>CM074504.1:20931020-21197260 GCA_037389245.1 Oryzias sinensis
AATAATATACACAAAGTATATACATTCTTTACGGACTTTTCCAACATTGTCATTTCATCTCCTCACTGTAGGGCTGCTATATAAACCCATCATCCTGTCCCTCCCTCTCCCTCATGGTGCAGAGACTTGAGCAAAGTAGGACAAAATAACTCTGCAAAACACGGTGAAACACAGTAAAACAGCTAAACAACTAAACACATTCGGTCAAAAAGCCACACTTAAACCCAAATTCGTCCAGACAGGCAAAGGGAATGGTATCCCATCCATTTATTAAGAAAAACTAAAAAAACACTTTTAACAAAATATGATTCAATGTGAACCAGAAAAATATACATTCAAAGGTCTATTTTAGATATATTTCAATCTACAGAGGGAACTCTTCGGCTGCAGTACCACAAACAGCCACAGAGGGGCAGCAGTGGGTCAAGAACACAATTTAGAAAAATACTTTGAGTAAACACAAAAAAAAAACAAAAACAAGGTCTCTCACTGGGTTTTATTATATTACTTCTGCTGTTTTATCACATTCTGACATTTTTTAAAGTCAGAATGTCAAAGTTTAAAAGTCTTTTTGTCTAAATTTTGTGTTTATAAATGTTAATATTATTGTTTACAGTTTTAGAAAAAAAATTATGTAATGTTTACATTTTTCTATACTTTTAGTAATTATATCAGTGAAACATATAATAACTTGAAGATTAATGTGCTTTAGACCGGTAAATGAATCTAGAACTATTCAGTCACATCTCATTTTTTACTCTTCTTTTATTCTTTGAAAGGTAGAACTAAGACATATAGAGTGAAACCAGGAATGAAACTGAGGATTCAGTGGAACTTTTGGGTCTGAATGCTGACCCAAAGTAGTAAAGAGAGACCAAAGAACATCTAAACCCGCTGTTATTCAAAAAACCTGGTCATCCTCTCAACCAGGGGGACCAAATACAGGATGTTTCGCCATGACTAGGTGGGAATTTCTGCAAGCTTAAAACTTTCCCTCTCATAGTCCAACTCCAATGAAAATGGTGTTTTTAACATGTTCTTGTGGCATTTTTCTCATGATGGAGGACATATATTAAGAAAATTAAAGTCAAAACTGTATTCTGAGTATTTCTTTGTTCAAATTATTGTGAATCAGAAGGAGACTAAAAAAAGAGCCGATTTGTTAAGTAGAAAATACGCTGGGCAGACCTCAGTCTCCCTGCTCCGCTCCATTCTGATGCATCCACTGTCAGACAAATAGATCCACGAACGTCTTTGTTTTGATTATCTGACCTGGAATCTGGATCTAAACTATACGGCTGGATGGTTCCAACATTGCTCATCATTTTTGTTGCACCGCTAATGTTAGATTGGGCTTGTGGGAGAGTGTAGACAGATGGATGATGGGAAGGGGGGAAAGGCTTGCTCCACACCAACAACTGAAAGATAAATTTCTAATGAACTCCTGCTGCCCTATATATGTCCTAAAAAACAACTGTTTTTTTATTTTGTCTAAAAACAGGACCATCATAATTAAAAGACCTCAGGGAACACTTTTACAGTAGATCAAAAGATGATCTGAGAGATTTTAAGTGATCAGGACATGCTTTTTGGTTTTTAACTTAAATATTCTTCTGTTATTTATTTACCTGTCGCCCCCTGCTGGCCATTTGTTTACACAAATACAACAATGAAGGTGAGCAAGGAGCCGTGAAATCAGAAACACTTTCTACATTTCTGTGTTCTTATAAAATATTTGACAAAAAGAATTTGAGCTCTTTTGTAATATTAAACCATGTTTTATTTTCCTAGCAATAACTTTTGTCCTGGTTGCTAGAGAACTGAATTTTATTTCAAATAAAAAGATGGATTTACTGACAAACTAAACGCAGCTGTACTTTAGGAGGACTCTAAATAAAATTTCTCAGTTCACGCATTTCTTCAGATTTCTTCACGTTACTATTGAAGTCCATTTGCTCACACTGATTCTTCAGGGATAAAGATCAAAACGGAGAGATTTCAGATCCTGCATTTGAAATACACTTTAAATGCAGACAAGTCCAAAAGCGGATTTCCCTCTTTTGGTTCTTCGGGGTTTGCCTCAGTCATCGCCCATCTTCCTTGCAGACTCTCCATGAGGCTTTCAGGGCTGAGCGGCGAGCGTTCTCACGGCCTCTGACTCGCACACAGATGTTCCCGAGCGGGCGCACATTTTCACGGGATGAGCAGTAACTCCTGACAGCTGTGCTTTTGTCCGGAGAGGCAGGACGAGTGTGAGAACGGAGCGGCGAGGCTCACGTCCTCACATTAGCATGTCTATGCTGCACATGTGTGGGAGAGCGCCACCTCTGACCCCTGCGGTCCACGGCTCACTGATGCAGACGTGAGGCTCATGCAAACGCCATCCCGGTCGCACTTTCTGATGCAAAACACTCGTTATTAGCAGGCTTTGTGGGGCAGACGTGCACGCACACACACACACAAACGCACACAGGCTGAGTGTGTGTGCGCACGTGTTGAAGAGATCACAGTGCGGACGAGCCGTGGGAAACTGCACCCACACACACATCCATGCCGTTACTTAGCTCTGTGATATTTTCTAATGCAGGAAGTCACGCTCGCTGTCACACACACGCACACACACACACAGACACACTCTCACACACACACACACACAAGCAGGAGCTGAATAAGTGACCTGTAGGTCAGGATTGTGACTTCATTCATCACCTCTTTGTTCACTCCTCTTCTTCAGACATTTCTCTCTTTTGCTCCCTTTCTGGATGTTTAGATCCTCCAATCTTCTCTTTGCTCGCACTTCTTTTTCTGGAAAACTTCTTAAAGATTCCAGGACTCTTCAGATCACGACAGACGATAGCCGAGTAGGATGGTTGCACGGACTGTGTATCAGCCACTGATCAAAGTCAGGCCAAACTGAGGCTGTTGGGAGGAAACGACCACCATCCCTTCACCTTGCAGGGTCAGATGTCCATCCCAACCCAAAACAGCCTCCACATCTCCAAAACCTTCCCCCAGCTGAGTGGTTTCGGCTGAAGATGTTCAGGACCACAGAGGGGGGATGGAGCTGTTTGCAGGCACACAGCAGTGAGCCTCATCAATCACAGCCTGACAGCAAAGAGGGCTGCAAACAATGGAGCTGACCTCCATGAGTCGAATGCCGTGGCTGCACAAAGCCGTCAACAACAGAAGAACTTTCTGCTTGTGGTTCGCCTTCTTCCTCCTGACGGAACAAAACTTGACCGGTTTTAGACAACTATTTCATTCACCCAAAAGCTTCCAACAAGCATAAACAGCTGAGCAGACATCCTGACGTAAGCTGCTCTGAGCAGCAGTTCCAGACGGAGAACGCTGAATATCTGTAAGGCTCAACGGAGGTCTTTCTGATCTCCCTCACACTCCACAGCCGAGACTCCCTCAAGAGCCAAAACAATGAAAAGAACTGGTAAAAATGTTTGGTTGGTTGAGAATGATGCAGTTTACACATATTTTATGTAGTTTATATGCAATTATTAAATACATCTTATGCGTGATTTGTGCCATACATATCCAAAATTGTGGCTTTCCAAGACTTTTCCACAAATGTCTAACAGACTACACTTATTTACCATCGATGTGTAAGTTTTATATAAACTGACGCACTAATGAATAGCATAGTAACAGAGCAATAATCACATAAGGTTTGTGTTCTAGGTTAATTTGTGTTCTTTGCGTGATTTATTCCTACTTTTAAAGTGGTTTATTCATGAAACACCTGTGAAAATTTCACATAAAGACCACAACTTTTCTCACTTCTTCCAGGTAGATTCACGTATGACCAATTTTCATGTGTGCAATATGTGTAAAATGTACATAGTGGCCGTGTGACACGGCCTTAAAGGCCGCACCTCAAAGCAATACCGTTTAAATCAACAAAGCATGACCCTTTCATGGAGCTTCATCAGATGTATTGCAGGTAAAACGTATGGTAGACCTGTTACGCTGCTTTCAGACATCATTCAGTCTCTCTCAGTACCGTAAGGTTCAGCATCTACTGCAGGGGCTGCGTCTGAATGACGGCCGCTTTTAGTGGTTCTCTTTGTGACCCAGTTTGATTACTGTTGTCCCACATTAGTCCGAGTAAGGAAAAAATAATTAGAAGAACTTTTTATTACCGTCTCCTTACTAATACGAAAAATACCATAAAGTTCAGGAGGAGAACAATCAGATTCTTCTTCAAGTTGGGTTTTGGTCTCCACCCCTTAATTACATCATAAACACGTCACGGGCCAAAGATAAAATCTTAATTAGTTACCTCACCGCAAATTCTTCTCAAAAACTCAGATTTTGGAACTTTGGAAAGCCATAACGCCCAGGAAAGCGCTGCAACAAGACCGCCGCGTCTGACACTCAAATCACGCCGCAGGACCTCTGATCAGGTCTGTACATTGACTTAACACTGAAACAGGATGCACAGATCGTGTTTAGTGTGAACGCAGCTTTAAGGCCTGTTCACACCGGGACGAATTACGCCCGCGATTTTCGCCGACGTTTAACGCCTCGTGACTAAACAAAGGGCACCAATGTGAGTGTGCACACCGACGCGTACAAACGCCACGCGTCAAAGCGTCACTTTTTAAAAAACGCCTCGGGTTCGTTTTTTTGGTTTGACGCGCCACGTCGAAAACTATACGACCAATGAGAATGGCGCTTTTGCACACGTGTGTGGAGCTTCTGAAGTTACAGTAAAACACAACTTGGGGGCGCTCAAACACAAAGCTGCCTTGCTGAGCACACATACCAGCGAAGAAGATAGATGCCAAGTAGCGTCTACACTGCCGCGAAGAAATAATGACGGACATTATAAAATATCCCCGAACCAAGCACCAGTTGGAGGAGCTGGTGCTGGAAATATTCATGTTTTCTTTGTTTGATTCTGACAATCGCGTAAATACTTGCTCTCTACTTCTGAGAGAAAAGCGACTTTAAGAAGCGTAAAGTTGCGCAGCGCCACCTTGTGTACAGGAGTATTTCTGTTCTATATTAAGCGCCATCTAATGTCAGGAAATATAATTGCTTGTTCGCTCAGTTCATCGTCAGCAAAAATCGTCTGGGTGTGAACTCAAAAACCGTGGCGAATAACGGCTGGCGAATATTCGTCCCGGTGTGTACAGGCCTTCAGTCTTAGATTCTAAGGGATCACATTTGGGACAACTTCTATTTGTAAAATAAATTGTTTAATCAGTATAAAAACTTTTACGCTGATGACACTGGTGTGCATTTTGATGCTCTAAATCTAACAAGGATTTGAAATTAGGTGCTGGAGACTTTTTTCAGCTATTAAAGCCTCAAAAAAACACAAAAAGTGCATTAATAGTCAAGGAGATCAGCAGCAATGATGGTCTCCATAACTCATCACAAAAAAAAACATTTTGCTTAAAAACATCTGTTTCCCGATTTCCGGCATTCCTTTAATGAGATCCCTGATGGAGATCCGAGTTTTGGGACTCTCTGTCTAGACCCTAGCCCATCTGGTCTGTAGGGCTTTGGAAGAGAACATTTGTTTGTGGAGAACGTCTCTTGTCTTTATGAAGAAAGGTTGGATGAAGCAGCTGCTTCTGTGGACCAACGAGCGCATGTGAGAGTGCACAGTATAACAGCTGATAGAGGAGGCCTGTCCAAAACAATGCAAGCCCCCACCACCACCACAGACGGGAGTCATTCCTCTGCTTCTTCTGTGAACACAAACCAGTGGGGGAGGGAGGAGGCTGCACCCCTGGGAGCCTTCACTTTGTCACTGAAAGATCTTTGAACAGCCCCCCCCCCCCACCCATCCGTCACAGCACGGTGCAAACTTTACAGCCCCCCAGACACAATGGACCCCCAGCTCAAAGAGGTCTGATTGCACAAATGGGCGGAGCTAGACACCTCCCTGCAGAAGAGTCCTGCTCTCTCCAACATTATTAGACTGAGAACATTATCAGAGCAGGTGGACTCATCCTGAGCAGCTTTAAACCCCCTACCCTCCCTCCAGTCACGGACGACACAATAACCGCTGAGTCGCTGAAATGACTCGTGCCTTTGGTAAACTCAACAAGAATGTGTCGAAGAGGAAGGCCATCACCGTGGAGACAAGAGTCAAAGTCTGCCAAAGCAAAGAGCGTCACCCCCCCACACACACACAATTTAGAGAAAATGTCTTTTCTGGTTTGTCAACAGCTTCCACGTTCAGATGCAAACCTCAGATGAGTCCTCCAATCTAAGTCCCCCCAGCCAGGTTCAACTCACGTCACAAAGGTTTGGTCATTCCATTTGTTGGACTAACCATTCTTGCTCTGATAACTTTTTTTTAAACTTGTAAGTGATAATCCTTCTTTTTCATGAAATTTTTTCTGTAGTTGAAGTTATTCAAGTTATAAACTGACCAATCAGACCCCTCAATAAAAGCATTTGGTTCAGAGCATTTGATTGACAGATTCTCCTGAACCCACTTCTAGGTGGAAGGAGTGTGGCATTCCAATAAGCTCACTCCTGATTGACAAGAGTGGTTGTCACATAAATGATGACTAAGGCCAACTCGGACCAATCACTGCTTACTGAAAATGTCTGGCTCCGAAATTGTGACTTCTGTATCGTGAAAAAATGGCGACTGAATGTATTTCATTGCTTTGGAGCAGAAGTAAGGCATTTTCAACGGGTGACGTCACACCGTGAATAAGGCTGGGTGATATAGAATTTCTTTTATAACACAATAGTTGTTTCATATCAGTCTATAACGATATATATGTCACGATTTAAACCAAATAACTATATTTGTCAGTAAGTGAAGCAGCTTTATTCTTCAGTTCTAACTGGATATTGTTAAAAATTGGTGCATGTTCCACTGTTTCATGGTGAACAGATTTCTGGCGTGCGTTTGTTTTGCTCGCGTGCATAAGGATACGTGCACGTAGATGAGGAGAGGATAAATAAAATTCACCAAAAGGACAGCTGATAACACGACTGAGTTTACGAACACGTTTACTCGCCATGTGGCGACTAACCCTCTAACTAAGGGGTGACAGACATAAGGCCTGCGGGTCGTATCCGGTCCGCCAAATGGTTCCATCTGCCCCAGTCATGAAGAGTAAAAATTATAAGGATGTTTTTTTTGTTTTTTTTTTAAAAGCACGTTTCTAGTCCAGTCCTGTGGCAAGTTATGATTTTGTTATAGAAATAACCGAAATGTGCAATTCCACCACTAGGGGGAGCACAGGAAAAGCAAAACAGGTGAACAAGCATATCTTTGCTCGTGCCAAAAGCGAAACATAACAGCTCTGTGCCTGAGTACAAGGTTGTTTGGTTCCTCGTGAGCCCCACCGCTGTTGCATTACTATAAGAATGATTAGTGACACCAAAATGTTGTCAAAAACAAAAAAAAGATTGAAGTGGAGTGCCGATCTTTCCAGGTAAAATTGAAAGAGTTTTATTTGTTCATGGGGCTGAATGCAAAACCTGCACGCTTGGTCTGTCATCAACAGGTGCTCAAAGAATATAACAATCAGCACCACTATGAGACTCACCATAAAGAAAAATTTCACCATTTGCAGTTAAGAAAAGAGAAGATTTACCAACTATTAGCTGGACTGAAAAACAACCGTCTGCATTTACTGCAGCTGGGATGTCAGTGATGGAGCATTGACAGCTGCCTTATTGGAAACAAGTTGGAGCAAACATCCAAACCATTTTCAGATGGTGAACTTATTGAAAAATGCTGAAGGCTCCAGAAGTCTTGTCCCCAAAAAGCAGTCAACCTTTGCTAACATAAGTCTGTTAAGAATTACGATTGCAGATACAACATCTCTGAGGAGACTTGGGTGCCAAATGAAAAAATAGTCATTTATTGCATTTTTGGTCACTACTGATGAAAGCACATACAGATATTGCACAACTGTGCATATTTATTAGAGGTGTTAAAGAGACCTCACAGCTGAGTTACTTGAGTTGATGGACACAACAACAGCTGATGACATAGTCAGCTCTCTTGTTACTGTGCTGGACAATTTTGGAGTGAACCGGTCACGTGATGTCAGTCTGGTCACTGATGGCGTCCCATTAAAGGTCAGGAAGAAGGCAGGTGTTGCCACAAAATTCAGGCAGAAACCAGGAAAAGACTATTGGACATTTCATTGTTTTTTGCTCACTTAAATGACAGTAAATGTGTTTCTGCGCAGGATTTAAATCCTGATATTGATGGCTGGGTGAAGTTTCAGGAGAGAAAAAGAGGGTAACTCCAAATTCTTATATTCACCAATGTTTGCAGGTTTAACTTAGTTTAATTTTTCATTGAGTTGCACATTTACATTTTAGCCAGGTGTTTCATTTTTTTACGTAGCCCCTCTTGAGTTTTTATTGGGATTCCTTTAGTGTCAGATGTAAACTATTCAGTCTGTATAAAATTGAATAAACCATTTTTTTTAAGTGAAATGCATTTTATTTGAGATCCATTGGCCTCTGTGAATGAATGTGTTATAATAAGTGATTAGGCTACCATGTTGGTTGAGGCACTTTTTCCAAGTAAAAAAACAAAGCTGTTTTTTGTTTTTATGTTACTGGTCCGGCCCACTTGGGATCAGACGACTTCAATGTGGCCCCCAAACCAAAATTAGTTTGACATTCCTGCTCTAACTTTTATTCACTAAAGGGGAAACAAATGCTAGCAACTGAGGAATGTTAATTTTAGACCCTTCAAAATAAAAGTCTGTCACGATAGAACATTCTTCTATCGAGAAAATGTTATACCGCGATGTATTTAATTATCATTTTATCGCCCTGCCCTAACACTGACCCACAAACAGTTCTCAGGAGCCAGAACCCAGTCTAACATCCTAAACAGAAACCCGAGTCGAAATGTGTCTGAAACACAAGGTAACTTTTTTCTAAAAAAATACATGTTTGCACTGATTTTAATTGGGTTCTAAGACTTTTATTGTGAAAAGTGAGTGTGGAACAGCAGAACAACCTTAAGCTGTGTGTGTGCGTTATATATGTGTGCAGTCACAGCTCAGAGCTTTATAACTTACAGGGACAAGATTCAGTGTTTGACTGTAAATCTTTACAAATACAGTTTCCCCCATCAGCAATCAATGCACCTGTGACTGAACATTAATCTACGGGAAACTGTAATTCAAGAGAGTCTTTATTGGTCCTAGGAGGTTCCACTGAGCAGTGAAGGGATAAAATGACAGAAAAAAAAATCATTTTGTGTTCATTTAAAGAACTTCGTCTTATTAGACATTTGTATTTGGTTCTGATCAGATTACACGCAGAACAGACTGTGTTAAAAGTGCTGAGTAAAAATGTGAACTAATTTCAAACAATAACGAATGTTAGTAAAAACAATAATTGTTTTTGTGGAGGATTAATGAACAATGGTGAAATCTGAGAGGAAGAGGAAAGATCTTTACAGTAAAGGCATAGAGATCATCCTTGTTCTACTTATTAAGTACTTTATGTAAATAAATATGAGTTAGGAATAGTTAAAGGGCCTATACCATTCTATCCTTAAGCCTTTTATAGTAAACTATATACACAAATAGGATAATATATTACCTGTGACACACAAAAGACCAACCTTTTATAAAATATTAGTTCTTTTCCGACCCATACGTAAGATGAGTAAATCTCTGAGGCACCGCCTTTTTTCTCCGTGTGGGCGCCGCCCATTTCATGACGTCAACCCAGAGTTGGCCTCAGCAGCGTGTCTGCGTTTCACCCCCGAAAACAAACAACATTCAAACTTTTGCAAAGACGGATGTGCATCTTGTACATATAAAAGGAAAGCGTTTAGTCGATCCTTGCTGGGTCCACAGAGAAAGTGGGTATGTGTTTTAGCTTGGAGGGGTGCTGGCAGCAGACTCTTCCTGGAAGGGGCTGTTCTTCACTTATCTACGTTACAATGTGAGAACCCACCCGTTTTCGTGGATTGGGAGGGGCTGGTGGTCAGAGAGCAGGTTTTTAAAAGGAATGCTCAGAAATGTGTGAACGGATCAAAAGTACCACTTTGGGCTTTATTTACGTGAGGAATAAACATTATAATAGACTTAAAAACTCAAAAATTTGATTTTCCACAATATAGTCCCTTTGAGTCTTGTTTGCAAGTGAAATGAGACGACACCTATTTACGCCTTATTTGACATTTTTTTGACATCACCATGGTAACGTCACAGTCCACATTTCTCATCACTTGGAAAATCTGTGACTTGTGTCGACAAAAACTCGCTAATACATCATTTCAATTTTACTGCAACTGTATTTAAATAAAAGTGGACACACCTTAAATTACACTCCAAAAGACCCTCATCTACATAGAAGGCATGCATCCAACATAAAAGGCCTCCATTTGATTGGTCAACAACATGAAGAGCTCCCTCTGATTGGTCAGATGCGTAAATGGCTCCATTTGATTCGTTAAATACTTCAAGTTGCCGTGAAACTGTTGTGGCATGTGTGTAAGCTTTTTGGATAATAATTTATTGCAGTTTACGCCGTCTTTTGTAATATGTATAGCTATGATGACAAATGTTGGACTTATTGGGCAGGTCTGGCTGTAATCTACCCTCAACCAAGCAAACATGCCTGCTGGTTCAGGAAGATTGTCAGGTCATGATAATCCAGGTCCTGAGGGCAGATTCTGGTTGTGACTTTGGGCTGAGAGATAATTGGTTTTAAGGTTTGAAAATTGGAATAATCTTACTGAACAACAATAAACTGGGAATAATCGTCAGAGTTCAGCATAGCATCACGCCTCCCCAGCTCCAGTTTTCTGCACGCAGCTGTTGCAGTGAAACATTTGTGTAAAGGTGAAAACATCCATGAAACATGACCCCCCCCCCCCCCCCCCGGTCTCATCAGCTCAAACCTGCACCACTTTAACAGAGGAACTGTTTCATGTTTTCACTTCAGACCCTGTTTAAGCCGACGTCTGTTCGAGGCGGCCCCCGCCCCCAACCCTTATGTCATCAATCTTGAGAAGCAGTGATGTGTGTGGGGGTGGGGTGGACGTCTGACACTGGCTCTTTAAAAGTTGCACTTACTTAAACCCTTCCCCCTGCTGAGTCCCTTCCTCCTCTGCTGTCTTCAGACTCTTCCATGGGCTGGGGGGGTTGGGCCCTCATGAAAAACAACAACAATCCTGGGGATCCACGGCTGCTTTCACACCAACATCCAGCGGTCTCGGTTCGAACCAGCAGGACCCCGGAAAACGAGCAATACTTGTTCCAGCTGTACGTTTGTAACGCCAAACACAGAATCCCATTGACTTCAATGGGAAACCATTTCATTTGTTCAACATTACAAAAAATAATAATAATAATAACAAGGAAATCAGAAAAAAGGAAGACAGACATCTGATAAGAACAAAACATTCACTAAAGCAGGAAACACAAAAACAAGGAAAAAAATGTTTTACATTCATTTCAGATTTTATGTGCATGCCGTTCATTATTTGAATGAAAGTTTGACAGATATTTGTACTGTGAGGTAGTTTTTATTTGAGTCACTGCTCCCATTTTGCTCTCAGTTGTGAACTAAAGATTGTGGTAGACAGAACTACCTTGAATGATCATCACTCGGGGCAAAACTACCAGACCATGACTAATTTAACCCTTAGATGTGATTGTAGTACATGTGTCTCCCAAATGACTGTATATGGTAGCTGGACTGGGTGACCACTCCCCCTTCATCATGTTTCAAACAGGAAGTACCTGCTGGCTCCAAGAAGCCAAAATCCCACAGACTTCTAAAGAGAAATAAACAGCTATTACTCAGGAATTCTATTGTCAGAATAATCATTCCTCCTCTGCTACTTCTTTAACATAATCTTGAAAATCATATTTTTTCACATTCTTTATGTAGTTTAAGCTATTCAAATTACTAATTTACCAATCAGATGCCTTAAAAAAGTATGCAGTCTCACATCAAATGTTTGATTGACAGATGTTGTGTAGCTCACTTTTAATTGGTATGGGTGTGGTTTTCTAACAAGCTCACTCCTAATTGGTGAGAGTGGTTGCTGTGAGAAACCACTGCCTACTGATGTAGTCCGGCTCAAACATGGTGGCGTCGGTTAAGTCGGTTAATCGTCTTTAAGTGTCTCTACCTTCTTCATGCACCACCCGTACCCGTCAGACCTTGTGTTAGATATTTTAACTCGTGTTACTTCTTAGGTTTTGCGCCATAGGCAGGATATTTTCACCCTAAAGTAAACCAAGTCCTTCTCTCTGAAAAAAACTAAGTGTTTTCTGTTTGTTCAGCACCACAGTTCAGGTGAGCTTTCACACTTGACAAATAAGCAGATTTCCAAAAAAAAAAAAAAGAAGACAAGCCAAACACCAATCCAACCTGCCTTAGTGAATGTGTTCTATAGAAGAGTTGACTGGTGAAGCAAGAGAACAAGATTCAGGCTGAATTCCAGTAATAATAAAAACAAATGCACGTCATTTTATCTTTTTAGTTGACATTTTAGAAAAGGAGACGGCAAACTAGAGCATAAAATAGTTACACTTTAGAAAATCTGTTTAAGTCACAGAGAAAGGTTTTTAATTCATCTTTTGATCTATTGTAAACTGCAGAGACTTTTCAAACACAGTCTCTTTGGTTTCCTCCTGATTTACAACAATTTTAAATAAAGAAATACTCTGAAAGGCAGAGCTCAACTTTCTTTCTATATGTCCCCCATCTTCAGAAAAGGCCACCACAACATCGTAAAAAGACCAAAAAAACATTTTCATCCGAGTGAGACTTTATTTAAAGAGTTCAGTCATCTGTGTTTAGGTTTCTGAAGGATCTAGTTTGTCCCAGGATGTTTTAATGTCCAGATGAGGCAGAAGGCTCCTCCCACTGACCTCAGCAGTGTAGAACCAGCATCACTTTGTCAGGGGGAAAAGATACAATTTGAGCTTGAGCCCAACCTCCACCTTAGCCCAGATCTCTGAACCAAGCAGCTCTGCACTGAAATGTTCATCTATGGAAGAAAATCTTCATTATCCCAACCAGCAGAAAATCTTAAACTGCCCAGCTCCTTTCACCTAGTCTGCTGAGCAGAACCAAGCTCAAGTCAAACGTCTGAAAATGTTTCTATAGGGAGAAGATGTTCTATTACATACAACTGAGAAGATGAGCAGCAGAAGCCCAGATGAACAGCTGTCTGCAAACCCGGGAAAACCCCTCAATTTCAACAGCTGCTCATTTCTTTGCCTGTTCCTTCAGATTCAAGCCATGAGGTGTTTTTATCCCCTCTTCACAACAAACTAAGCTTGCATCATTTCCTCCTTGAGTGAAATGCACCAAAGTTCATCTGCAAGTGAATAGAAACCCTCATTTCAGCCTTGTTTGAATAACAGTGTTTTCATTCTCACAAGCAAAAGCTCTGCTTTATTTCAGCCTCCAGTTCCCCTCAACGTTTTCTTCAAATGTTGAGGGAAAATATATTTTTGATGTTTGATATGTGATTGCTTTGTTGTATTGTCTACAATTAATGCTTGAAATAAACCACAAAATCCAAACAAATCCAACATTAAAATGAAATTTAGTGTAAAAATAAGTTTGAAACTGATATTTTACAGAGAATAAAGATTCAAAAAACAAAGTTTCTGATTGGTAAAAGTTCCTTTTAGACTAAATTTTTATTTATTGCCATCTTAGTCCAAAACCTTTAGGGCAAATATATTCAATATAGTTTTTATAGGTCAAATTTCAAACGATTAAATACTTTTATCTAAAATATTTCTGTGCCAAACTTTTAGACTTTAGCTTTAAATGTTCATTTCACAAGTTTCCACAAATCATCATCTCTGTTTCATTGAATCTTTATTCTTTGTAAAATATCTGTAACCGATTTAAACTTTCGATAGACTCTAGATTTCCTGTAGGACTCCTTAAAGTAACATAGATTTTCCCTTGACTTTACCCTGAACTCTTAACCATTTAACACTGGCGACACTAAAGTAACAAACGCTCACTGACTGGGGAAACACACCAACATACGACAGGAAGAGAAAAGCGAATGCTTTTTCCAAAATAACATGGGTCAGAACAAGATTAAAACAGGTACAAATATTTTCCAGGGCCCCCCGATACCAAGTGAGCCATGAACCGGTGGGCTACTGGTTGGCAGCTCGGGGGTTGGTTGGGGAACCTGCTCAAGAGGACCAGAGTTCCTGTGTTTGGTTCAAACTAGACTTCAGGTGAGCTTTCACACTTATCAGGAGGACTATCAGGAGAAATCAGCTCTGGATCAGAACAATCACTTTTATTTATAGAACACTTTAAGGAACCTCAGCTCCTTTAGGATCAGATTAGCTCAGGTGTCGAATAGGAATAAGGGCTGTGACCATTAAAAAGGGCAAACAAAAATAAAATCATAAAACGTAATCTAGTATGTGCAGGCAGCGAGTGCACAGATACTGAAGTCAAATTATGGCTTTCATTTATAGTGAGCAAAGCAGAAATCAAGCAACAGCTTTGGAGACCAGAGAGGGAACATCTGATGACTGCAAAATAGAACTAATTACAGTAATCCAGTGTGGGTTACAGTTTCAAAGTTCAGCAAAGCAAGAAAGGGCTTTACATCAGCAAAATGTCTGAGGTGAAAATAGATAGACCTTGCAACTACACCGATTTTATCTCTATTAAAATCTCTGAGCATCTTGAAAAATGCATTTGAGGTTACTGGTCTCACACGTGGAGCCAAAGGGTCTAAGCAGACCCAAGAGCTCTAAGAGCAAAAACCATCACCTGTTTTCTTAACATTACAATTTAGTAAGTCATTGTTGGCTAATCCTTAACGATCCCCAGACACTAAAAACGAGGTTAGAACAGCACCAATACAGCCCAAGAGAAGAAGGCAAACAAAGGAAGAGGTTCCAAAATTGAACCTTGGGGAACTCCAAATGCCAATGATTCTGAAGATGAGTTTAAAGACCTAAATAAAGACCTAAACTACCACCAACATATTCCAGCTGATGCAATAAAAATACAGTAAATGGCTGTCAAACACAGAAGCCTCCACTCAGTATATACTACTAGCTTTTATTAGTATTTGTATGCAACTTGCAACTGCAGCTCCAGATACAACAGAGCAGACCGCCCTCTAGTATTTGATCGTGTTACTGCAGACACACAAGCACACACATGATGTCACGTGACAGCTCGTGTTCAATATTTACTCTCAAATTTACAGTATATGACCTGAAATGCATTAATCAGGCTTCCCCTTCCGATCGATGATTGATTCAGACAATAGTCTCCACACGCGCGTGCATGTTAGCGCGAGGCTTCTCCAGTCCAAACATCAACAAAGACGGCAGCCTCCTCCTACAGCACACAACAGACTCACAGCTTTCTACAAAACCCTGGCGCTCCAGCAGGACTGGACCCTACGGGGCTCCGTGTCCTCGGAACCACAGGGTTCTGTTGTCTTCTTACCTGCACATACAGCCCCCAGCAGCAGCGCGCAGCCCCACCAGCTTAGCCTCATCTCCACGGCTCTAGTCGGACGCAGCCGCGCCTCCAGCTGGACTCAAGCCCTGATCCGGATCCTTCTCCAGCATTGACGGACCAGGACCCGAAGCCGGGCCCGGGTGGGCGCGGGGTCCGCCGGGTTTTCGCGTGTGCACCGGCCGCAGTGGTCCTCAATCCCCCCCAAACAACAGACAGTCCTGCAGGCCCCGCAGCAGCAGCGGCTCCGGCCGCGGCGGTCTCTCGGTGTTTGAGTCCCTCAGCTCCGCTCTGGCTCTCCGGGCCTCCGTGCTGCTCCCTCCGCAGCCTCTCCACTCTCCCCCTCTGTGCTCCGAGCACCAACTCTTCAGGGACGTCAATCAAGCTAGCGGCTGCGGGCTCCGGCTTCCGCCTTCAGAATAAAAGCACGCCAAACCTTCACTTTAAGCCTTTTTTGTGAGCAGCTGACCGGGACATGTCTTGAAGTTGTCTTTCTTCCATTTTAAAATATAAAGGACAAAGTCCGGAGAGCTTTCAGTTTTCGCATTGGGAGCATGTTCTACTGCAAGATCCAGGCCTTAAGGGCACTCTGCCTGACCTTCCTCTGAAGGGGGTTGTGCACCCACGTGAAAGGAACACGAATACCTGATGATCCATACTTTATGGGCTTTTTTCCTCTAAGGAAATGACTTTGTCCTCATCACTTTGGTGCTGCTTCAGATCCAAAGTGAAACATCTGGACTTGACTTGCATCTTAAGCACCGATCTCAAAATGTCAGTCTGAGAAACTGAAAATGAGCTGACCCTCAGTGGGTGATGTGTGCTGCATCCTGTCAGAAACATCCATGTCACATTTATTTACAAAGATGCACAAATGTCCTTTCTGTGACATCAGACCAATCAAGTCATTGATAATAATGACCAAGTCTGTTGTTTTGATTTGATAATGGGAAATTTAAAATTAAGAAGATATCTATTGTGTGTCAGGTTCAGTGTTTCTGCTTCTCCAGATCAACTTAGAACCAGTAGACCACCAAACCGATTAGGTCTTTCACATGCTTTTATTTTGAAGCTCTTAAGCGGACGTTGCCTTTCTTCCTGTGAACAGCCTGACACTTTCTGAGGAGCTGAACTGAGTCCAAGATGGCTCCTGAGGAGATAGCTGATCTTCACACAAAGAGAACCGCTGTGGACTGAACTCTGCAAAACACTGAGCAGGGAGCACCAAGGTTCCTGACCTACCCTGCTGACCAGAAAGGGAGAAGACATCCCATAATATATAGAGAAAAAACACAAAAGGTTTATCTGCAGAAAGGTAACAATTTCTGCAGATAAACCTTTTCATGTTTTTTTTCCATCTTTGGTCCATAATAAAGTGTTTTTAGAAGTAAAAAGTTGTCAGCATTTCTGGAGATCCAGATAGAACACAGTTTTCTAATCAGAATGAGAGAAGCTGTGATCCCTCCACCCGTATGAGCAGAGAGCTTTCAAAGCAGACCTGTAGGGCGACAGCTCAGCATGCCTCCTGTTGTTTTTGAGGAACAGTCAAACTCAGCAGCAAACCAAAACAACAAGGGTGTGAGAAGAACATGTCACATAACTCAAACCCCAAACGTTAAATGGACTGGAGAGCTGTAGGTCACACGCCTCATCAGGTCAGTCCAGACAGAAAGATCTCATCTTCTATTTTCCAACATTGGGGACCATAAACTCCTATCGGATCGGATCTGCAAGGAGAAGTTCACCACTGAAGACACATGAGAGTCTTTCCAGCAGACTCAAGGTGAGATGAAGCTGACATGTCTGATGCTCATGACACAGAAGGCAGAATCCAAGTTTAGTGATGCAGCAGCTCTCACTCAGAACTCTGGTGATACACAAAGACCAACAAAACACACACACACACACACACACACACACACACACACACACACACACACACACACACACACACACACACATGATGAAGCTGGGGTTTTATTTACTCTGAAACACGAACTGGAGAACACACAAACTCAGCCTGGATACAATCACACAGCGGACATGCTCGTGTCCTCTGATCTGCACCAGGATCTCCTCATCGATCCGTCGTTCCTTACACAGACGGGAGCGCCCACACGTTGTGCAGGAAGAGTGCTGCTGGGGGGGTCTGTGTGCAGCAGGCGCTCTTCATTACTTATCCTCCTCCTCCAACCAGGGAGAGGAAGCTTCTTCAGTGCTCCTGGTTTCTAACATCATGAACCCAAGCTAAACTTGACTTTCGGAAACTTTTACCACAAACCGAGCGAAGCTGTGGATCATCCACTTCTTTACTTCGTCATTGCAGCCTCCTAACCTTCAACCATTGACTGTACCTGAGGACAGGACTGAGTGCCCCCCTCCCCTGGTGTTCCAAACAGGAAGTACCAGATGGAAGCCAAAACTCTATAGACTTCTATAGAGAAGTAATGACCCAGTCATTCTATTTGTAAGAATGACAATTTTTTTAACATGTTCTTGAAAATTCTATTTTTCTAAAGATATTTTTTCAGTAGAGGAAGTTATTGATGTTATAAACTGACCACTTTCAAGCGGTAGGGGTGTGAACCATAGAAATATTGACTCGGACCGACTCCGACCAATCACTTCTTAGTTATGATTTCCGGCTCCAACATGGCGGTATGAATATCACAAAAAATAGCGACTTGATTCACTTCATTTGGTTGGAACTGGAAGTAAAGCATTTTCTATGGATGACGCATGGAAAATGCCCCACTTCACACACATTGCTGGTGTGTCTTCTAAACCTGCCTTAAACGAGAAAGGAAAAGTGTTGCCTTTGATTTGAAGTTATGACCGAATGACACAAAGCTTGTGTGCTGCTTGAGAGTGAAAGCCACAATTTAGGTTTCCATTCATCTCAGAAGATTGAATCTTCAGTAGCTGGAAAACAAGCAGCTGCTGCAGCTCCAGCGCGGTTTCTCTCAAACTGAGAATTTAACACCCAAACGATCATTTTGTGATGATGTTTTTGATGCACTCATCAAAACACAATCAAACACAGCCTGGATGAAGAACCTGAAGATGTGCAGCTTCCATCCCACACTGCAGACTTGTTCTGACAAGGGCAGCTGGCTCTTGGCGTTCATGACTAAAGTTTTTCAAACTTTTGATAAGATATTCTGAAAGCAAAATAAAGGTCAAATAAAAAAAACAAAGTCCTGAAATAAGTTCAAGTAAGAGGCTCTACCCTTCAACGTTGATGGACCCACACCCCAGTGTGCTGAAGGGCTTTGACGGATCATGTCCTCCTTGGTAGTTGACGTTCTTTAATTCTGATGTGGTCACCAAAGGGTTCTGGGTAAAGATAAAAAAACTATTGAGGAGCCACTTGTCACGGTGCCTGTCAGTCTCCTCCCCCCTCCCTCCTGCTCCTGCTCTGCTGAGTGGAACCAGCTGCCCTGCATCACCGATCATCCTGACTGCCTTCATAAGGATTCTTCTCATCAGTATCCAGTGCCAGTCCGTTATACTCACTCCGGTGATCACGCCTGGCCTCTAGCTAAGTAACTCTCGCTCTAGTAACTCATAGCCTGTACTTACCGTTTGTCTCACGTCTTCAGGTCATCTCTCCATTGGTCACGCTGGTTCCTCGCTCCACGCTGATTACGCCGACCTCGGCGTCCACGCCTCGCCTCAAGCTGGTTACGCTGTCCTCAGCGTCCACGCCTCGCCTCAAGCCGGTCACGCCGTCCTCGGCGCTCCACCTCGCCACAGGCTGTCCCGCATCGTCCTTGGTGCTCTCCCTCGCTCCCAGCAGTTTCCAGCGTCCACGACGTCCACTTACTTTCCCTTATTAAACATCCTGATTCTACATCGCCTCCTGAGTTTCTTCCGGGTTCCAGCATCTGGGTCTCCCTAGTCCGACCATGACACCACTAAAGATATTGAAAGACCTCCCCCCCAGATCATACCAGGTCATTAAGAAGCATACCCTGGGAAATCGGTGGGCAACTGTCAGCACAGAGGATCAGTGTTCCCATGTCTTTGAACCACCATCACTGATTCCTGGATCAGAAGATCCAAATGCTGGGTTTGATGTACAACAAGGTCAATAGTGCAGCCTTCTTTATCCACCAGTTCCATGGAGTTATGTAAGAAAAGCACTTAGCATGTCCGTGTCCCTGTGGTGGGGGTTCTGGTCCTTGCCCCTGAGCGCTGGGCCTTGCCAAATTTCCCAACTGTGGGTGAGCCTGGTCGGCCATGTTTGCAACACTTCTTGTGGACCCCCTCTTCCCCTGGGTGTCCTCCTCCTGGGCGGGGATGGCTGACCCCTGCCTTGCTCTCTCCTGGACCAACCGAGGGCCGGGTGGGTGGCTCCCTGGAGCGTGGCGCGGCTCTCCCTTGGGGGGTCCTGGCTCTGTTTTGACCTCTGTTTAGTCAGTCTTCATCTGGCTACCATAGTCTTGTGTTGACTGTGTTTAACCCTTGTGCTATTCTAGGCACTTTACAATTGAGAGTTGGGTCATCTAGACCCACTAAACAGTGTGCGTAACCTTTTTTCTTCAATAATTTTTGGTCTTCACTGGTGTCCATGGATTACATGAAATCTTTCCACCTTTATCCACCTTTGTCATGGTAGGGAGAACATGTCAATGTAAGGGTGGGGTCATCTAAGATAGCACAAGGGTTAAAATCTTAAAGACCCATTCAAAAAAAATCGTGTTTTTGGTGTTTTTAACATGTTCTTGTGGCATTTTTCTGATGATAGAGGACACAGATTAAGAAAATTAATAATAAAAATGCATTTCTGAGTATTTCTTTATTCATATCACAGTGAAACAGAAGTAGATGAAAAAATGCAGTTTGAAAAAGATCATATAAGTGACGCAGAAAATATACCATACGGATGCATCCACTTGCAGACAAATAGATCCATGTATGTCTTTGTTTTCGTTGTTTGAGCTGGAATATGAATCAAAAAAGACGACAGCAGTTTAGCTCAGACAGTAGAGCAGGTCGTCCAACAACCGAAGGATTAGCGGATTGATCCCCGTTCTCCCCAGCCAGCTGTGGCCCCCCGAGCGCGGCTAGCCCACAGCTCACCACTCCCCCCAGGGGATGGGTCAAAATGCGGAGAACAATTTCCCCAACGTATTTATCCCCAACGTGGGATAAATAAAAGTTGATTTAAAAAACAAACTGTACGACTGGATAGCTCAAATGCAACTTGCCATTTTTGTTGCAGCAGTAATGTTAGGTTGGGGTTGTGAGGGGCTGTAAGCTAGCAGGAGAGCATGTAAATGGCTGTCTGGGGGAAGGGGGGTGGGGTTGTTCCATGCCAACAGTCCTGCTCACAACTTAGAGGGGAATTTTTTAATGAACTCCTGCCGTTCTGCAGAAACTATGTCCTAGAAACGACACAAATTTGTGGAATTTGGCTAAAAGGGCAAAATCATAATTAATTTTTAAAATAGATCAACAGATAATAGGAGTACGACTTTACAAAACGCTCAGTGTCAAATCAAACTTTATTTGGATAGTGTTCTTCCAACTTGTGTTACTCAAAGTGCTTTACATAAAAAAAATAATCCAATTTAGTCCTGCATGATTGTTTAAATTTTATCTCCTTGTTGAGGATCCATAAATTTGCTCTACTTTAAAAACAACTGCTCAGATCTTACGCCCTATTTTTTCACAAACACGTAAATGAATCATATGAGTCTGAAGCAGATTTATTTCTGACCTGTAGCTGACTGACTGCTCTGATGGCTCATTTTTCCTACAGACAAAGAAAAACGACTGCCTTCAGACCATAGTTAGTTCGGTGTGCACACGTGTGTATGTGCATTTGTGTAGGCACGTCTGGCTGATGCTGTCAATCACTCGTTTTTATTGTAGCAGGCAGACACAAAAAGCTCTGCAGTAAAAGTTATCGAGGTGAAGCTGCACTCAGCAGATGGTTCTCTTCACCACGTAAAAACCTGAACACACACATGCAAGAACACACACACGTTAGCACACACGAGCACATATGCACGCCCCCATACACACGCTGGCGCTGCTGTTCAACAGAAATGATGATTTAAGCATTAAAATCCATCCCTGGCTATAATTTATTTTTCATTTGTTCTGGTTGGTCCAGACAAGTACACACACAGGCAAACGCACACACACAGGCACACACACAGGCACACACACAGGCACACACACACACACACACACACACACACACAGACACACACACACACACACACTGGCACAGACATATATTTTCTCATAAAGAGGATGACTTCTACAGCTGTATTAGCAGGGTAATCTTCCTCTCTCTCACTGAAATCGTGATATAGAGCATGATTTACCAACTGCTGAGGGATTTACACTCACACAGCACTTCTCACTTACATGACAAATGAACACGGACACACAATGTGTGTCGTACTGAAACAGCGCACAGGCTCTTTGTCTGCAGAAGAGTGTTTTGGTCTCTGTTTTTCCATTTCAAGAGTTATTAAACATTTTTCAGTATAAAAAACATGTACATATAGTAATTTTTGGACATTTTTTTCAAAGTGATTTACAAAAAAGAATCACGACGAACAAAAGCTGTGGCAGAGTCACTTAAGCCCTCTGAGAAAATGGTCTCAGCTGTAATAAATGTTAACAAGTACAGTTTATTTATGTGAAGAGGAAGCTGCAGAAGAGGAGGTCAGTCTTGAACATTTTCTCAAATCATTATCAGTGAGGCACCTGTGCTGCAGAGGTTCATTCTTTCATGGTGGATTAAAGAGCTGGGAAGTTTCTCTATGATCTTCTGCAGCATGCTGCAGGGACCACAGATTGCCAGTGCAGAGATCTGAACGGTGGTGGGACCTGTGGCTGACTAAAAATGAAACTTACTGCTGCTTTAAGGATAATCTGCTGGGGTTTTATTGTGAAGAATGGTAATCCTGCTTAGACATGGAAAGAGAGAGAGATATTAATTTTGGTTATGTTAAATACACAAACTTAAAACATCAACAAAAACATTGACACTGAATAACGTCATCTTAAACATTGAAAAAAATTAACCAAAAAAGGTGTTGGGTGATGCCAAGGCTTACTTCCCTGACCCTGATTACAAACATCACAGGTTCCTACAAATTGATAGAAACTGAAATAAAGGAGAAAAACAAATTACTTCACAACCACAAGAGTCTCTCAGTCCAGAAGGTATTTTTGGACATATTTTAAATGTATACATTTTTTTAAACTGATATATGGAGTTGCATTCTTCAGATCGTCAGATAATGAACTTCACATGTTGACCCCACTGAAAAAAATACTATTCTTCATTGCATTAGTTCTGACCACTTTGTTTTTAAACATATCTTTACCCAGAAAATCATAATTTTTAACTTTGATTTCAAACAAACTTGTTGTTAAACTGTTCTACAGTATAATAATTACAACTAATTTCTTTTTTTTCTTAAAAATTGTAGATTTCAGTACAGCAATATTGAACAAATGAAATGAAACAATGTATGCCCCTCCCCTTTAAACACAGATTGAAACAAAAAACAGAAAGAAAAAAAACTATAAAAAAAAAAGGTGATACACATCCCATCTCTGGTTCTTCTGGGGTAAAAAAAGTAAAACAGATAATTACAACTCATTTCAAGATCATTGTAGAAGTTTGAGTCCGGGTCAAAGTCATTTTCAAAGCCATGCTTTGTGTTTTCAGACTGATCATGGACATGAATCAGACGGATTTTCTGCACACTGTATGAAGTGATCCTTTGTGTTTGTGTTAACTTTGCAGCTTGTTTTATTTTTTATTGTACTGTCTGTCATAGTAATCAGGGATCTAGTCCAGTTTCCAAATTAATGTGGGAATACTTCCTAGGTTTAGTTTGAACAGTCCCAAACCCGTTCCCAGCATACCTACTTATTTCAGTCAATTGAGGTGGTCCAGTTCATTCATGTTTCTTAGAATTATTGAGCGTGTAGATCCACTCCGTTGGGTCTGATGTAAACGTTCCCACTCCTTGTCCAAGTTGCCTGACTTTTGTTTTGCTTCTTCAACAGTCAAGCCCATTTTGATTTTTTCTTTTTCTAAGACTTTCGTTCATGTAAACTCCAGTGCCTTCTAATTTTTTTGATTGTCTCCGTAGCTCCATTTTTTTCTTTACAGACATTACCTGCACAACAACAGATGGTTTCATTTTAGGATTTTTATTTGGAATCATGTAGCAGCTGGTGATGTTTGGCTTTTCCAGAGTGATATTCTTGTTGTTTAGAAATTGCAGAAGTTGTTGTTCCAGTGACTTTAATTCCTCTGTAGGAGCGTCCTCACCTTCATCCACTCCGGATGCTACTTTGGCATAACTGCAATGTTTTGTTTCAAATCCTGTAATGATGACATCTTTGTTTTTTGTTAGTTGTTCCAGGTCATCAATCCTTTGCTCCAGGATTTCAGTCTTATAGTCATTTTAAATAATTATTTCTTTCAGTTGCCTGAAATCCTCAGGAAAATCCATGAGACTTTTATGCTGAGCCACAACTTTACTTATCTCAGAACTCATTAAGGATAGGGATTTTTAAAATTTCCTCCATCTCCTCTGATAATTTTTTGGTTGCTGTTGTTTTTCACAGTCCAAATTACTCACACGTTAGTAGGTAGATTTGGTGAAGCTGCTTTGTCTTGATAGTCCAGGTGTTCTTGAGGCTAAACAGGCGTTCTGATATTTTCAGAGTTTGTAGATTCAGCACTAAAAAGCTTCAGATCAGTGTAATTCCAATTGGATCTTGTAGATTTTAGTAGGATCGTAGAAGGCCATTTAGCAGCAACAAGCAGCAGCAACCATCTTGAATCTGCAAAATCCGATCATGGCAGGAATAAGCCCACAGACGGCAACTGTCTGAAAAAAGAACGAATATTTAATCAAATTGTTCTCAAGTTGTACAACACAACTGTACAATGTGTTTTTGCTGCAAAGTGAAGTTAGTCAAAATAATTACATCTCTTCAGAGTTTGAAAGAGTCATGGAAGATGATGGTGATCTGTGAAGGTTTATTGTAAATATCAGGACTTCTATCTTGAGGTTGAAGATGTTTCCTCTCCTCCAAACAGAAAAAATGATGACTTTTATGTTGCCTGATGACAGGAAGAGCTATTGGTTTAAATGAAATGATTAAAAACAATGTTGGAGCTCGGAGATGTGGTGTAGACTGAGTAGAAAAAGGGAGCCAAGAACAGGGGAGGCTCACTGAGGGCTGTCTGGTCTCTGTATGACCGGAGTAAGAGTTTGGTTCGCATAGCCGGCAGTAAGTCAGACCTGTTCTTTTGGACTCCGGCAGGGCTGCCCTTTATCACCGGTTCTGTTCGTAGTTTTTATGGAAAGAATTTCTAGGCGCAGCCAGGGGCCGGAGGGGGTCTGGTTTGGGGACCACAGGATTTCCTCTCTGCTCTTTGCAGATTATGTTGTCCTGTTGGCTTCATCGAGCCAGGACCTCCAGCGTACATTGAGGCAGTTTGCGGCCGAGTGTGAAGCAGGTGGGATGAGGGTCAGCACCGCTAAATCTGAGGCCATGGTTCTCGACTGGAGAAAGGCAGTTATTCTGACCAATTGTATGACGGAGTTGTGGAGTTGAGGACCCAGATGCTGGAACTCAGAAGGAAGACAGGTAAGTGTTCTGGCGAGTATATGATTTGTTGTTTCTCAAGAGATGGTTGTGGTAATAGTTGAAGGAGGTCCGGACTTGAGGACTGCTGGTGACCGGAGCGCCAGATGCATGCACCGGGTGACACGCGTGGTTCCTCCGAGTGCTCCTCGTTTGATTTTGTTGTTTGTCTCACTGCTGATCGATCAAACGGGTTTTCTTGTAGGCTGTTAATTTTAAGACTTGCTTTGTGAAGTCTTCATGTTATTTATGAGAGGCAGGATTGTCATTTTCACTTTCACGTGTTTCTTCCATCTGCCGACGGTGTCGCCGTTTCTCATTTCACCCGTTTTTGTGCGTACGCCTGGGTCAGAGCTTGCGTGAAGGACCGTACATTTTCCCATCAAGTTTGCTTTTTATAAATATCAACTATTGCGTAGAGAGTGGCGTACGCCTTCTTTTGTGCGTACGCAACGTTTATAAATGAGGCCCCAGGAGAATGGCAGGAAACGCTGACGTCACTCGTGAGATGATGATGATTATCCTGAAGCAGAGAGCAAGGATTAGTACAAGGCTGAGAGCACAGCAAGAGCATGAGAGCATAAACTGTAGACCAGGCTTAGTCACCATAAGGGGTAACGAACTGGCGTTGAACTGATGAGTGAGGTCTCCTTTTAAGCAGCATGGTAGATGAGGTGAGTGAAGTCAGTTGGTGGCAATCAGGGAGCAGAGCAGGCAGAGCTGGAGGGGGAGGAGTCTGACAGTCACTGTGACAGGAGTAACAGCATTAATTACTCCATAGAAGTCTATGGGGTTTTGGCTTCTTAGAACCAGCAGCTACTTCCTGTTTGGATTGCGAGGGGGGAGGAGTCAATCAGTCCAGTTCTCATATACAGTTAGTGCGGGGGACACCAGTGGAAAGGGTAACCCCGTGAAAATTTTCTTTAGTTGTCTTGGTTACGCTGTTTCAGAAATACTTAGTAGCTCTGATTCTCAACCTCCTCAACTCTGGATCTTTTTTTCTTTTCGTTTGGTTCTTTTGGATCCTTTGATTTTACCGGAGACCCCAACACCAGTTGAAAAGTAGAGTAAGACTAAATGTGAGTGGTAGTTTTCTCTAGTTTTATAGGAATCATAGTTTGTGTGTAATTGGGGCATGTAGGGATGCCGTGGTTGAGTATCTTCATCCTGCTCAATCCAGGTTCTCGCTCCTGAAGACCCCAAGTCCCTGTAGAAACACGATGATGCTCTCAGCCTTATTTTTCTGTCCTCCTCCTCCTCCTCTTCCTTTAGACCCCTCCCACTCCTGATTCATGTCAGACATCCTTTGAGCAGCTTATACAACAGCTTTATGTAACCGTCTATAAGGAGCTGGCCTTCCGACTGAGACCAAGGATGAAGCAGATGACGGAGTGGGATTCTGCTGAATATCAAACCTTTAACTTTGTTTCTCCAAAGGATGGTAGCAGGAAAAAAAAATTTCAGTTTGATTTTTGATTTCAAGCATCACTTGAAGACTTTTTCCCCATCTTTGGGTGTAGTTAAAACACATCTTCATAGACATCAAGGATAAATTCTAAACTATTGATGAGAATGATGTCCAGCAGAAGGTTATGAGGTTTCAAATGTATTCAAGCTTCTAAACAGCCAACAGAAACAGTTGAAAATGTCCTGGCTTGATTCGCAGCTTTTTTTAACACTGTATAAAAGGAGGGCTTCATGGTGGTGTAGTGGTTAGCACTCTTGGCTTACAGTGTAAAGTGTCTGGTTCAAATCCCACGTGGGTTGTTTCTATGTGGAGTTTGATGTTCTACCTGTGCATGCGCGTGTTTTTCTGGCTTTATCTCACAGTCTAAAAACTTACTGGATAGATTAATTGATGACTAAATGTTTCTAGGTGTGAATATGTGTGTGTGGTTCTGCAACAGACTGGGGACCTGTGCAGGGGTGTGCACCCCCCTCACTAAACAGTAGCTGGAATAGACTCCAGAGACCCAGATTCAGAAGATGGACGGATGAAAGGAAGCCAGGTATATCTGGCGTGTCTCTTAGTTGCCTTCAAAGGGGGTTATAGAGCCTAAGGAGAGGAGACAGATCTATCTGTACGTCTGAGGTTTGGTGAAACAAGAAGAGGTCTCCAAATTGCATAACTTTGTGTTTCAGTGATCTACAAAGGGCAGAGAGTTTTCAATACATGGATTTGATAGATTATCCACTTTTCATGAACACATTTATTGATCAGTGTTTTTATCCGTCAATCTTCAGAACCCAGTGAATTCCTTTTGGGGTCATGGAGTTGTTGATGGAGCTACTGTTGGGTAAAGGCGGGGTACACTCTGTCCAGGTCATGAGTTTCTTGCAGTACCACATACACCACTAAGTACAATTACAAGGGTTATCAAACCCCAAAGTCTGAATATGTGAACATCTCACCAGCTTGTCCGAACTGTTTTTGTGCGCCTCCTGCTTGAACTGCTGAACAAAGCGCTGATCGTAGTAGGACTAAATTAAATATCCGATCACTGATCAGGAGACATCAGATTTTGATGGGAGTCATCAACTACGTGATCAAGCTTGATTTCCAGTTAAGTGATCAGATCGGGACATCCCTAATTACAATACCAATTAACGTATGAAGCATGTTTTTGGACTGTGGGAGGAAGCTGGAGAAAACCCACACATGCACCAGGAGAACCTCAGAAGAAAGAACCCAGCCAGGATTTGAACCAGGGACTTCTAGCTGTGAGGTGAGAAATAAGATGAAGTTGCTATTTTTGGTCACCAATGATCTAACCAACCAAAACTAGCCTATACCTGACCTTTTCAATCTTTTAAAAATACTCGAGTGCTTTACTGGGGGGGGGTCCTTCCTAGTCCCCCATTTCCCCATTAGTGGAACCTGATAGAACCTTATAATCCAAACACACAAAGACACCTCTGTCAGGAAAGGAAAAGGATTTAGAATTCTCATATTTGTGATAACAAATTAAGCAAAGCAAGTATCAATAAACAAAACCCAGCAGCGTTGCAAACACCAAGCCAGAGTTTTTTTTCTCTTTTAGTTAGGAAAAAAGGGATTCTTTGACACAGTTATAGCTCGTGCAGCCATTAAGCCTTAAGCAGCCATGCTCTCGTGTTATAATAATATAGACTAAAAGCCACTTAGCATTCTGGTAAATATAAACTTATTATTAAGATGAACATTTATTCAGACACAGAAAAGGCAAAACATATTTACTGAGGAACTAAAAAATCAAATCCTGAGTCCCACAGAAAGACAAAACAAGATAAATGTGCTTTCTCTCTTCTCTTCAGAGTTTCTTCTGCTTTAGCCTGCTAAGCCTTTGTGCACATTTTATTCTTGAACGCTTTTGATCTACTTTTAGCATTGCTGCAGTCATTGCCCATCTCTCCATACAGTCGACAGGGTGCATGGGTCCGTCTGAAAGATCCTCCAAAGCTCAGCGTTCACCTAAGACCCGAAGAAAAACTGATGTACAGATTCTTCCAACTCCGAGCTTCTGCATATTTGCATCTTTGAATTTCGCCTCAGGAGAGCGGCGAGCTCCAAATCAGCTCAGACAGAAACAAACCAACACTAATCTTTCACAAGTATTCTCGATGGAGCAAATTTGTTACACTTGTTTGCAGATATTAACAATTTTTTCTTTTGGTGATGATCTGGACCAGCCATGGAAAAGGAGAGCTTATGAGCAGTCTGCACTGTACCTACATCTACGTGTGACAGTGCTGCTTAATTTTAAAGCTCCTTACCACAAACCTAACCTAAAGGAAAGACAGCTGAGCAAGCTTTGACTGAGGAATTCAATGATTCCTAATTCACGAGTCTATGTTTGTGAGAATAAGCATTCTACTTCTGACACCTTCTTTTTAACATGTTCTCAATAATCCTATTTTTTTCCTCCATATTTTTTTTTTCCAAGTTATAAACTGATGCTGAAAGAATGTGATCTTATGTCAAATGTTTGAAACGTTGGATTGATAGATTCTCTTGCACCCACTTTCAATTGGTAGTGGTGTGGCCTTCCAACAAGCTCACTCCTGATTGGTGAGTGGTTGCCATAGAAACATTGACTCAGACAAACTTGGACTAATTGCTGCCCACTGACAATTTCTAGCTCATTTGGTTGAAGCCAGAAGAGGATATATAAAGAATTTTCGAGTATTTCTTTGTTGAAATTGTTGTGACTCAGAGCAGACAAAATGCCATTTGAAAATCCTGACTAAAAGACCTCTGGCAACGCTTTTAGAATACATCAAAAGATGATCGGAATGGGACTTTAAAAACTTTTCCCTGTGACTGAAGACCTCCTGAAAATGTAAATATCAGTGGGTGAAAAGGTGATAATAGGTCTGCAAAAGCATGTTCTGATTGGCACATTAGCATATTAATGTTTACCCAGCAGAATATCTACGGTAATAGGTCTTAACAAGAAAAATCTGTTTTTTGCTGCGGATGTGGCTTGGATTGTTTGTGATTCTGCAGGGTCTGTGTAAACGCAGCAACTTCACCTATTAGATCTACTGAAAGATGACCACCGAGATCTGGAGCAGAGCTCAAGAAGTTGCAGAAGATTTTCAGCTGAACTCATATTTAGAGTGACTGACTGTAAATCCCAAACAGAAAAACTGATTCTGCCTTCGGAACTTGATCAAAGTCAAACACTTAGAACCAAAATCCACGTCTTCCTGTAGCTTAGTCATCCCTACTTATTGACCAGAATTCTGAAAAAAAAAAAAGCGTTTTCATTGGATTATCATTTTTATTAAAATTATACAAAATTACAAAAATATAAGACACTGAAAATCAGAAAAACAGAACAGTCAGATATTGATTCTGCTGTTCTACATCAGCAGTTTCACTTTGAAAAGTGCTCGTTATATTTATTTTTTAATGCTTTTTTTAAATCATAAATTAAAACACTTTTTTTTTTAACTTAGGAAGATGTGAAATTATTCTTCCGTAGATGCTAGGTTCTCTTTTAAAGACGTTTCTTTGTTACCTCTTATCATATTAACACTGTTTTGGTTAAAAAGGCACATTTGACGTGTTCAAGTGAAAACTGGAACAAATCTCACAGCACCTCCACATGTGTGCAGTTCCTCTGGATTCCTCATGGAGGCACTACTGTTTTCACACAGGTGGACGCACAGACTGGCTTGGTTCTTAGCGACGCCGGGCTCTTCTTCAGGACTTGGTCCTCCAGACGGGCGAAACGCTTCAACATGTGATCATAAACCTGAGGAGCAGAAGAACCAAGAAAGCTCCTCAGAAGCCTTTCTAAAGAGCGGCTATCCCCGGTTCAGAATCGGACTATTTCACTTGTGACAATGACACAGTTACAACCTTCCACCCAAGTCACCATAAGTCTGTTGAGAATCCCCAAAAAGACAAATAAAAATACAGGGGAGGAGAACAGTCCCCTGAGGAACACCAAACACCGGTAATTTGAAAATGCACCCCAAACTTACAACCCACAAACCAGTAGATTTCAGTAAGCAGAGCATCCATTCACCTTCCTTATCTGCCTATTCCTGTTCAGAGTCAATGGGATTCAGGAGCCTATCCCAGCAACATTTAGGGTGAAAAAGTAGTACATCCTGGACAATTTGTCAGTCCATCACAGGCCACATATACTACCACACACACTAACAGCTAAAGACCAAGTTAGAGCCACCAATCAACCTGTTTTTGGACTGAAGGATGAGGTCAGAGTGTGTGGAGAAAACCCGAATGTACACGGGGTGACCGTGTAAAATCCACACAAAGAACCCGGCAGGGATTTGAACCAGAGTCTTCTCGTTATGAGGCCAGGGTTAACCCTAGGGTTAGGGTTAGGGTTAGGCCAGGGTGCAAACCTTGTCTTCCACATTTACAAAGCTGCAATTGGAAAACAACATTTAAAAATATAAATGTAACTATAAATTATTGATGAACAAAAATAAATTAATAGAAACAATTTTTAAATCTAATTGGTTCCAAATATTTAAATGGGGTTAACATGTTTTGTCTATAAATATGAATTATGCTGTTGGTTAATCTGTTGCAATTCTCACTTTGTCCTTAAGATGGCGGTGCTTCATTACTGACCACACGAACCAAACCCTTTTTTTTTGGGTTAACAGCCCTGCAAAGTGTTCAAGTTTGCTTTCAGCTGTGGTGATGCAGGTCATGTGACAGCCATGTGACTCAGCATAGTCCCGTGTTTGAGGGTTTTTCCCTCAACACCACATCAAAGGTTATCAGGCTTGTGAGAGTAAAGGTTGGCATTCAAAAACTTAAGATGTCTCAGCTTTATGAAGCTGATCTGGTTTCTTCAGTCAGTAATCATCTGCTCTGTTTAGGAGAAGATTCTCTCAGTTCTCAGGTGCAGGTTGGTTGGATCCGGTTCTAGGTGGAATTGGTTCCTTGCAGACTCTGAATTCTCTTTTCACATTATCAATTAAGTGAAGTGGTTCTGGATTTTGCTTCTTTTTCCATTTTTGTACGTTTTTATGTTAATCTCTGTTCTTGTTGCACCTGGCGCTCTGTTTCGCTACTTATGCCCCCCCCCCCACTCAGCACAAGTGCGTCTTGACAGATAATGAGCGGCTTGGACAGAAAAAGAAAAATATGAGTGAAGGACAGTTTAAAAAAAAAAGGTTCCCAGGAAGAAGCCGGCTCTTGTCGCTTAATAGAGCGGGCTCTAAAGACTCGTTTATACTTGAAAGTAATCGGTCAACGCAGCAGCCGGATCCACAGTCAGTAATGCAGTAACAAAGAAGAATCACACAGTGGGCAGAGCGCAATGCGTTTAGCCCCGCCCATGCCGAGCCACGCCTCGGTCTGCACACTGCAGCCAGGGGTAGTTGCTTGGATCTGGTCAGCAGAGCAGCAGGTGTACCTGTTTGGCTGTGGGATGAGGCCTCACCACCAGCTGTGGTTCTGGAGCTTTCTTGACTGCATCAAGGAAGGACACTCCAGACTCTGCTAAGAGGCCTAAAACACAGCCACCAATCACAGGAGGGATTCAGACTGCATGAACCAATCAGATTACAGGACATCAGTCAAAACAGAACATAAGAAATACACTGAAGCATTGGATGTGTGTCTCCCGCTAAGATAAGGTGAAGAACATTGGCTCTCTACTAAGAAAAGGACCTGAAACAAGATGCATCATGGGAGGATAGAGATGTCATGTTTCCCCCTCCTCATGGATTTTCAAGCCTTTGAATTAGCAATGTTTTCACCCCAAAACCATAGAGACATTAGAAAGCATCTGTCTGCAGACTAACTGAGGTGTGATGAGGGTCTATAAATGCCCCCAAGTTGATAACTGTAAAAACAAACTAATTCTGCTGCACTGCATGTATTTCTGTGTGTTTTGGAGGGCAGTAATCATTCGTATACATCGAACATGTGATGTGTTCACACTGGACAAGCAGGGAGGGGCTGCTTCTTCTTTTTTTTTTAAACTATATACCGCCTTTCAATGGGCGGCGTTTCATACATAGAGCCTGAAAACGGGGTTAGAAACTTGCATGGCGGCATGTGAAGGCCAGTTTTGTATCTTTAGAGGTACCATGCAGAGCTCTGTAGGCAGATCCCAGGCAAGCGGAGTCAGAAAGGTCAATGCTGTAAACTGGGGCGTTGAAGACGTCAGACAGAACCTGAGGACCAATCAGACAGCAGGAAGCTCAGACTCACAGCAGCACTATGAAGGAGGAAGACTCCATATTTAAATATGGACAAACGCTCAGACCTGCAGAATCTCCCTGTTGGATGAAGCTCCTCCAGTTGCCAGAACTCTGGTTCCTGGAACTAAAAGGATCCTGAATAAGCTTCAGATAGATCCTTCCAAAGACATTCAACTGTCAGTATTTTCACAACCATCTTGTGTCTTTTTCAACCCTATTCTGTGAGACAGCTGTTTGACACGCTGCCTAGAGTTCGGTCATGAGACTGCTGCACTTTGGGTTCTTACTGATGGAATATCCAAGCTTCTCAGCATGCAGCCTCCTGGACAGAAACTGACCCTCCACCAGAGCCCGCACCTCCACCTGAGGGCTCCAAGAGCACACCTGTGGGGAAGGTGAGGCAGGTGAAGCATGAGCTTGTAGACCTATGATAAGCTGACAAAAGGACAAACAGACCTCAGAGTCTTCTGAGTCAAAACGATAAACGCCCACCGCAGCAGGTGTGATCTCCATAGTGTCAAAATAAAAGCCTGCCAACACACCATCAATAGTTAGGCTATGAAGAAGACGAGGCAGGAAAGAGGGAATCTAAGCTTCACCAATGTTTCCATGATTTCCGAGGGGGGTATCCTTCAGAGCAGCAGAAAAGGTTTCCCATAATCCTCCAGCACACTCGTTCCTGATCCGCTCCCGGGTCAGAGATCCGTTCTTAAAGCTGCGAATGAATGAACCTGTCAGGAAATCCTTCAGCATCAACCCTCTCACCTGAGCTTTGTGCTATGCCTGTGCACATGTGCAGGCACGTGTGTGTGCGCGCATGTGTGTACCACAGCAGAGCCATGTAGGCCTGCATGTCCACCGGGCTGCAAAGGATGTGGCCCTCAAGGGCGGGTCGGGGCTCCTGGATCCACAGGAACACGGTGTCACTGGTCCCCAGACTCACCTGCAGATGAACACACTTTCACTACAGACTCACACTGGTGACATCATTGTGACATCACAACAGCGAGGAGCAGAGACACTTACAGCTACGTCCCCCTGTTGGAGCCTCATCCCCGCCAGAGATGCTGAGGAAGACGAAGAACACTCTTCATCACCACTGCTGCACTTTCCCCACAAACAACAACATCCCAGAACAGAGAGGTGCTGAACAAAAGAAAGATCAAAACATCCAGGAGAACTTGATTATGGCGCGATTAACTAACCATTCCGGTCTTCTCTGCTGTAAACTGTCACATTGAAATAAGGAGTTAACCCATCCAGGTTCAGATATCTAGGACACGCACCTCTATGTTTTTTCCCTCAAGAAATCAAATGAAATCACAGAATCTCTAATCAAAAGGGACGAACACCTGTAGAAGCTCCTCCTCATCCGGTGGTGGGGTGTCAGTTTTCAAGGCCTTCTCTGAAGGCCTAAAAATATCTGAATCATGTGTTAATTATAGTTTGTCCATGCATACTCAGTAAATCATTCCAAATGGTCTGTCCATTCCCTGTTCTTGTGTTTATGATGGTTATGCTGCTTCCAGACAGACGTATTTTCATATTGGAGCATTTAAGCAATGGCATTTCAGCTGTCCTTTGTTGCCAGGCAGGGTCAGATCTAAAGAGGCCTTCAAAATCCACTCTGAAGGTCTTCTAATGCAAAATCAATACCAGAAATGAATTTCCTTCAACCAATCAGATTTTCAGGTGGTGTCAGCAGGGCCTTCTAGAAGGCCTAGGCAACGTCACAGTTTTCAGCCCGTCTGATTGGACAGAAGCTTTAAGAGTACAAGAAACATTTCCCACATGCAGCCTTGTCCAGTTGGACACAGAGGAGCACTTTTTGATCTGTCTCGGTTAAAAACAGAGCTGACTGTCATGTCTGCCATGGAGGATTTTGCAGGAAAATCTCTCTCGTTTCGGGATCGTAATGGTTCATGAGCGTTTGAGTGATTCAGACGTAGCACTGCTGAAGGCCTGGTGTGTAATGCACGGTCCGCCACTGCTCCTCACAGAGCTGAAGCTCTTTATAGAGAAACATGAAGAAGTTAAAGGAATACCCTCTTCTAAATACAAGTGTGACTATATTTTTGTTTCCATAATATGCCTAAAGCCTGTCAATCAATCATTATAGTCGTCAGATTTTGACAGAAATGTTGTCATGTTTCTTACCTGGGTTGTCTCCGGTAAAGGCTACCACCCTGCAGCTCTCCCTGAATCCGTATCGGTGGACATAGTAAGGAGAGACTGGACCCTGCAACAACGATGATGACAGGTAAGACTAATTTAAACCAGTACCAATCAAACAAGAAGATGTCACATGAGTGGATTTTTACTCCTGTCATGTCCCGCTCCCAGACCAAAGTTAAAAAAAAAATCCCGTCCATAGGACTTCCACCTCTCTGAACTTCACAGATGAGTCTTTCATCGGAAATGGCGTGGGTTGTAATCCTCTCCACTGCTGCCATCAATATATGATTGCTGCACTTTTAGGGGGGAACCGTGACGCCTTTTGGGTAATAAAGTTATTTTTCAATTGAGTTACAGCATAGGCGTATTATCAGAAAGCTACAAAATAGCTCCACTTTTACTCCTTTTTGTCGTCGTTCTTATTTGTTCCCATCCCAAGAGAATACTGCCGGATTTTTGTGACCCGTGGGATTCCTGAAGAAATGTCAGCCCCTCCTACAAACCAGTGTGAACCAATTTAAACCTGGATAAATCTGTTGCGGTAACTTTAGACCGTTGCAGATCAGCACTTTGAATCTGTTTAAGTCAGTTAAGCGTGGTACAAACCAGTTTAGAGCAATATGATCTATTCTACAGCAGTTTGGAGTAGTATGACCCATCTCAAGACAGTTTAGAGCCGTATAAACAGGTTTGGGACAACTATAGCTCAGCATAACTCATCAGTTTGAGGCAGTTTAGAGCAGTATGAACCACTGACTGTAGGAGAACTGGACCAAGTGAGTGTGACGTCACCCAAAGGTTCCAACCAAAGGAAGTCAATTCAGTCACAATTTTTTAGTGATACGGATGCCACGATTAGTCCGAGTTGGTCTCAGTCTTCATTTCTATGGCAACCACTCTCACCAATCAGAAGTCACTTTGATGTGAACCTTTTACGTGAGACCATGATCTTTTAGTGGGGCATCTGATTAGTCAGTTTATAACTTGAATAACTTGCACTACAGAAAAAATATGAAAAAATCTTGGAGTCGGTACTGTACTGTACTTTCCTTTTGGAATACCAGGGGGAGGGGTCACTCAGTTCAGTTCTCAATAACACTCAGTTGTATGAATCAGTTTAAGGTAGTTTAGAGCAGTCTGAACCAGTTTAAGCTAGAGTGGTATAATTCAGTCTCACCAATACAGTCGATGAGGGCAATGGCTCCCCCAGAAGTCGGTCCAGATGAGGGGCAGTGGCTCTCAGACAGACCTCAGACCATTTTTTACTCTGGATGTCCAACAAATTCATTCCAGAACCTGAAACAGTTCATTAATCAGCTGAGCAGGGGGGTGGGGGGGCTGGCAGTGTTAGGTGATAGAAGTACCATCACTGTGGTCAATGGCTGCGTAACCTCCAAGAAAGAGCGATGCAGCGAAGCTGCTGACCAGTGAGATCCTCTGAAACAAATGCAGACAGGTCAGGGTGCAGAGCTGTGCCTGTGGGAGGGGGAACCGGTGCAGCTCTGACCTCCGTGTTCTGAAAGGCTTTAGGTTGACTCGCACAAACTTTGGAAATTTGGTTTCCAGTGAAGCGCTGCACCCAAACACAGAAAATCTTCAGGTACAAGAGGAAAGAACATCAAGCAGACAGACAGCTGGATGGGGAACCTCGTAAGCTCTGGAGCCAGTGATCTCTGCCAGTCTTAGTGCGCCACCTGCTGCAGCCTGTAGGTACTGACACTGGAGAGTACTGCTCGAGTCCATCCAGACTGGACTGTCCCACACAGAGAAGCTGTCCTGTGAAGGAATCGCCACAACTGAGCTAGTAAACATTTCTGCTTTGCTCCAAATGACGTTGGTGTACATTAGAAAAACCCATGTTCTGCACACCTGCAGCAGCTGGTGCAGGCTCTGGTCAGGGTGAAGCTGCTTCAGGGTCTCAGATGCTCCCTTTTTCCAGAACACACTGCCATGTTGCTGCAGGAAAAAAAAAAAAAAAGAGTTCTGAATGCAGTTACACGACTCACCAGTGAAACCCGTGACTTCACCACAGGGGGACACCAGTGAGTAACTGCCGGTTGTTAAACGTGATTGAAACTTCATTGAATCAATACAAGAAGATCTGTATTTTTTATTGCACAAATAAGTATAAAAAAGGAATAAAGAAATGTTTTCCTCCTCCTTATGAAGTTACACAGGAAATCTCAACAGGAATCTCTGACTCGGTTTTCTGCCGACTCAGGTTTAAACTTACAAATGGCAGAATGTTTATCTTCCAACCAGACAGGAAGTATGTGCTCCGACAGCTCACCTGGCCGCTGCCGGACAGCGCTGCAACACGGGAAAAGTCAAGGCCCGCCCCCTTCATTTTGTCCAGCAGCAGGTCAAAAGCCTAAAGCCAAGGAGCAAATCAGCAGCAGGCCCTCAGTGTTTGGGAGTGCTTGCATCTTGATACAACTCGGAAGTTCCCCCGCCTGGCACCTAATAAATGAACCCAATTGAAATGTGTCTCACCTTGACCCACATCAGCACAGGTGAGGTGACCGTCAGGCGGTCGGCATGGATGTGAACCCCTCCCTCGGTCCTGGAAAAAAAAAACATTCTGAGTCAATATAAAATGAAGAGCCCAGCTGAGACTCTTCAAAGTAAAAGCCTGTCACCTAAACTCTGGCAGCTCAGAGTCAAACTGGACGGCGTTTCGATGAACCACGCGCAGATCTCCATCTATGACCACAGCCTTCAGCTTTAAAGAAAAACAAGCAGGAGTTCAGATGGAGGTGCTCACCTGACAGGTGGTTTCATGGTCACAGCCCCCCGCACCAATAAGTTTGACTCTGGCTCTACAGATCCAAAGCTGTTGTAAGGTGAACTTCCTCCACTAATCTGGCTAATCATTGCTGGATCTGAACATTTTTAAAGTAACAATGCAGATTAATGCTGTTGCAAGTGCCTGTTTTGTAGTCTATTCTAATAAACTACAAAGTGACGTCACGTCCCCCTTTTGCGTCTGTGCAGGAAAGATGGAGTTTCTATTTCTGTTTAAATCGTCCCTGCTTGTTTCCTTTCCTTTGATATTCTCAAGAAGAAGATAGAAAGGATGATGACAAACGACTGTTTTAAAGAAATATTTCGGACGCAGCCTGCCTCTTTCTCTGCACCATATCAATGCACGCGGGTCAAAGTTCAGAACACTGCACGAGAAATGAGAATGAAAATTGACAAACTACAACAGGAAACTACCACCTAATTTCCGTTCTACGCGTGCGCATAGAACCTTGACGAGTAGGTAAGACGAGAGTTTACCTGCTGCGTGCTGACGTCGAAGCCCATGTAGAAAGTAGACTCCAAAACAGCAGCCATGATCCCAGACATGCGCAGTGCAAACAGCGCGAGGGGCGGAGCTTATGGAAAAACAGCTGGCACCACGCATGCGTACTTGATAGGTTTCATTATGAAAGTTTAATTTCTGCTGCCCAGTTGTGGTGTGTGATACTGCATATTTTAGTATCAACCCAATACCGAATACTTATGGGCTAGTAAAGCTGACACCAATACTTTTTCATTAAATAAATAGATGTGCTGTTTAATTGCTAAGTTCAAACTGCAAACTGAATAGAAACTAGATTAGGTTTTTTAGAAGATCAATTGAACCAACAGAAAAGTAACACTGACAGGGTCAGTTCTCCACTGGTTTTCATCTTATTTATCTGGTCGAAATTTCAGCACACTTACTGAGTGGTATTCCTATGGGCCCTGTTCTGGGCCCTGTTGTGTTTCTGTTTTACAAATTATATGTATATTTTTTCCTCTCAACTTTTTCTGTCCAACAACTGAGCAAACAGATTATAGGTGAAGGCCTTTTGTGTTGACAGGTTTTACTATCACAATAAGGGTTTATGTATTTTCGGATAGCCAGGGTGTATATTTGTATAAACAGTTTTTTTTAATTAATTAATTAATTATATATATATATAGATAGATAGATAGATAGATAGATAGATAGATAGATAGATAGATAGATAGATAGATAGATAGATAGATAGATAGATAGATAGATAGTAGATAGATAGATAGATATAGATATATAGAGAGAGAGAGAGAGAGAGAGAGAGAGAGGTGAATGAAATTCTGACACTATAAGCGGAAAATCTCTGTCCATCAAGACACTGTGGGTTAGGAGGAGGGATAAAGCAGACAAGGAGCAGTGTGACAGTGTGCACTTGGGGGTGGAGATGCAAGCACGCTGCCAAAGTGTACCATGTGTTCATTAGGGGGACCAGCTCTTCACTAGTCCGCCAGACCAGGAGAGATGGGGCAGGAGACCCCCTGACCCTGCGAAAGGACCCTTGCAACCCAAGCGAGGGGGACTGCCCACCTGGCCAGATGTAGAGGGGGCCCCCCTACGGGAGAGCACAGACGACTCCGTTGTTGGGGCCCCAAGGCCACTGGACAGGCGTGATCAGCCCTACTGGGCAACAGCCATTGGGCGCTGGACACAGAAACACGGGCCAAATGGCTAGCCAGGTCTCAGAGGACCCATGAGCCGCCCACACCCAGCCAGAGCCTTTTCACTGCAGGCCAGAGCAGGCCCGGTGCAAGACCCAAGCAGCCTAAAGGTCAAGACGTTACCCCAGCCGGCCGGCCAACCCCCAGCACTGCATCCCCGGCCACTGCCCCCAGCCAACAGGATCCCCATAAGCCTGGCCGCCCTGAGAGGACCCAGACAGATGAAGACCGGCTGTCCCTCCCCGATCACACCTATGCAACGTAGTGTGGGTATGCAGTGTGTTTTTATTGTATGACTGTCCATCATTTGCGGTTCTTTAAAAATTTTGTGATGTACAGTTAATTTCGTTTTTCTCCACATCCTCTCTGCTCTCTTGCATTCACGTTTCATGGTTCTGATCGCTTCATACTCCAAGGTGCTGTAGCTTAGTTTTTACCGTTTTCGGTTTGAAATCACAACCCCAGTGACAAAAATTAATTTTTGACTCCCCAGACAAGTTGGTGGGTAGATAAAGGTACTGTGAATTACGGTAATGTGGCTAACATGACAAACAAATTTACTACCTCAGAAAGGCCAAAGGACTGTATACTCTGATCTATTCAACAATGCACACACACATTCACACACTGATGGGGGGTTAGCTGACAACACATAACCATCGGGAGCAATGTGGGGTTCAGTGCCTTGACCAAGGACACTTCGACACATGAACATGCAGGTTCGTTGAATCGAACCTGTGATCTTCCAATCAGGGGTCAACCTCTACCTCTCCACCACGACCCCCCCTAAAAGTTGTAGAGTTACTGTGAACGTTGTTAATAAAGTCTGAATGACAAACAGACATATCTCTGACACGTTTGTCTCACTTAATGTGCCTCACTGTACCTCATGTATGACAAAAGTTTAAAATAAACCAATCATTGACGGTGCGCCCCACAGTGCAGAATATACAGTCTGTAAATTCCATTATAAATGCTGGAAATGAAAGCAAATTCAAATATTCACAATAGTCCAATCCACCATAATGATGTCTTAGCATAACACTGTGAAGGGGTCATATTATGACGGAAAAACATAATAAAGAAAAGAAAAATTAGTTCTACCTTTGTTTATAAATGAAGGGATTAACGTGTTTTTTTCTTGTGATGAATATATGTTATCCACTGACATTCTGGATGTGTTCTTTGTATTATTTTTATGGGTTTAGTTATTTTTGTTAGACGGTTCACCTGAGGCACGGCAGTCTCGCCCCAAAGTTATTAAATGGGGTCGGAACAGGTGCGCAGAGGGAAGAAGGAAGGTGAAAGACGCGCTGACAGCTGCCGCCGTGCTCTTCTTCCATGACCAAAGACTTCAAATATTCAATGTTCCTTGCCTGTTGGATTTATCCCACCAAACATGCTGTGGAGTCCAGTTGAGTGACGGGGAACAGAAACCGGAGATTTTTTACGAAAGACCGAGTGGAGTGAGTGACGTGCGCAATCCCGTGAGTGGGCGCATTCCAAAGAAACCGATCAAAGAGACCAGCTGAGGTGGTGAGATCGAAACTTTATTTTTTTTCTTCTTGGGTACCCAAACACATACTTTTCTTTTTTTACTGGTATACCAGTTTATTTTTATGGGGCGTCTTTTATTTGGATTACTGGACTGAGGCCGATATGCATATGGACATTCGCGATGCGCGTTCACGTGGACATAATTTTAATGATAATTTCATTTCATTCTAGTATGAGCACTCACCTGTGAAAAAAGAGAGAGGGAAAAGAAACTTGGGATTAAAAAAAATTAAATTTATGTTTTGAAGAAATCTACAGGTTTATTTCTGTTTTGAATTATTATTTGATTCTGTTTAAACAGTATTTGAAGAACCCAAAATACATTTTTACAACATACATTATTGAAATGTTGAAATTGAAATTGAAATCAATTTAGTGTTTATTACAACATGTTGTCCTACCCACCATAAAGATGTCATAGCATCACGTGTAGTCATGTCCATCACAATGATGTCATACCATAACACGTAGTCCTATCCATCATAATGATGTCATGGCATCACATGTAGTCCCACCCATGTCAATGATGTCATCAAATCACATTTGATGTCATAAAGTTATTTTTTTCCTTTATACCCCAGAGTTTGAGATAGTCAGGTTTACCCCTGAGTTATTTACCTAGAGTACACCTGACTTTTGACGCCGATAGGTTGAAAATCCTTTCAAGTCCCGGACTCTTTACACCATCAGTGTATACGAGTTTGAGAAACTTGGATTCAAAATGTTTCTGCTTAGAAATGTGAGTTGCTGGGAGGTCAAAGCGAGTCTTTCGGACATTGACAAGACTCTTAAGCAGAATGCCTTGCTGGCCAACCGGCTTAAAGCCATTAATAAGGAGCTGGAAAGCAAGAAAGATCTGCAGGAAATTTACTCAGCACTTAAGAAAGGGAAAAAATATGCTACTACACTTAACAAAACATTGGAGATTTGGAACGCGCCAGCGTTGAAATAATAAATTATGTTTAGGATTTCTCTTTTTTTTTTCCTCCTCGGAAGAACAAAGATATCTTGAAGAATGTTGCAACAAAAAGCAGCAGTAAATCGATGAATTGTCTGAAAGCAACCGAAGTCTAGAGGTGGCACTTGAGGACCTGCAAATCAGAGTTTGGGATCCTGAAGTTTTGTCAAACACATACACCCAAGAAAAGTTTGATGTTGAAGCTCTTACCCAGAAAAACCTCGACCTAAAAAAACAGATTAAGAGGGTCCAAAAGACAAAGGTGGATCTCGGACCTTTCATATTGTACAAGAGTACAATGAGAATTGTGCTCACCTATAGGTTGTTCAGCAGGAAAACGCTGCCGAAAACGCTGCTCTGCAAACTCAGCTGGAAGAGCTGGAAGTCAGCGTGGGGAAGAGGAGGAAAAACAGACTCCGCTATGCAACTGTTGTGGCTAACACTTAATCTCTGGAGCAAGAAAGCCTCAATATTCAGGAGCAAATTTACCATCTAAGACTGCAGCAGGAACAGGCAAAACCTTGGGTGGAGCATTATAATGACGTGATTATCATTCATTCATTCATTTACATTTTCTATTCCGTTTTTTTCCCTTTCAGGGTCACAGGGCTGCTGGAGCCTATCCTGGCCACTTGTGGGCAAAGGCAGGGGACACCCTGGACAGTTTACCAGTCTGTCGCAGGGTAGAAAGTCCTCAATCACACACCCATGCACTCTACATTCACACCAATTGACCTATGAAGCAGGTTTTTGGACGGTGGGAGGAAGCCGGAGACCCCGGAGCAAACCCACGCATGCATGGGAAGAACATGCAAACTCCACACAGAAAGGTCCCCCATTGGTGTTTTGTTTCAGGTCCCCCAGATGGGACTTGAACAGGGGACCGTCTTGCTGTGAGGTAGGAGCGCTAACCACTGCACCACCGTGCAGCCCATTGACATGATTACATGACTGAAACAATATCATTTATTAGAAACAGGATACATCAAAACAGCTGAAAACATTGTCAATTTGAAAAAGCAATATCAAGAGATCAAGCAAGAAATTAAACAGCTTCAGGAAAAGTATCTTGATGACACAATCCAACCCCCAATACTGCAGGAAAAACTTAGAGGAGTATGTCAGTGGAGCCATACTTAATATCCTGGATCATGGACTACCTCAAGGACAGACCCCAGTTTGTCAGAATGGGGGCCAGCCGTTCCAGAACACTCTGCAGCAGTGTGGGAGTACCTCAAGGCACAGTTCTCTCCCCGATGTTGTTTGCTCTGTACACGACCGACTTCCAACACAACACAGAGGCTTGCCACATCCAAAAATTCTTGGATGATACCGTTATTGTGGCCTGCATTAAGGAGGTCAAGGAGGTGGAGTACAGGCAGCTGGTGCAGGATTTTGTTCTTTGGTCCAAGCAGAACCAGCTACAATTAAACATCAGGAAAACCAAAGAACTCATTCTGGACTTCAGAAGACAACCCCCTCTTTCCCAGCCAATACGCTTAGACGGTGACCTGGTGGAGATGGTCACGTCTTATAAATACCAGGGAGTGGTGTTGGACAAGAAACTGGACTGGAACGAGAACACCACCCTGCTCAGCAAAAAATGTCAAACCAGGATGTACTTCCTGCGAAGGCTGGCATCTTTTAAAATCTCCACCAAGCTTCTCAGTATGTTTTATCAAATAGTCATTGAAAGTGCTCTGCTCTACGCTGTGGTGTGCTGGTGCAGCAAAAGCAAGAAAAATCTGACCCGACTAAAGAAAATCATCAGGAGGGCTAGCTCTATTGTGCGACTGAAGCTGGCCACAGTGGAGGAGGTGGCTGAACAACAAACATTGTCCAGACTTCAGGCAATCATTGACAATGTGACACACCCTCTGCATGAGGCCTTCAGTAAGAGGAAGAGCAGCTTCAGCAGCAGACTCTTATCCCAAAGCTACACCACGGACAGACTTGGAAAGTCTTTTGTCCCACGAGCCATCACACTGCACAACACTCTGTGTTGTGAGCTTTTACTTTTGTTTTTGATTTAGCTGAATTTCTGGGAAACTTGACAGGTTTTTAGGAATTGTTTATACTTGCTTTTATTCTTTTTATCCTTTTATATTTTTATCTATTTATTGTGTTTTTATCTGTTTTAGGAATGATTTTGTTTTTAAGTATGGGCAGCTGGCCACTTAAAATTTCCTTTGGGATTATTAAAGTCTATCTATCTATCTATCTGAATCAACTAGAGGTCGAGTACTTAAGTACAAAAATTGAATACCAGGATAAATTGAAGCAAAACATTGTTCTTGGAAAGGATCATCCTAACATTATATTAAGACTCCAACAGGAGAAAGATAGCGTGAAACTTACAAACGCTCATGGGCGTGCCTTGTTCAATGAGAAATGTGCTAACCTGCAGGTTGTGCAGCACGAAAATACTGCTCTGCAAACTGGAAATTGGAAAATTGGAAATTGTCTTTAGCAACATTTAACTTAACAAAAGCTGTACAAATATTTGTAGATCAATGCAGCGGATGTTTTGTTAGCTACCACTAGTTTGAGCTTTCATAAAGAGAAATACTAGATTTTGCTGCATGCGGTTTCATGCTCCAAGTTGGAAGTCACAACCCCAATGAACAAAATTTCCTTTTTGACTGACCACACGAGTTGGTTGGTACAAAAAAATCTAACCAACCAACTTATTCCATTATATTACAAAGAAAAACTACAGGTGTTATTTAAAAAAATATTACGTTAAATGCGGAGGAGGTCACAACATAATAAAAACATCAGATAAAAACAACTGTTTTTTTTTCGAAGGAACTCCTGTATTGAGGTCTAATCGATCTTTGTTCTCTGCTTTTGAGATTTAATGCTATCTATGATTTATTTTATTTTTTGTCACCAATAAGTTCTTTCTGTTTTCTTGCTGAAAAGCGCCCCCATGAGAAGAGGGGCTTCAGTCAGTCACCTTTAGTCTGAACCAACTGTAAAGTCAAATTCAAACCTGCTGAGAAAACAAGGAGAGATTTACTAAAGGGGAGCAAATTGACAGAAAAAGCACTTTTTCCTAATTCTGCCTCCAGTTAACTCATTTTTATATGAAATAACAAAAGCAGCCTAAAAACAGGATACTGTTTTGGATCCTTACAATGACAGTAAAGATGCAGCACTCTTACTATATTATGTTATGTTATAACAGATTATAATATAACATATTCCAGTATATCATATTCAATCACATTATATTGTAAATATACATAACATACAAATTAATATTTATATATTACTATTATCGGTATTATTAATTCATTGGAAGAAAAAATTCTTGGGAAATATACCAAATTTACTTGGCAGCGTTGGGGTTTTCTTTGGTTTTCCTGAGTAATTGTTAGTAATTGGCTAGTGACTGATAAATTCCCCTCCCTGAATCGCCACCTTATCGTGGTGGAGGGGTTTGCGTGCTTGATTGATCGCAACGTTGCCAGGAACATTCGACATAGTGGATTTATGTCTGCTCCTGATTCACACATTTGAAGAGAGAAATACTCAGAAATACAAATTTAATCTTTTTTTATGCAAGTCCTCCATCATCAGAAAACCGGCACAAGAACAGTGTTAGGATTTTTACGGACTGGAAACTAGGGCTAGGTATCACCAACAATTTTCAGAATCGATTCCATTCACCATTTCTTTGAATCACTCGATTCAGTCAGATTTTGAATTTATACTATTTGAAAATTTAAACATTTATATAGAAATACAATAAGTTTGAATCATATTAACCTGATAATTCACATACTGTAAAATGTATTTGTGAAAAAATAAACCAATCCGATTTTCAACATTAAACAGTGTTACATGGTTCTTTGAAATGAGAAGCTCCATTAGAAATCTGCAGATCATTATGTTCCGCCTCTCCTAGTGTTTCAGTTTGGCAACTAGGTGGAGGTCACACTATAGCATTGCACTTTATTGCAGAAGATTTGAGCAAAAAATGTGCTTTGGACCACAAATGCTTAGAAATGTTTCCTTAAAAGAGCCTGAATTGAGTCATTGATTAATCGATTGTATCAACCCAGCCCTGCTGGACACATTTGGTTTGCTAAAAGCAAACCAGAATTTTTTTCTCCGATAACCTGATCTGGGACCAGGAACTGCTCTCTGACCTGTCTTTCAAGGTGGTCTTGGTTTGTTTTCAATCTGACTCATTTACTCTGAGTTTTTCTCAGTCGGGATAGGCTCTGTGCTTGGCACGAAATGAATGAACCACATGGCCACAGTGGCTGGGCATTATGGGATGTAAAAATAGCAGGAACATAGAGCTGTGGACAGATGAGTCACAGCAACTCTTTAAAATGTGGTCAGATGAATGCAGGCTCATTCAAACAGCTTTTAATGGGAATATACGTATATATATATATATAAATATTTAGAATATATGTGTGGACAAAATTCCAGCGTATTTTCAGTGTCACAAATAAGCTCTTTTTCAAACAGCAATTTATCTGCTACTGATGCAGTACATTTTAAATCAAGACAATGTTAACACAAGCTCTCAAACCCCTCCACCACAGTAAGGTGGCAGTTCACGAAGCGGGTTAAGCAGGACGTCTACAATTTCTGCCTGTTGTTACTTTGACCGGCCCTCTGAATTCCTGGCCAATGACTAAAGAGATCTTTAGTGACTTGGTTTTGTTTTACAAGCTTCAGTTCAAAACAGAAAAGCCAGCTTGACAGCAAACGCAAATGATCAACATTCTATACTGAAGGATCCATATTCTTTACACAATGTATGAAAGGTTGCCATATGTTTTCTAATTTTTCTTCTTTGTTATTTAGGGATATATGTAATTCTTTCTAAAGGGACTCCTGGTAACATTTGTTGGAACCATTGGGTAATGCTTGGACTTTCAGTGTTTTTCCAGCATTTGGCAATCCACATTTTTGCATGATTAAAGCTGCGATTTATAAACCCCTCTCACCTTTGTTGTAGTTATGTATTTTTGGAAATATACCTAATAAAAAAACTTTGGCTCCAGTGGGATCTGCTTTAAAGTAGTTTTCTCCATATACCCAATCTTTTATCAAAAATCTAAAGTCCTACTAATAATATAATAATAATCTTATTAAAAATCTAAAGTCCTACTAATTTTTTATCTAAAATCTAAAGTCCGTCTCTAATCTTATTTAAAATCTAAAGTCCTACACCTAATGCTTTTTTTTTCTTTTACAATAATAAACCCTCTGAATCAAACACCCTTGTTTTGATGAAAGGTCTGACTATGAACCTTGGAACTGAGCTGAAGAACTGTGCCACTTTGGATTTTTTCTTCAGCATGTGTTTCTCAAAGACATGAAGAACCACAACATCTGATACTGGATCTTGTAAATTTAATCCTTTTAGTAAAATATATTGTGGTTGACAGACTCTTGTCCTCAATTCCTTTACTGTTTTGGCACACAGCTTGTCAATATTTACAGTTCTGGTTTCAAAATTGTAACTTTTACAGAGTTCCCAGAGTTTGCTGTGTAGTCTTTGGTACAAATCTGTAAAGTTTTCATAAGAACAGTCAGTATGTCCTCTGAAAAACACAGTAGGGATTATTTCTGTCAGGTACTGGTTCAGCAGGAGATGACATTTCGCCTCATTTTGGGTTTGCTTATCATCAACCTGTGTACCAACTGTACGAAGACAGTCAACAGTGGGGAAGTCTTCCACACTCTGATCTTGTGGTTTGACTGTATTTTTCACAGGGACTTTTTTCAAGGTGACTTTTTCACGGGGTTGTCTTTGTAAAGGAATCCTCTGCAGTGGATCAACCTTGTTGCTTTTTGCCATTTTACAGGTGACCCTCTTCCAAACAGTTGGCCTCTTTATCATGTAACGTCGAAAACGTAAAGCCATAAAACTGCCAAAAAGTGGATCTTTCATTTCTAAAGAAGTTACAATGGAAACTTGTAATCTTTGGAAATTGCACAGGTCTGAGAAGAGGACGTGATGCAGGTTTTTGAACTTTTCCGGAGTGATGTGACAGTGTATCTCCTCTGCTTCTGTCCACAGCCTGCCAAAGAGCCACTCCTGGTGCGCTTCAAACGTGGATTTGATGAAGGACATTTTATTTTTCCTAAAAATTAAAATGATTAAATCCTTCACCAGCTTTTCCATCAGAACTTTGTTGACTTCTTTCATTTCCTGAAGTTCTTTGTCACGCGTCTGATCGTACATTGGACTGCTTTTTGAAGAAGCCTCATTTTTGTCAACAGCAAAGTTTGTTTTTTTGGTTTCTAAGGCTGTTTCCTTAATGAGAGCTTCGTTTGAGCCCCGGAATTCCTCTACTGTTTGGTGAGTCTTTTCTCTGCGTTTTGCTTTTCCCCTTCTGTGTTTTGATCGCACTGTTTTTGGGCTCCGCAGTGAATCAGTATCCTTAGCACTTTCCGAGGAATCACCATTTGTCCTTCTATTTTCCATTTGGTGAGTCTTTTTTCGGAGTTTTGCTTTTTTCTTTCTGTGTTTTAATTGTACTGATTCTGGGCTCCCCGTTGAGGAAGTATCCTTTACACTCTCTGAAGAATCACCATTTGTCCTAAGCCGCGACATTCTCTATGATTCACCCAAGCCTCCTGAAATTGTTTTATCTTAGAACCAGGGGTCATATATATAGATTTAGCGGGCAGATTTACAATTGTTTTTTGACATCATTTGAAGTCACTAATGACACCAGATGAAATCATCTGGTGTCTAATTACACCTGGTGATGTCATCTGGTGTCATCTGATATCATATGACACCAGATGACAATATCTGTTGTTATCTCATATTAGATGACACCAGATGACATCACCAGGTGTCATTAGATACCAATGACATCACCAGGTGTCATTAGATATGATGACATCATCAGATACCCAGTTATTGATGATCATCTCAAGAAAACCTTCAGCTAGAAAGACTATTTAACACCTCAGCAGTAATTAGGCTCTATTTTTCATGCAAAATGTTGTCAATATGCAACGTACCATTTAATTCAGGACACCACCTGTTTTATCATTACCTTGTAAGAAAAAAAACAGAAAAATATTTTTTGTATAATGGCTTGTATAATAATAAAGTCAAGCACAAAGAGCTTTAAACTTACACTGGTTTTTTACACATCCACAGTTGAAGCGTCAGAAATGTCAGATTTTGGATTTCAAATCTGGTCTTTGACTTAAAGCTCCACTCCAGTGAAAATTGTCTTTAAATGTTTTTAACATGTTCTTGTAGCAGTTTTCTCATTATGAAGGACATTAATAAAGAAATTAAAGATTCAAACTACATTTCTGAATATTTCTTTAAATCAAGAGCAAAGGAAAAGATACGATTTTACTTGTAAATTGTAGTTGTATTGTACAAACTTCAACCGGGAGGCCACAAGCTCCCAGCTTCGCTTCCTTCAGATGCATAGACAATAGAACCAGCACATGTGTATTTTATTTCAGAAAATATGATGAACATGTGCCTCCCTGACACACGCCTGGCAGCCCCTCCTCGCGTGCCCCGCCCACCCTTTTACGCAGCGCACTATTGTATGCAAGTGTGCTGGAGATTGATATGGCGCTGCAGTTTTTTCACTTAGTTCTAAGTTGTTGTGCTGGTTGCCCCCACCCTGTTTGACCATAGTGACCACGGTGTCAGCTGACGGGTAGGAGGCCAGAACAATCTCATGGATAGGCCTCGTGAGGAGAAGAGGATGACAGAGTAAAAAGTAGCCAAAGGAGGCTAAAGGATCCAGAACCAGCTGGAATGAATGAACCAGTTATTTCTGTTGTTTCTGACAGATAGAGGTTTTTTTTAATGACCATTTCATCTTCATTAGTGTTGCTAAGAGTTAATATAGCTTTATACTTTTCAACTGGACAAATTTTGATAGAATTCAATTTAAATTCAATTCAATTCTATTTTATTTGTATAGCCCAAATTCACAACAACAGTCGTCTCGATGGGCTTAGTATAGGTAGTTGAAAAAGTTAAACAAAAAATCAAAAAGATCATGAAATTCATAGATCAATTGGTTACTCTTAATTGTCCACAGGAGTGAGTGTGCATGTGTGATATATGTGACCCTGCAACAGACCTGTCCAAGGTGTCCCCTGCCTTCGCCCATTAGCAGAAGATGAATGAGCTTTTGTTCATATTTCAGTCCAGTTTCAGGTGTTTTCAGTTTGGATTTACTTGTTTCAGTTTAGTTCTTATTTTTTTATGTTAACAGCCTTGGTGTCGATAAGTATGGCTGTTAACATAATAGATGAATGTAAAATCAAACGTTTGCTTTGTTCTCAGATGGACAGAAAGAGGAGAGTGAAAGGTCAGGCGAGGTAGAAGAAGGAGAGAGAGGAAGATGTTCTTCCTCTAAAAACAGGAAGATTGATGGAAACTGTAAGGTGACAGAGGCTGAGGAAAAAGAAGCAGAGATGGAGTCAAAGCCCATAGGTAGGAAACAGCTGGTCAGCAGATGGGGACAGGAACCCGTGAGTGGCNTCAGCTGCACCTGCACAGGTTAGCTCTGTGACCGCGCCTCCGCGTGTCTGTGTGCTCGCGCAGAGATCAGCACGGAGGAGGAAGAGGAGGAAGCGGTGTGGAGGATGGACGTGTTTGACCTCAGACAGCAGTACAGGAGCTGCAGGGAGAGGCGCCAGCAGGTGCTGCTGCCCGGGACAGGTGAGCTACTACCTCTGTTAAGATAGTTTGTTTGCGCGCGAAGATGAAGCGGCACGCGGCGGTAAATGAAAATCAGAGGGAAGAGCAGATCGGCGGGAAAGAAGCTTTTAATTGACAGAGAAGTGTTAATTTTCTGCAGAAAGGATTACCCCCACCCCCCACAAAAATGTATTTAAGGGGGGTGGGGGGGGGTGTATGGCAAGCAGACAGACTCAGAAAAGATGTTAACAAATGTGTTTAACCTTTTAACAAAGGCTACATGTCATAAACAGATATAAATATACATGTTTATTTATTTAGTTAAATCAAGGCCCCTACCCTCAAAGGATCCATATGATCCTTTTCTTGAGCCTATTCCATATATCAATCTTTGTATATGTAAAAAAAACCTGTACATCCCCTCTCCCCCTCCTCATGATGAAATGAAAGAAAAAATCTCACTAAATAGCAATGTGTGTTAATCAATTTTTCTGAATAGCTTTATGCCTTTTATTGTATCTTCCATATTTCCATATGTATGATCATATTTTACCTTTGGCGCACCACAGAGCGATCTTTTAAATGAAATGTGAATTATTTTTGCAGCTAATTATCCTAACCAAAAGTTAGAGGACTATATATCTAAGGCTCCGCCTTTTACTCCTTGTGGGTGCCGCCCATTTCATGACAAGTTAGGTTGTCTCCGAATTCCCACGCCAAGCCCCAACTACTAAAAAACTATAACTGCGGCACTATCCAGTGCTCTGAATTTTATAAGCAATTCAGAAACCATTTTCACTACTTTTTTTTTTTTTTTTAAAACAGCGGATATGACGTCATGGATTTCACCAAGTTAAAATCTAGTTAATATGAGCGTTTTGTACTACATACTGCCCTGAAGTTTTAAAGCAATTCAGACACCATGCTCTCTGCTTTTTTCTTTTTTAAATGGTGAATATGACATCATCCATTTCATGAAGTTAAAATCGAATTAATGAGCGTTTTTTGACGATTACTTATGAGTCCACTGTCTTCTGAAGATAAAAAAACATTGATGATTTTTTAAGAAAATACATTTAAATACATTTTTTCTGGCAAAAATGGTTCCAGCGCAATGCATTGTGGTCTGTATTCACCGATCTAGTGTTTTTTTTGCAGAGACTTCCCGGAAATTTCTAGCGCGCTCGATTTGGGACTTGTAGATTGGACAGCACTACAAAATGGCGAACGCACTATAAAGTGCACTATATAGGGGTTAGGGTGGGTATTCGGACATAGCACTAGAGTCAGCCTCCACAGTGTGTCTGTATTTCATCCACAAAAACAAACAACATCCGAACTTATGCAAAGATGGACGTGCATATTGGGTGGACAACCCTATCCCTTCAAATGACCCTACAGTTGAAGGGATAGGGAGAAGCCGTAGGGGGAAAATTCAGATTCACCCTAATAGATCTGTAGTTTGTCTTCGTTTTCCTCGTCTGACCTAGAATCTGGCTCTAAACTGTACGCTGGAAAGTGGAAAGCTCCAAAATTCTGCCATTTTTGTTGCAGCGCTAATGTTAGCTTAGGGGCTGTAAGCTAGTGGGAGAGAGTATTAATAAAGGCATGATGGGAAATGGGTGCAGAATTACTCCCTGCCAACAGTCCCTGCCAGGACTCAGAAGTGAATTTCTAATAAACTCCTGCTGCTCTGCAGAAACTATGTCCTAGAAAATGACATAGGATTTTTGATTTTGGCTAAAAATGACATAATTATAATTAAAAGACGGCTGGGAACACTTTTACAATAGATCAAAAGATGATTGGAGTGGAACTTTAAAGTACTGTCTGATCTGCTTCCAGTGTCCGAGGAGCGGTTTGAGGCCTTCAGCATTGTCCCTGTTGCTCAGGGTTTAACTCTGCCATTGGAACCAATCAGCTCCATATCTTCAACCGTCAAATTTGACTGCGACCCAAAGATGTATGACCCCTGGCACGTCCACCTGGACCTCCATCGGAGATCCCGACCTGCCGTCTCTGCCCAGTCACCGCTGTTGTTCAGGTGCACTGCTTGTCAACCTCCCTCATTTTGGTTCTCTTCCACTGCACTTCTGGAGAACAAAGATCTTCACATGAAGCCGGATCTGTTTTTTTTTTTTTCTGTGCAGGCCTAGGCCTTCCTCTAAATCTAGAACCAGAGAACCATCAGGATCTCCTTGCAGCTCCAAAGAAACCTCACCCAGTGTGTTCTCTGCACAAGAAGAGCGTGTTTGTACTGACAGATCTGAGCTGTGTTCAGACCTTCAGTTTTATGGCAGACCTGGTTCAAGTCAGGTCCAGCGTTCTCTGGATCCCAGTGAGGAGGTTCCTGTCTCCTTCTCCTCCACCCTGAAGACCAAAGTTACCAACTCTGAAGAGACCCCTACTTTGGATAGTTCCTGCCCCCACCCTACCACTGAGGAGCAGGAGCAGAACCAGTCTTCTGGCTGGTGTTCAGCTCTGGTTCCAACTCCCAGGTTTGGCCGCCAGCTCAGTGAAGGAGGAGTCTGTTCGTCCTCTCAGAACCCTTTCCCATTCCCCAAACGGAGGCCTCCAAGGCTCTCTGAGGCTGCGAGGAGGCTTGGCCTGTACTCCCCATGAGAGCCTTGCACAACCTCATGGAACCAATCAAATCCAAAAGCACCAGAACAGGTACAGCTCAGACAACGTTTGAGAAGCTATGGAAACAAACCAAGAACCAAATCAGTTCTTCTTAGTCCCGGTTCCCTGATCTTAATCTTAGGAGAAGCATGAGGGGGGTCCTCAGGGAGCGTCAACATATCCACCATTTAGTTCTCAAGAAGAGCCATTAAGGATCCCCTTTTGTGTTTAGTTTTGCTGTGTCCATTATAAAGATAAATCAAAAGTCAAATGTTGAGAGCATTATCCTGTGGTTCTGGTTGATCTTTACATAAATAAAATTAGCAAAACTTTTTTTTTTGAGTTTTTGGTCTGTTGATCACACGTCTTATGTTAAAAAAGAATACTTTTGAGTTTCAAAGGCTTAAATAAGGTTAGGATAATATTTCCAGACACATTTGTATACTACTTTTTTTAATGTTGCTTTTTGAAAAAGACGGAGAAAGTTGGACCCTCATCAGACACCGTAGTTTTGCAAAGATCGTCTATTGTTGACGAGCTGATGGGTCGCTGGTTCCTCGCGGGCCGGAACTGGCTGGTTTTTCGGGCCGTGGTGCGTTTCGCTGATCTCTGACGGTGTGGGGACTCTTCTTGGGTCGCAGTTTCTCTTAACCGATCCTTGGCTTCAAAACAACGTCGTCACGTCGCTCCACATCTGCAGGCTTTTGACTGTTTTGTCATCGTGACGGTTCCGTTCCGCAAACAGTCGAGGTGAGTTCTCACTGACATGTTCCTGTCCGATCCCGAACCAAACTTTCGGCTCAAAACGGACCGTTTAGTCCAGTTAAAATGATCACATATGTGTTAACTTCTGTTGTTAGCGCAGATCTGTTGTAGGTCACACAGCCGCACCAAGTTATCCGGGTTGTGCTGAGCGAAACCTAACGACAGAGGCTTATTTTACCTAACTTAGCATTTCTATCGACATCTGATTAAGACAACGGTTTTAATAAATCTGCTCGTTTTCATGATGAACAGACGCATTCCTACATTTCACAGAATGCAACAATGTCTTCCGGTCAAAACCCCCGAACACCTACATAAATAAACATTTCAAATGATGAAAAGACACAAATTAAAACACGATTGCAAATCTATAAGCTTTGATGTGAGTTCTGCCTGGACTGATTGACACCCCCCCCCCCGTGTCCCAAACAGGAAGTACCCGCTTGTTCCAAAAGGCCAAAATTCCATAGATTTTTTTATAGGGAAATAAACAGCTGTTAGTCATTTTATTTGTCAGAATAACTAATCCTCATATTTCTCCATTTCTTCTTCTGTAGGCAAGTTATTCAAGTTATAAACAGAGCAATCAGATGCCTCAATAAAAGTATCTGGTCTCACGTCACACATTAAAAACGAATAACAGAGGCTCTGTCCGAATTCTGACCCCTATATAATGCACTATAGTGCATTCACCATTTTGGGCTGTCCAAATCTACAATTCCCAAATCAAGTCCCCTAGAAACTTCCCAGACATATTTCCCAAAATGTGATTTCATGCTGAAAATGACCTTGTCCTTTCTGACACACATATACTGGTTTTAATGGCTGCTCTGTTTACAGATCCATGAATGTCTTTTGGTGGTGCTGTCTTGTTTAAAATTATTCATCTATCCATTTTCCAAACCTGTTGGATCCCTTTCGGGGTCACAGGGTTCTACTGATGGGCAAAGGCGGGGTCCACCCTGAACAGTCAGTCGCAGGAATGCACACACACATGCACACCAATTTAGAATCATCAAATGAACCAATGAAGCATGTTTTTGGACTGAGGGAGGAGAAAACCCACACATGCTGTGAGGTGACGGTGCTAACCACTACACCACCATGCCGATCTTTTTAAAACTAGTGCCCTCCGATCAGTGAGCACCAAGGATGGCATATTTTAGGATAGAAAATCAACTCTTATAACTTTAGCAGATTCTGCTTAACGTAAAGAAGCGGGTCAGAAACCTCACAGTTGTGTGCTGGTCCCACTTCCTGCTGGTGTTTTCACAGACCATGGCAGAGCAGAACATAGAGGCCAAGCTGAAGAACTTGCTGAAGCAGGAGAAGGTCCAGCTGTGGAGTCCTCCGTACACCGATGACGATGACCAGCCGGGACAGATGCACATGCAGGTCAGCCTCACACGAGAGCAGAAACTCTGCAGCTTTTATTGTGAAATTAAAAAAAACACCTGTTTGTTTTCTTTTGTTCAAACATCCTGTTCCTTTTGTCTGCAGGAGCTAGCACAGCGTTACGCTCCTGTGCTGCATCTGTCGGTCACAGAGCTAGGGGGCGCTCTAGAGTCCATCAGAGTACAGGCGGTGAAGAGGGGAAAGAGAAACCAGATGTTTAGAGAGACTGGCGTGGCCACGCTTGAACTGCTGCTGCCCAGAGACAGCAGGACGGTGGGTCCTCATGGCTTCTCCTTTATGCTTCAGAGAGGGTCTGCAGATGTCCTCTGAAGCAGTGATGTCCGTTTGTTTCCAGAATCTGAAGGGGAGGAGCTTCCTGCAGACGAGGCTGGACGTGCCGCTGCAGCAGTTGGTGCAGAGGTAAACACCCGAGGGGGAGAAATCACAGGTTAGGTCAACCCTCGTTTGAAGGGGGGGGTTAACGTCTGTGTCTGTGTGCAGGATCAGGGAGGAGTTTGACCTTCAACACATCAAACTGATCCTCAATGGCAGAACTCTGTGTGTAGGTAAGACTATAAACCTGTAGGAACCAACCGGGACCTTCAGGAACCAGAGACATTGAGGAACCTGGAGACCCTCAGATGCAAAAGTTATTATACCAGTTAGCTTTGATGTAGAAGACCCTCGCATTTTCAGATCAGCGTCTGGATGAGCAGGGTGTGAAGAATCACAGTAAGGTGATGGTGCTGAAGGTGAGCGACTCTGAGCAGATGAGCAAGGAAGAGCAGGAGAAAAAGGAACAAAACGAAAGCCTTCAGAGGACCCAGAAAGGCTTCCAGATCCTGTCTGAGAGAGGTAGGCCTCAGTGCTCTTCCTTTTGGGAACTGGACATTTACATTTGAGATTGGGAAGAAAAATATTTGGCTTCTATGGCTGATCTGTCTGTGCCAGATGGCAGCGAGGATCCAGAGTCCGTGCCGTACCTGGAGATTGCAGACCAGAAGGGAAACCCACTAAAGATCCCACACCACGAGAAGAAGGTTTGGATCCTGCAGACACTCCTCTTCTTAAAGTTTTGTTCTTTAGATTTTCTTTCCACTCCTGGTTCATCAGTCTTTCATCTTGCAGCTCAATTGTGTTTTATGATCATCATCCGTGTCTGAATTCTGGATCATCTCAAAAAACTTTGCAAAACGTCGTCTATCTAAGTGTACTACAATTATGCTGGGTCTATACTAAGGCAGGATACTTGAAGTTTACAATTTATATTATCTATCTATACACTCAATGTATCAGCTCCACCTTGCTAGTACCGGGTTGGACCGGGTTGGACCCCCTCTTGCCTTCAGAACTGCCTTAATCCTTGGTGGCAGAAATTCAACAAGAAACTGAAAACATTCCTCAGAGAGTTTGGTCCATATTGACATGAAGGCATCACACAGTTGCTGCAGATTAGTCGGCTAAACATCCATGATGCCGATCTCCCATTCCTAAGATCTGGTGACTGTGAAGGCCGACTGAGTCCAGGGAACTCATTGTCATGTTCTAGAAACCAGTCTGAGATGATTCCAGCTTTATGACATGGCGCCTTATCCTGCTGGAAGTAGCCATCAGAAGATGATACACTGTTCAGAAAGGGATGGACATGCTCAGCAACAATACTGTGGCGTTGGAACCATGCTCACTTGGTACAGGAGCCCAAAGTGTTCCAAGAAAATATCTCCACATCATGACACACCTCCAGCCTGAACCGTTGATCCATGCTTTATGCTTCTCATGCCAAATTCTGACCCCACCATCCAAATATTGCAGCAGAAATGGAGACTTATCAGACAAGATGTTTTTCCAATCTCCTACTGTCCAGTTTTGGTGAGTCTGTGTGAATTGTAGCCTCAGTTTCTTGTTCTTACCTGACAGGAGTGACACCCTGTGTGGTCTTCTGCTGCTGTAGTCCATCTATCTCCAGGTTGGACGTGTTGTGCGTTCAGAGATGCTCTTCTGCTGACCTCAGTTAGAAATTTGCTTTTATAAGTAGCTGGACAGGATTGCTCAGATCAGTTGTCATGACTTGTCAAAGGTCACACTCTCAGTTGCATGTGACTAATGTGTGTGTGTGGATGTGTGTGTTCAGGCTCTGATCCTGGCCATGGGTCTCCATGAGAGAGGCCGTGCTCTCATGAAGAAGCAGCAGTACGACAGCGCTCTGTGTCACCTGCTGCAGGCTGACGAGCAGTTCAGGTACACGGCTGCACCTCCGCCCCCCTCCCCCCCCGGCAGCAGCTCCTGTATTGAGTCTGTGTGTGTTTGTGCAGTAAGTGCGGCTCGGCGCTGCTCGCCTCGGTGGACAACTTCTCTGTCCTGCAGCTGGACATCGTGTGGTGCTACAGAGCTCTGGAGGCGCTGGGCTGCCTGGAGGATGGGCGTGGCCGGCTGCAGCGCGCCGAGGACGGCTTCCTGCGCTGTTACGGAGAGCAGCAGCAGAGGCTGCTCAGGATCCAGGTGAGACACGCGGGCACTCACGTGCACGCACAGGCAGATGGTGAGAAAAGGCTTCAGTGAGAAGTTTCTCTCTCATTATATGCCTGAATGGAAGCAGCGAGCAGGTAACCTTTCACTGAGATGGTTCAAAGATGAAGAAGGTTCATCCTCTTCATGACCTGCTGCCAAACATAAACTATCTCACAGATTCTGCTTTTCTTGCAGCTGTGAGGTCTTCATGCTAAGCTGAACTTCTTTGTTTGATATTTATATTATTTCATGCACAGATTCAGCTTTTTAGACTTTGAAGTCCCAATTAAATCATCTTTTGATCTGTCTTAAAAGTGTTCCCAGTGGTCTTTTTATTATGATTATGCCATTTTTAGCCAAAAAAAAAAAAAATGTTTTTTGTCTTGGGCATAGTTTCTGCAGAGTGGCTGGAGTTCATTAGAAATTCATCTCTGAGCTGTGGGCGGGACTGTGTGCACGGAGCAACCCTCCCCCATCCCATCCCTGTTGTTGAGAGCTCTCTGTTTATGTGCTCTCCCATTAGCTTACAGTCCCTCACATCCCCAATTTAACATTAAAGGTGTAACAAAAATGGCGAGCCATACACTTTTGATCCAGAATCCAGCTCAAACGAGGAAAAGAAAGACGTATGCAGTGGCGCCGCTAGGGATCTTGTGCACATGACATACAATAAATGCATAGTATTTCCTATAATATAGCTGCAATAGCAAAGTCACCAACTTGTAAACTCTGACTAGACTGAGTGCAGACATCCCTGTATGCTGCACACACCAGATTCTCCGTACTGTTCTCATTGCACTTTCTATTTCCTTTTTTTTTTAAGATCTTTTTTTTAATCTATTAAAATTGTGTAAAATGTTTTATTCAGAGCCGTAGACTCTATCCTCAAATTCTCTATAGAATTTGAATCACTACCAACTTCGGTTGGTAGTGATTCAGGAAGTGGTAGAAGCCGGACCGTCAGTGAAGCCGACGGGCCGGCCTGCTCTTCATCTCCGTTCCCTTTCCTCAGAAATTCCCGCAGCACCTCCTTCGCAAACAAGAGTCTCATACAAGCGCCTTGGTTGTCTGAGCTTTTGTGAGACACAGGAGGAGTCACGTGACTGAAAAAGCAATTCAGCGTATATTGAAATGCGAAAAAAAAGCAAATGTAATTTTGATCGTAGCTTTCTTTATATATGCTCCATCATTAGAAAAATGCCCCAAGAACATGTTCATCGGAGTCCTTAATCTTTTTCACGCGTAGATGAATGTCAGATGAGCGCCACTGACGAACAGCTCCAGCAGAACTGCATGCAGCTGTCAAACAATAAATCACACATCAACTGGTTTCAGGGAAACTCTGGCCGAGAGGACGTTCTGTTCCTGCGCCTGTACCTCCTGCAGAGCCTGCTGTCCTACATCGAGGGGAACGACACCCAGGCGCGCCTGCAGCTGTCCAAGGTGGGTCGCCGCGGCTCTCCTGACCGGCTCTGATGCCACGCAGCACTCAAATGTTTGCCTGTCTGTCAGGTGGAGTCCCTGTACGCCCGCCTGTGTCCGGACTCAGAGAAGATGGCTCAGCTGATGGCGCTCGGGTTCACCGAGAGAGAAGCTCGTCTCGGACTGAGGGCGTGTCACGGAGAGCTGCAGGAGGCTGCCTTGTACATCAGCAACCGCCAACAGGTCCCGCACACGTGCACCCACACGTCTGTGCTCTGAGATGATTAGAACGCCTGGTCTGAGTGTGTGGTTTCCTGCAGGAGCGGCAGGAGGTAAAACAACGAGAGAGGAAGAAGAGGAAGAGGAGGATGGACGCCATCTCCACCCTGACAGAGCTGGGATACTCCAGGAGAGATGCGGCCAGAGCATTGCACCTCGCTGACGGGGACGTGGACAGAGCCTACAATGTCAGTCTCACTGCAGTCCTCCGTGCACGTGCACGGGCACTCTTTGTCTCGTGCGTCTCCCCACTCATTGGTGTGTCTACAGATCCTGCTGGACTCCAGTCAGCCTGAAAGCTCCAACAGCAACCTGGAGGAGGGAGTCGGTCTGGAGAATATTGATCAGGTGTGCCCTGCTCTTCCGTGTGTTTGTGTGTCTGTCAGTGGGTTTGTGTGTCTGTCAGTGTGTTTGTGTGTCTGTCAGTGTGTTTGTGGTGTCTGTCAGTGGGTTTGTGTGTCTGTCAATTGTGTTTGTGTGTCTATCTCAGTGTGTTTTGTGTGTCTGTCAAGTGTGTTTGTGTGTCTGTCAGTGGGTTTGTATGTCTGTCAGTGTGTTTATGTGTCTATCAGATGTGACTGTGTGTCTGTCAGTAATGTTTATGTGTCCTGTCAAGATGTGTTTGTGTGTCTGTATCCAGTGTGTTTGTGTGTCTGTTCCATCAGTGTGTTTGTGTGTCTGTCAGTGTGTTTGTGTGTCTGTCAGTGTGTTTGTGTGTCTGTCAGTGTGTTTGTGTGTCTGTCAGTGTGTTTGTGTGTCTGTCAGTGTGTTGTGTATCTGTCAGTAGGTTTGTGTGTCTGCTCAGTGGGTTTGTGTGTCTGTCAGTGGGGTTTGTGTCTGTCAGTGTGTTTGTGTGTCTGTCAGTGTGTTTGTGGATCTGTCAGTGTGTTTGTGTGTCTGTCAGTGGGTTGTGTGTCTGTCAGTGTGTTTGTGTGTCTGTCAGTGTGTTTGTGTGTCTGTGTGTGTGTTTGTGTATGTGTGTGTGTTTGTGTGTCTGTCAGTGTGTTTGTGTGTCTGTCAGTGGGTTTGTGTGTCTGTCAGTGTGTTTGTGTGTCTGTCAGTGTGTTTCAGTGTGTGTTTTGTGTCAGGGTGTGATAGTAACGCATCACTGCACGTTATTTTTATTTTTTTTAAGTTCTGCATATGGTGTGTGATTGGAACTATAATAAACATCAGCTTACATTCATCTTGCCCTGATAATTTACCTTTTCTGCTAGTCCTGTGTTCAGACTTCAGGGCTGCATGCGGCCTCACTCCTCTTAGAGCCATCACGCCAGCATGCAGCTCCACCTCTACAAACACACACACACACTCTTGTACGGTTTCAGAAGCGCACAACCTTGTTCTACAAAAGAAGTTTCCGTCTCGCGATGAAATACGAAAAATCTACTCGTTCTTATTATTCATTTCCATTGTAAGAATTTCGTATTACAAGCTCGTGCGTTCTTTAGTCTCTTGTGACAAGGCCATCCTTGGAGATTTATGTTGGGGGTAAATGCTATTCTCCTTCACTCTGCAACAGCAAACATGAGCGCGCACTGCTGGATCAAAAATCTCACAGCGTGTCTGTCATTGTGTTTCAGTGTGTTTGTGTGTCTGTTGTAGGGTTTTAGTTTGTGGTTTAGTTCGTGTTTGTAATTGTGTGTGTTTGTGTGTTTGTCAGCTGCTCTACCTCGGCTTCCAGAGGGACTCGTCTGAAGCCGCTCTCAGGTTGACGGCGGGGGACGTCCAGGCAGCAACTCAGCTGCTGCTGGACAACCAGGGTGTCCTCTCCCCAGAACTGCTGAGTCAGCCGCTTTCCTCGCCATCGTCAGAGGAGCAGCACCTCCTCCACCACTCCAGGTAGAGCCAGACTCATTTGTCTGTCCACTTCTCCCACCATGGATTTTTAGCTGAAACCCAAACTAGGACACGGGGAACATCAGAGGAGTTCTGTCAGAACCTGAGCAGAGTGTCTGTCAGGGATGGTCAAATGTTTTGTTCTTTCCAGAGGAAGTGAGCTGGTCAGCAGGTTCTGGAGGACATCCCCCGTCACGAAGAGGAGTATCTGGACGTGACGCTGGAAGAGGAAGGCCAGCTTATTGCCACCTTAAAGGCTTACCTGAACCCGGGACCCGTGCACACCATATGACGGTCACATGACCCGCTATGTGCGGAACAATACAGCACCATCATGCTTCCAGCCTGAATCCACGAACAAATCCTGAAAGTCCAGGTTTCAAGCAGGCTCTGTCTTTTTTCAGAGATTGTTTGACATCTAACTAATCTGAGCATTAACAACAGATCCAGCCTGGGTCAGAACCGGGCCAGCCCCGACCGATTCTGTGTGTGTCACTCTACTGTGAGAAAAGTGAAGATGAAGAACAGACATGACTTCTTCAGAGTCCTGCTCTGATCAACTCCTGGTACCCAACACAAATTGGACAATTTTAGACGGACATCTTTGGGTCTCCACCGAGTCTTCCAGAACCTTCTGCTTATCCAGAAGCAGTGTTTGTAGATGAAGGGGCACCACAGAGGAATCCCTGCTGGCCATTTTTGTGTGGACTGTCTCAATAATAAACATGACAGATTAACTTCCCGTTTGCTTGATAACTTGGGTTAGTACATTCCTTTTCAATTATTTTTTGCAAGGCCCCGCCTAGGAAAAGGCTAATTTCTCGTTTCCCTCCCATCCCCCACACACACACACTGAAATACAGCTTGGCCGGCACTATATTGGGTTAGTATCTATAAAAATTGTGTAAGTATACCTAAAGTTGTATCTTTTAACATTAACAGAAGAAAAAAGCAATATAAATCCACTTTTATCAAATATTAACTTTATTTTGCCACAGAAACCCTGTTAGAGTCTAAAACAGACAAAAAGCTTAAAGTGCCTGAAATAAAAAATCTGTCAGTGTATCAAAATAGAATCATTTTGACCAACTAGACTCATTTGATGCTGAGAAGAATAATTCAATCAAAAACATTTTTAAATGTTAATTGATCTGAAACGCATGAACACAACAGCACCATTATCATTGCATTTTAATTGAAGAAATGGATAAAAACATTGAGATGATTTCTTTTTCTAAGTGATTGTTATATGATCTCATAAATGCAGCTGTTTTTCCTCGTACCTGCTGTCTCTATGTCAATACTGACACCAATAAAGCGACAGGCAGACAAAGAATACATTGATGAAAATAAAGACATATCATCAAAATGTACCACAGCAGATTCATAAGAATGACATTATTTCAGGACCACACTGTGATATGGCCTGTCAGAAGGCTCTCAATGTATTTTGGTGTTTATATCAAACTTCCTCAAAAAATAGTCTTTGTCGGATTTCTTTTCTCTGTATGGATGTAAAAGCAGGGTATCGCTCCAGACTTTGAGGCCATCATCTGCTGGTTTTTCCATGCTGTCTGACATGACTATGGACACCGTGGAATCTGAAGCTGCTGACCTCCTCTACCTCAGCGTTGTTGATGTACAGTAGATGAAGTGCTGGTTTTTACACTTTCTCCTAAAGTCTGTGATCATCACCTTAGTTATTAGAGCTTATTTTCCTCACACCAGCTGATCAGTGATGCCATCTCTTCACCGTAGGCGTCTTGACATTTTTGGGATATAACCTGGGATGGTGGTGTTATCGGCAAACTTTAGGATGAGGTTGGAGCAGTGCCTGCCGGTACGGTCATAGGTGAATAGGAAGCACAGGAGTGTGTGGAGGTGTGGAGAAGAGGTGACTGCTGATTTTTACTGATGGGGTCTGATGGTGAGAAAGTCCCATATCCAGTTGCAGATGAATGTCTCTTAGCTCAGAGTGCAGAGAGGAGGGATAGGGAGGACACAGAAATATGACAGAGTTCTGCTATGGATTTGCACTCATGACCTTCCAGTCTCAGATGCTTTTATTTTTTTTTTTTTATCAAACTCCAGCACCTAAATTTGATACAAAGAGCAAGAGCACTAAATGTTGCCGTTTCTCAATCACCACATAGTTGACTTGGGCAGAGCAAACTCAGAACAATGAGCGGTTTCCTTTCTCTTTTTCATTCTCATTTCCATTTTAATGACCGCAGACATGATCCATCATGCTTTTAGCCCCGTTTGGAATCATATTTTGCCATATGAGACAAACTTCCTATGTATATATGATAGAAGTGTGAAATAAATTATTTTCTAGTCTGTGAGCAGCTGGAAATGCCTGTTCACCTCAGTTCCACCTAAAAGGGCTGAAGGAGGTGTGCGGAGGATGTGTGGACTTTCTTACTGGCTCTGCTGTGCCTGTGGTCCAAACTTTGAAAAACATATGGATGCATGGGTGAATAGGTTAATCAAAAAGGTTTTAGTGGATTTATACCCATTCTCACGCACAATGGACCAGACTCTGACACCTTCTGATACCTCAATATTAACCACTAGATGGCAGAATTTGTCTGTTTGCTATAGCTGGAACTGAGATAGCATACAGTAGATGTTTGTTTAGCTTGTGACATGATGCCTCCCACCACACAGGATTTTAGAATAAGGGCTAAACAGATGAAATTTTCAGTTGAAGGTTGACTTTATGTTGCTCAAATGCAAACGCAACACTCTAGCTTTAATTTAAAACTTTTCAACCATGACATTAGAGTTAAACTGATTGAAATATATCATGTTTCATTTTCATATAAGAAATCCTCAAAGCATTTTTGACAAGAAGTGCTCACACAAAACAACACACACACAAGGTTTGATAAAAAACCTGTTTTCTTATCTCAGTCTGGGTTTATTTATTGTACATGATGACATTGCTGTAAAAGTCTGAGGAGAGGGCGCGTGGGCTTAGAAGTAGTTGACGATTCTGCGGATGGACTGAATGTTGGGGTTCTGGGCCTGCCACTCGTTATGGCTGCAGTAGTTTCCGCGCTCCACAATGTACATTCGACCACGGAAGTTTGGCTCCTCGTACATCACCCAGCTGGAGGTGAAGGGAAGAGGTGGGTGTTAAAAATGGGTAGACATTCAGTTTGCCGTGGTAAATATCATTTAATAAAAGAAAATTACCTGCTGAGTCAGCCAATTTAACACATTTCTTTGAGAATGAAGGTAAATGACAGATTTTTGAAAAATTCTGTATAACTTGTACTGTTTCTGTTTGACATGTGATGTTATTTTAGAGACATGAAACCAGCGAATGGTTAAAAACACAAAAGATGATGTGGAACAGGAAGAACCTACAGACGAACAGTTGCATCCACATGTTCTAACTTTCATGTTAGAACTCCAACACTCAGGGGGGCGAAGGATCATCTGGGTTATTTATTTGTGCTGACGTTTAAAGCTTTTGACTTTAATGTTGATGTTGGAAAACTAAAAAGATGCTGAACTGTGCCTTGAAAATTCAGGGTTGTGTCAGGAAGGGTATCCGGCGTAAAAATCTCTGCCAAACCATCTGTGTGAATCAGTGAAAGCTGATTTGATGTGGCGACCTCTGAAGGGATATTATGAAAGGTGATCAACAACAGCTAAAGACGGTTCATCCATTTGAGAACATGAGTGTAAACTTCTGCGGTTGCTGGGATGTATTCAGTCAAAAGAGGAACAGGTTAGTTCTGCTGCAGGTTTCTTCCTGTTGTCTTTTCTTTTCCTGCAGTTTCATGGTCAATACTTACATGTAAATTTCCGATCATTTACATAAACCATTACTATACAGTTAAGAGAATTTTTTCTTGAAATGATCTTAGTTGATTTGCAACACTGCAAAAACAGGCCCCTTAGAAATCAATCAAAATTCTTAACCCGTTGGCAGATTTTCTTTAAATAAGCAAAACAAATCTGCCAATGGGGAAAGAAAAAGACCTACCGAGAGTTCTTATTTTATGGAAAAAGAATTGTTCTCCAACTACCTAACTTGCAAGACAGAAAATGAAACAATTTTTCTTGAAACAAGAGTCTTTTTACTTTCTAAAGAGTCCGTTTTTGCAGTGTAAAATGTAAATAGTTTCAGTCATGTCCTGCAATCTTCGTGCTGCACCGGATGGTGATCTCTGTTGAGTTTGCTATTTATTGAAAGTAACCTACAAGTGTTTTTCTCTCATTTGTCCCATAAATATACTCAGACAAATAAACAAACTAACAAAGATTCCAGATTCCTTTTCCTGATACTCCTGGCTTATAAATAATTTTTCAAAAACTCAGGTGAAATTAAAATCCATTGGATTCATGCATAGAGACGTTTGGTAAATATCTGGGATCCTGTGCACTTACGCTCCATCTCCAAAGACCCTGACAGAGTTGACACAGTTGGAAAAGCCTCGGCTCTGCAGGAAAGGACAGTCATCGCAGATCTCCATACACTGACCGGAGTAGTTGCAGGCCTCGAACAGCTCGATGCGGTAATGCTCTCCATGCTGTATGGAGGGGAAAGACATAAGCATGCATATAATCAGATCAGCTCAAATGATCTCTGTGTAAGCTCACGACTCTGATCCGGAAAAGGCTTTAAATATATCAGACAGACGTTCAGTTTGATTAAACCAAATGATCACAGGTCCTCCACACAAGTCTCAGTCCTCAGGTCTTAAGGAAAGGAATGGCATCATGAAGGGTCCTTGTCAAAGACAGAGCCACGGCAATTGCTTGGATGAAGCGGCTGAAGCTTTTGAGTGCTGTGTGGCCTCCACATGCAGCAAAAGTCATGTCAAAGCCATGAGCTTCTTCCTCTGAGAAGATGGGAGAACATGAAAACGGGGAGGCCGTTCCAGATGCTTACCATGCGGATGGGCTTGCAGGATCCCATATGATCATTGTGGGAGTTCCACCTCTGGAATTCTGGGTATTCTCCGTGCTCCAGGATGTACTGCTGGCCCTTGAAGTCAGGGTGGTCATAGCAGATCCACGCACCGCTCTCCACACGGATGGAGTTCACCCTGAAGTCACACACAAGTTTAGGCCTGTTGTACAGAGTCTCATCTGAGACGAACACACTTCAGTGGACTTCTAGCTGTTACACCTGCAGGCTTGTAGCTGTGTAGGTCAGAGTAGCCTCACCTGTTCATAAAGCCGCGGTCCTGGAAGTTATCACAGTCACCTCTGACTTCCAGCTTCCTGCCGGTGAAGCATCTTCCCTCATAGAAGGTAATCTGTGGAAAGAGTCACACTGATGAGAGTGACTAAAAAAACCTCCTTTTGTTGCTTCACATTTGTGACACCTCCTGCTGTCTGTCTTCTCACTGTTTTAAGAATCTGACTCCTTGAATCTTTTCAGGACACAATTGTAACCTTTTGTTATAAAAAAACAAAAACAAAAAAAAAGTAATCATTGCTCTAATTTGTTTAACAAAGACGACTGACAAATGCAATGCTAATACCGAAAAGGGTTCTAACAGTCACATAACTAGTTGAGCAGATTACAGTGGTTCAGTTTTCTGACTGAAACTTAGATCTCAACAGAGCGCCCCCTGCTGGACAGAATGTGACTAAGATCTTCTGAACAGGACTTGGTTGTTCCATCAGATGCACGAATCACAGAAGAGACAAACCGGGACATCTAGAGAGGAAGGAGTTGTGCTTCAGTGAGATTAAACTCCCGGGTTTCCAAATTCACCCGCATCCACATTTCTCCATCACATAAACAAAGACATGAATCAGCTGTCAGTTGAGTTTCACCAGCAGCAAAAAGCAGCACACCTGTAGTTTATTTTATTGAGTTTACTTGAGTACAGGGATAGTACGTGCACTATAGACCATGTACGTGTAGTGCAGGATGTATACTAACTGATACCGTCTTCAGAATAATTAGGTGAATTAATGGATCAATTAACAAACAAGTATTAGTTTCTATTAAAACAAAATTTGAAGATGATGGTTGACTCAACTCAACTATTTTGATATAAACTAATGATTTTAAATGTAACAAACTTCAGAACTTTTGTAACTTGATCCAGTGTTTCACTTTTTTTGGTAGCTGTAAGTATACTGGCTCACTGCCAGTATAGATTTGTAGTACACTTAAAGAGACCACTATTCGCTAAGGGCATGTAGGCTGTGGAAATACTTTACCTGGTGTTTGAAACAAGATTTGTTTTCATCTGATTGTGATTTATTCACTGCAAAAAAAACAACAATTTTTCGGATCTTCAGACCTCCAATATCCCCAAAGCAGCGTCGATGTTTCCTAACTAGTCTTTGTTTTCCCCTTGACTTGGACAGTGAAGGTTTTTGTAGTCTTTATCTTCCCGATTGCAGCATTGTTGACTCGTTCTTATCAATTCTTTTAGTGGTTTAAGGTTAGGGTTTCTCCAAAAAAACAGAAATAAGAAAAACTCATTGATGAACTAGATTGTCTGGTAACAACAGCAGATCTATTCTCTTAATCTCCATGGCAACCACAACAACAGTCACAGGACATGGTTCTGCCCGCTCATGGATCAAAGGCAGCACTAAACTGATAAAAACTGGACATTTGTGCTTTTAGAAAAATAATATTGAGAGAAAAGGTAAACTCAGCAGAGGGGTGTAGAAGCCAGACCCTAGCGGGTCAACAAATGGGCCTTTCAACAGGACCTGTTAGCTTCACTGCACGTCTACTGATTTTTAAAGTCCCAGTGAAAAAACTGTCAGAGAAAAGTGCAAACACAATGGTTCAAAAAGTTAATTTACTCTGATTGGTCAATTGTGTGTGTGGGTTGAGCCACGCCCACTTTTCTGTGTAACTTTTATTGAGTTGGAGAACTATGCATTCAATGTATATTTGAATGTCTATCGCATTGCTACATGCCAAGAAAACAATCTTTTATCATCTGAACCTCTGTCTGCCACATGCTTGGTGAGAGGTTCAAATCCCAGTCTTGACAGGCACGTCAAGAAATCAATAATTTCTTTTTTTAACAGCTTATGTTTGTCGTCCTTTTTTAGAAAAAAAAAATCACATTTTCAGGACACACTGGTGTGCAGCTGATAGTACTCCTGCAGACTGAAGGCGTAAATAAAAACAACAACAAAATATAACCTTCATATCATATATTATGACAGGTTTTTACTGTTTACTTATTTAAAGTTTACTTATTTAAAGTTACTCAGCTCAACTGACCATGGGAGGTTGGATTTTAACATCAGATTAGACACAAATTAAACACATTTGTTTTTAAAAATATAAAATATTCATGATTAGTTGAGCCTTCCAGCTGATCCAAGCTCTGCACTGAAGCCTCAGGCTGATCTGATCTGATCTCCTCTTACCTTTCCAGAATACTGCGACATTTTCACCCACTGGATGTCGTCCAACCTGGCCCACAACCACACACACAGTGTAACAGAGAAAAAGTTGGACACCCTAATTTATATGGCAGGGGGGCAAGCCGGGGCGTGGGGGACAAAGGAGGGGGCTTCAAAGGATCCTGCTGGCTCGGCGCTTTCCCTTCATCCTAACGTGTCTGCTGATTCTGCTGCATGGGGAAAAGTGCTGGGCCGCAGCTTTGCAGCTCAATGGTAATGCACATGCCGTATTTCCACAGACAAACAGGCGGTGAAAGGCCGCAGGCACACTTCTACTGCCCCCCCACTGGAATTAGCACTGCAGAAAGGTACCTGAACTGTCAGGTGCTCAAGTCCTGCTTCTTCATTACATTTAATACAAACAATTAAAACATTTACATTCAATTTTTTAAATAATAACATTTAACTGCATGAATTATCTGTGCCTTTGTGCAGAAGACCTGAGCAGGTTTCCAGTAAACAACAGAAGCTCCACTTATCATGAGGAACTAATCTGACTTGTTGATCTGTCTTCATTCTGCTGTGACAGGTTTTGAGTCCCACTCATGAGCTACACCTAAATCTAATGTTGTACGCACAGAAGCAGAAGTATATGCATAGAATGGGTGGATGTTTGGAAGCTTCAAAAGTTTAATCCTCAGCTGAGGAAAGTTGTTTTCTCTTCTCAAAGGCAGGGAAACCACTCGGACAGGTGAACTGAGCGTCATTTGCAGTAGCAGCTCTGACAACAATCAACTGGAGAGGTTCTGGGAGGGTGGAGCTCAAATCCATTAGCTCCTAGTGGACAGTAGAGGATGCTTCGTTGCTTCCTATAGGCACCTGCAAATCTTTTCTGGTTCTTCTTAGAAGCATGAAATCAAAGCCAGGTAAGAATCCGATGGCTGCAAAGGTAAAGGGATGGCACTCCTTTAGTCATGAGGACTTCCAATGAACAGTTCATGAAGCTCAATTCTTAATCTGGACAATGGCAACTAAATGAACCAGACAAAGTTCTGTTGGAATTTGACCTGGAGGATTGCAGAAGACCCTCTGGAGTGACTTAAGACATCATGTCAGAGGTTTGAAATTTGCACGACCTGCTTAGGAGCGTCATGGTTTCCATTGCCACAAAGTGATGTTTTATATTAACCATCATTGCTCATTAACCGGTCACAGGCTCTGATTCTTAAGTTTTGTAGTCAGGGAAAAACTGCAACCTAAAGGGGCAGAAGGGCGGGGCCAGATATCTGCAGAAACCTTCATGCTGTAGTTGGGATGATGTTCTGACAGCTGACATGTCATCAGATGCAGCAGAGACTGAGTCAGGTGAGCTTCAGGTAACTCCACTGGACATATGACGGTCAAGTCTGTGCAGCAGAGTCTCTGTGATCCGGAACATTTCAAACTTTTGTAAATGTGTGAATCCTCACAGCTTCTTCTTCACATTTAATCTGTCCACCTCAGAGTGTTTACTTGTTGATCCTACCTTTCCCCTCCTTTTTAACAAATTGTTTTTGAACCCCATTTAAAAAAAACCATATATTTAGTCAAGTTTGCTGTTGTGCTCTTCAGCTTCACACATGAAAATCGTGTTGTCTGCTGCCACCCTCTGCTGGGGAAGCGGCAGCATTACTGAAACATAAAGATCCTGATTTTTATTTTTACTGGTCCTTCGGCTCGAGTCTGAATTTTCCGAATATCTTTGTGTTTTTTTCACTCTTGTGCATTTTTTCCAGAGTTCAGCCTGACAGGCAGTCATCATGTCTATCACTAAAGACACCAACAGCTTCTGCCAAACAGCAGAATACAGCTTTATTCAGGTCAAGTATCTTCTCTTCACATATAAAACAGTGTTTCTTGTCTTACGCGAACACAGGAAGTCAAGCACGTTTACGGAAACATTGCTCACATAAATTACTCAAACATAAAAAACAAGCACTTTTAATACAAAAGGAAATATGAGTTAAAATAAAAAACAAAAATGTTCCTTCTGTCTGCTTAGATGCATTGCTCAGAGGAGCTCCCCAGGGTGCCATGCTGGGGCTCCTGCTAAAATCTAACTCTCCTCTCTGGTTGTTCTTGATTTATTCCTTCAGTTTGCAACTAGACCTAGTTGTTGTCCCTGAAAACCTCTGCTGTTTGAAATAAACAGAACAAAAAATATAGTTAAATAAGGTGATAAAAAAGGCAGACAGAGATTCTGACAGAGGAAAATTATTAAAAGTGATAACAAGCAGCTTCTCTGCACCCAGCGACAGAAATCAGGAGTTGTTTCTGGATTTCAGTAGCATTCTCATCCGATGGCGTCCAATGGTTGGTCCAATGAATCTCCCAAGCAATGCTTCCTAACTTCACTGTGTTTCCTGTAAACCTCCATCCTCCAAAAGCACAGCTAAACTGGTTTGTTATAAAACTATTTAAAATGTACTGCTTCCTATTAAAAGCTTGAAAGCTGGAGCTCAGAGCTGCACAGTGTTGCGCGTGTGATGGTGGAAGCATGAACTTGGAGTCTGTATCAGGTCCTGAGTGTGTGTCTGAGAGGGAAGAAGATCCACAGAGCGGAGTGGGACCTGAGGAGCCACTGGAACTGTCCGCTGAGTGGGGGCAGCTACATCACGGAGCAAGGGGTTCGACTCTGCGGCTGACCCGCCTCCATCTTCTCCACCTCCAGGATCATCCGCCTGAACACCTCGACGGCTGTCTGAGGAATAGGAGGGGAGGCAGCTCAGTCACAGCACAGCCACGGCCGCCGGGGGCGCCTGGCGGCCTCACCTGGTTCTCTTTGGCCGAAGACTCCAGAAACGCGGCGTTCCACGAGTCCGCCAGAGCTCTGCCATCCTCTAAACTGATCATCCTGCCAGAGCATGAACAAGCATGTCAAGTGTGTACGTTTGTGTTAGAGCACATCTGTGTTAGTGTGTGCACTGTAGTATGTTCATTGATGTGCATGAGGCTGTGAGTGTACAAATGTGTGTGTGTGTGTGTGCATGTTGGTGTGTAAGGAAGTTTCCTTGATTGGAAGCATGCATGTTGGCGTGTGTTAAAATTTACTATAGTGTAAAACTGATTGTGTGCACGAACACACTCGATGTGTATCTCTGGGTGTGTAACGTTGTGTTTGCGTGCGCATTAGTGTGTTTATTAAAGTTCACTAGTTTGTGTGTGAATGTTTGGGTTTGTGCATGTCAGTGTGTGTGCGATAGTGTGAAAGAGTGTTTGTATGTACACATATAGTGAGTGTATGTGTGAGTATGCATGCATGCTTGTGCATATTTGTATGTAGTGGTTGTGCATGTGTCTGTGTGCGTTACCTCTCCATGTGTAGGTCTTTCTTGTTCCCAACCAAAGTGATGGGTACTCTGAACAGAGATAAGAGGACTCCCTTATTCCCAGAGTTAGGTCTGAAAGGCACAGCCTTGTTTGCATTAGTTAACCCTTGTGCTATCCTAGGCACTTTAACGTTGGGAGTTGGGTCATCTAGACCCACTAGACAGTGCTCTGAACCTTTTTTCTTCAATGATTTGTGATCTTCACTGGTGTCCATGGATTACATGAAATCTTTCACCTTTATCCACCTTTGTCATGGTAGGAGAACCGTCAATGTGAGTTGGGGAACCATCTAAAGATAGCACAAGGGTTAAACAAGCCAAATGACTTAAAAAAGGTTCAGCGCACTGTCTAGTGGGTCTAGATTACCCAACTCCCAATGTTAAGAATGCCTGAATGCCTAAGGTCGCTCGCTTTCAGAGAAACTGGAGTGCAGTCCCCAGCAGTGCGGTGTACTTTAGATGTGCACACATGCCACACCATTCAAATCATCAATCCATTACATCAAAAGGATCTTCTCCCTCTGAAATAAATGCTGCAAATGATGAAACCTGTTAAAGTCTAACGCCGATCATCTATTATCAAAGCGTTCCCAGTGGTCTTTAATTATGGTTGCTGTTTTTAAGCCAAAATCTAAACTTGTGGCCAATAGATCTCTATGACACAATTTCTGAAATGACGGGAATTTCATTAGATATTCACTTACAGGTTGTGTGGTAGTTGTTGGTACAAGTGACCGCCCTCACTTCCCTTCATTAATCGGTTTACATGGTGTCACCTAGCTCACGGCTCCTCACAACCCAAGCCTAACATAGCGGGGTAACAAAAATGCCGAGCAACATTGGAGTCATCCAGCCGTGCAGTGTGGATCAGATTTGGCGGATTTTAATAGAGAAAACAAAAAAGGCGTTCAGGGATTACATTTGTCTGACAGTGGATGCATCAGAGATGGGCCGGAGCAGGGAGCTTTTAGATCCTACTTACGTTGTATTTTTTACATCACAAATGAGAACTTTTTCAAACAGCATGTTTTCGTCTGCTCCTCATTTACCATGATTTGAAAAACTGTTTTAATCTGAACGTTCTTTATATATATATATATATATATATATATATATATATATATATATATATATATATATATATATATATATATATATATATATATATATATCATAAAGAAAAAAATGCTGCAAGAACATGTTAAAAACATATTTTTCATTGGAGTAGGTCTTTAACTCTATGTCTGAACCATGTTTCTGAATAATAAGCCAAAAATCTATACGTAGAATCTTTTCCAAAAACCTGACCCTCCTTATTTTGTTGAAGCATTTTAAAATTAGAAATTAAAACACCTTTTCTCTCAGTTAACCAATAAATAAATAAACTCTAATCTCTAATGCCTCTTTTTACAAATTTTGACTCATTTTTCAACCTTTTGTCGTTAGAATCCCCTAGGATTCAAAAGACTGTGAAGTTAATTTATTTCAATGGAAGAAAACCAGTATCTATCAAAGTAATGTTTCCTTTATTAATACTTTAGAACATCTTTTATAAAACAAGACCATCCTGGCATCTGTCAGTGACTAAAAGACAACATCATTTATGCTTGAAAAACAGGAAAAAGTGTTAATTCTTTGACACAAACATATTAAAGGTAAATCTGCATGTGAAACTGATCATCTGCTGAATGTTTAGCTGTGGTTCCTTCAAGTTCCAGAGTTTTTGGTCTGAGTGATGTGTCGTGTCGCGCACATACGTACTGAACGTTTCCAACCATGTCCAGAAGTTTCTCATGAATCACCCTGATTACCTCAAAACTGCACAAACACACAAAAACACACAAGATGAGACAACAGATGATAGAAAAAGGTCCACATGGTTGATTGTCGTCCAATCTCTCTGCAGTTTAGCCATTGATACACCACAGACAAACATTTTTATCAAGTGCGTCCTGAGTGAGGGCGCAGTTTGCCTCTTGAAGAAGTAACCCGGTAGATGAGGATGTATCGTCCACGTCGATGGTGTAACTCTGCGGGAAGATGGAGTACTCGTCCTACAACACACACAGACACGGCTGATCCTCCACACTCAAGCACTGGCCTCAAAAGCAGCACACCTGGAAACCGGACTCACCTGGCCGGCCGTGTCGACCAGCTGCAGGTTGTACTCCTGACCGCTCACCGTCATGGTGGTGGTGAACGCTGAAACACAGACGGGGAGACGTGAGAGATGCTCTGCAGGTCTGGAGTCAATGAAGCTCCGTTTAATATTAGTCTGTTTAAAAAAACTTTATAATCCTGTGTTATACCATGGTCCGGGTGAATACTCGATTCTGATTGGCTGCTGGGTGTGCATTAAATAGTGATATACCACAGGATAACCGCACAGTGAAAAAAGTAGTTCCGGTCACCTAGCTTAAATGTTTTGTATCACTGCGCCGGCTTCTTTAAAACAACCTTTAGCGTCATCATCTGGACGAAATCAAGCGGTAAGAGGAGAACTTTCTTTCTGAACTGATGCTTTATTCAACCCATCGGGAAGATCAGCATATATATATCGCAGAATCCTGACTGCAGCGGTGGTGCGGCGCGACGTAACAAATAGTCCGCTTTTTGTGAGAAAAGCGATCCAAATCAGAAAAAAAACAAGAATTAAGGACTAAAACCTGGTTCATATGTACTGCTTTTGTAACTGACCATGGTATTAGGGGGTTAATGGCCTTCGGAGTGTGTGTTATTACTTTTTAACGCACTTCGCGGAAGCAAGTGCGTTCGCGTCGGACGGTTCAGGCTTCCACGGTGTGTGTTAAAAAGCAATAACGCACACTTCGTCGGCTATTGACCCTTATATAATGAACAAGAACTTTTATCATAAAAATAATCAATTCTTACAAGAATAAGCAACCCCACCCCCTTCCCTTTCCCCAGAGAGCTCTCTGTTCACACTCTCCCTCTAGCTTACAGCCCCTCAGAACCCCAACCTATCCTTACTGATGCAACAAAAACGGCGACCATAATAGGAGGTATCCAGCCGTGCAGTTCTGATCCAGATTCCAGCTCAGACGAGGAAAACAAAGACGTTCATGGATGCATCAGAATGGAGCTGAGCAGAGAGCGTGTGACCTGCCCAGCTTATTTTCTACATAACATATATGATCGTTTTCAAACTGCATTCTTTCGTCTGCTCCTGATTCACAATGATTTGAATGAAGAAATATTTCGAAATGCAATTTTTAGCTTAATTTTCTTGATACGAGTCCTTCATCACGAGAAAACAACAACAACATGTTAAAAACAGCAATAAAACATTTAACTACTTCAAAGGAAAAGTAGTTCTGCAATGAATCAAAGTTGTATGTTTTAGGTAAAGATTGACACAATATGAACACCTTTATTTATTTTTCCAACTCAACTCTGCTTACTGTTTTCGATGGTGGGGTCGTACGAGTCCACGAACTGACCCTCCACAAACTGAATGGTGAGAGAAGATTTCCCTGCAAACACAAAGGTTTTTGTTGGCTTCGCATGGAGGTGCAGGTGGACTGCTACACACAAAAGGTCATAAACGCTTGCAAGATATCAACATTATTTCATTTTGTAATGGATTTCCTAACATGTTCTTACATGTTTTTGAGTTCTTATGAATACAGAATGTTTGTGTCACAATAAAAACTACAAAAGTGCATTAAGACATTTTGTTCTCTTCTTAGAACCTTCAGAAAAAGACCAGAACCCTTTGGTCCATGGCTGGATAGAAGAAACATTAGTGTTGAGGGCCAAGCACAGTTCCTCTGCCTGCTGCTGATGCTGAGGGTCACATGTGGAGCGTTCTCCATCCAGCTGAATCCGCAGATTCAGCGCCACACCGGCCGTCACACCTGATTGGCTGCACGCGGACGAATCCCGGCCAAACGGAAATAGTCTCCTAATAAATGTCAAACATCGTGTCTGCAGGCTGGAGCATCTTTAGATCCCTGCGTAAAAGCATGTCCAGCAGAACCGTGCGAGTGTCAGCAGCTCAATAACCACGGGGAGGAAGGATGGAGACGCAGAACACGCCAGGGCGTGGCTTCACACGGACATGCGCATGAGCGTGGCTCCCTCTAAGATGCAATGGCGTCAAAAACAGACTCACCTACCGACCTATAGCCCAAAACGGCGATCTTTCTAGATTTCGGCAGTGGCATGGTCCACCTTGCTGCATCCAAACGCGTGGACAAACTCAGAACCAGAGCTTCACCGAACCGACCGGGACCGCTGCATCAATCAGGAGAAGTCCTCTAATTGGCTGAGATCATTTAAGGAGGCGGGTTTTGATTGATTATATGGGCTTTTGATTGGTTAAAAGATTAGCAACTGCAGTGGACGTCTAGTGTTATTGGACTAAGAGCAGTGATTGACGTTAAGTTTTAACCAATGGGAGAGCAGAACAGTGGAATGGGCGGGAGCAGGCACGTAAACACTAGCAAGTCTCCGTTCATTCAGTGCTGTTAGCTAAAACGTTGCCTGTTAGCTCTTCCGGTTGTCCTCCTGAACTTTGGACCTTTCAGTTGGGACTGAAATGGCCGGCTTCGCCCTGAGGAGCTCCGCTGCGTGGCGTTCTGTCCGGCTGAGCAGGTAGTGTTGGACTCGGATCCTTTCAGGTGTGGTTAAAGTTAAACAGCAAAGCAAAATGAACAAACGAGTAAACAGGCGAGCTGTCAGCCCTGTGGGGTGAGTCTAAATCAGTGTTTTTCAACCTTTTTTGAGCCACGGCACACTGGTTGAAAAACACTGGTCTAAGTTACCATCAGCATAAGGCCGCACAGGTGTTCTGTCACCCCAGTGTTTGAACCCGAGATTTTCAGAATAAAAGCAGCTGTGACCTTTACTCTAGATTGGAGGGTCAGTGGAGGAGCTGATACTCAGGTGTAGGCCAGCAACCAAAACCTTTCTGTGAGCATCAGATGAGAGTTAGGAGGACCTACTTAGTGTTCCCAATGGTGTTTTAACTACGATTATGTCGTTTTAGCCTAAATCAAAAACCTGTGTTATTTTCTTGTAACATAGCTCCTGCAGAGTGGCAGGAATTGATTAGAAATTCACCTCTGAGTTGTGCGTACGACTATGGAAGCAGAAAGCCTGCCCTCATTTCCCATCAACCTCGGCTCCCATGAGCTTACAGCCCCTCACACACCCAAACTAACATTAATGGTGCAACACAAATGGCAGCAGTATCAGAGCAATCCAGCTGTACCGTTCTGATCCAGATTCCAGCTCAGAAGATGAAAACAGAGACGTACACGAATCTATTTGTCTGCAAGTGGATGCATCATAATAGAGTATTGGCTCACCTGCCTTTACTCACATATAAATTTAAGTGTCCTCCCATTCCTAACCCATAGAGTTCAATATGATGTTGGTCCAACTTTTGCAGATGTTACAGCTTCAACTCTTCTGGGACGGCTGTCCACAAGGTTGAGGAGTGTTTGTAGGCATTTCTGACCATTCTTCCTGGTCATTGGTGAGGTCACACACTGATGTTGGTGGAGAAGGCCTGGCTCTCAGTCTCCACTCTAACTCATCCCAAAGGTGTTCTGTTGGGTTCAGGTCAGGACTCTGTGCAGGTCAGTCCAGTTCATCCAAACCAGACTCTGTCATGTCTTAATGGACTTTGCTCTGGGCACTGGTGAAAAGATATGTTGGAAGATGAAGGGCCCGCACCAAACCGTTACCACAAGGTTCAGAGCATGGAATTGTCCAAATATGTCTTGGTGTCCTGAAGCAAATGTACCGTTCTGACAACCTCCAAACCCAGACTCGAATGGAAAGGCGTGATTCATCGCTCCAGAGAAGGCTCTAGAGTCAAGTGGCGGCGTGCTTTACACCACTGCATCTGACGCTTTGCATTGCACTTGGTGATGTGTGGCGTGGATGCAGCTGCTCGGCCATGGAAACCCATTCCATGGCGCTCTCTGCATGCTGTACTTGGGCTGATCTGACGGTCACATGAAGTTTGGAGCTCTGAGCCCATTGACTGTGCAGAAAGTCTGCGACCTCTTTGCAAGTGGTCTACCACTTGGTGGCTGAGTTCCCAAACTTTGGATTATTTAGAAGCGAGAAAATTATACCACTGGAATTGTTGCACATGCGGCATCCTGTGACAGTTCCACGCTGGAATCCAGTGAGCTCATGAGAGCGGCCCATTATTTCACAGAAATTTGTGAAAAACAGTCTGACAGTCTTAGTGCTTGGTTCGATACACCTGTGACCAGGCCGACTGGTTAGGACACCTGATTCTGATCATTTGGATGGGCGAGCCAATACTTTTGGTAATAGTGTGTGTCCTCTATCATGAGAAAAATGCTACAAAAACATGTTAAAAACACCATTTTCATTGGAAGGGGTCTTTAAATGCTCCTAAACAAAACAAAAGCCTTTCAAACTCACACATAGGATTTTGTCAGCCGTCGTTCAGATTCTTAAGGCTCTCATATTTTTCTCCTTCGTCTACCTTAACAGCTCCATCAGACCGATCTTTGACGGATTGCAGCAAAAATAAAGTGAAGTCCTTTGAAGGTGGCCAGGTTTCAGAGTGTGTGTAATAATTGAAGAATAAATGACATTCAGATTTGTAGGACTTAAGGATGTTGTTGGAAGTCTGGATCCCTGTAAATGAGCTGAACTCAGCGGACATCACTGGTTTCCATCACGGATGCAGGCTCTGCTCAGTTAATGCTCTGAATGTTGGCTTCCAGTTTACTCAGGACCAGTGTTTCCATTCTGGGGCTCCACACCGCAGCGTCTCCTCTGATGGGTGAGTTCTGCTGCAGATAGGTGAGGTGTTGGGTTCTGGTTACAGGTGCTGGCGTTTCTCTCCTGCGGTTTATCTTATCGGTTTTGCTTTTTGTCAAAGGTGCGACAGTGGAGCAGTTTGAGGAGGCAAAGAGCAGACTGTCCACCTTGAAGAAAGATCCGGGCAACGAGGTCAAGCTGAAGATCTACGCTCTCTTTAAACAAGTGAGTACCCCCCAGATAGAGCTGGACTAATGTCCAAAAACAGAGACTCCTTTAAATATTGTTCAAAATTTGGTTTTATATTCATTTAAAAGTAAAAACAAGAATATATCAGGATGGATTTGTCCCTATTGTTCCCATTTTTTGGTTGCTTTATTGCTTTGATTCAAAAGCACAGACTCCTCAGCCTCCAGAGGAAAACCGTGGCACTGTTTCACAGAACCACGATGACATGATGTGAATTATGGGTTCCATTAGTTCTCTGAGTCCGATTCTAGGTAGAACACAAACCATGACACCACCAGTGAACTGAACGGTAAACTGTTTCAGAGCTTTGGCAGAGAGACCTGCCAAAGCACACAGCATCTGAACGACATTGATGGAAGAGTCTGTGAAGGAGCTGATGGCTGCAGGTCCTGTTGGTTAAGACAAAGAGGCTGAAGACTTCCAGCTTTCAGATGCAGAGGTTCTGCATTCACTCTTTGCTGGGTTCACTTCTGTGTCAGGCCTCATATTCTAAAGGAGTCGTGTGGGAATGTTTACCATAGTTATTTTTACAAATCTAATGCTCTTTGCGCTATGTTTTAGGCATGATACCATAATAATTATACATTTAGTTTATCCTGTTTCTCCTCTTCCTCCCCCAGGCCACTCAGGGTCCTTGTAACGCCCCCAAACCAGGGATGCTGGACTTTGTCAACAAGGCCAAGTGGGACGCCTGGAAGTCTCTGGGTTCCATATCACAGGTAGGAAGATTTCCTCAGGTGATGCAGCTGCTGGCATCTTTTCAAGCCCTTCATTCTGTTGGTTTATGAAGTTATATATAGGAAATGTTTGTAACAAAAAAAACTAAAGAGTTGCTAGAAATGTTAACATAATGTGTTTGAGGGTGAAACAATATGTAACACCACAGAGTCATCTTCAACGCAGTTGAGACTTGGTTTTAACGAGAGTTTCTTGAGGATCAGTGGAACTAGTTGAAGTTCATGGATGTAAAATCAGGTTCTGTTCTGGGTCTTAAACTCAGGACGAAGCCAGGGAGCAGTACTGTGACCTGATTGGCTCCCTGCTGACAGCTGAGGGTCAAAGCTCCGCCCAGGTAGCTGCAAAGCCTACGGGAGGCGGAGCAGCATATGAGACGCTTTTGGTCACAACGGAGGATGGCATCACCACGATCAAGCTGAACCGTCCGGCCAAAAAGAACGCCATCACCACTGAGGTCAGACCTGAGAGCGGCGGCCCTCAGTGACCCGGTGAAGCCATTGATCTACTAACGCTCTGTTCCCTTCAGATGTACAACGAGATCATTGCAGCTCTGGACCAGGCAGCTAAAGACGACTGCGTCATCACCGTCTTTACCGGTATGCCGTGGGGGTTAAGCCCCGCCTCTCATAGTTGCTGTGGCGAAGCCTAAGAGTCCTTTGGGTGTGCATTGAGTCTGAGCTTAATCTTTCAAAACTGTCTTTTGTTCGTTTCGGATTAGTGTTCTTATTGTCTGTTTCCTGCAGGTGCTGGGGATTTCTACTGCAGTGGGAATGACCTCACCAATTTCACTAAGATCCCAGAGGATGGGGTGGAGGCCATGGCCCGGAGTGCTGGAGATCTGCTCAGGTGACACTCGAGGTTCCTCGTCTGGATCTGAACATGCTCTCTGGTTCTCTGGAGGACAGTCATTGCTGCTTTCCAAACAAATGCCCGGTTCTGCAGCTTCTCTGAAACACACTGACCAGGAAGGTTTCTCTGTCCTACAGGAGGTATGTGAAGGCATACATCGACTTCCCCAAGCCGCTGGTTGCCGTCGTGAACGGACCGGCAGTGGGCGTGTCTGTCACCTTGCTAGGACTGTTTGACCTGGTTTACGCTACAGAGAGGGTACATACACACACACACACACACCCAGAACATGTTCAGTTTTGAGCTGTATTTTACATAGTTTTTTAAGCAACGTAAATCTTTTTTCGATTAGATAACTTTATTTATCTCACTTATCTGTGACAGCAAAAACAACATTCAGAAATGACATTCACATTAAATAAATACAGCTGGAAAAGTGACATGTGATCCATTGCAGACATGTGATCAATTTTTATTTTTTTTATATATACATTTGTAAATATATACAACAATCAATAAGTAAAAAAGTACACACCAAAAAAACAACCTTTAAGGAACAAAAACAACTGAAAACAACAACTGCAACGAAAGTAAATAAATAAATGAGTGAAAGAAAACCCCCCCTGGGACCGTAGTGCGTCACTGTAACACAGTGTTGTACAGTCTGATGGCTGTGGGGAGGAATGACCTGCAGTAGCTCCTTCTTGCTCTGTCTTGTAACAGTCTGGTGCTGAAGGAGCTGGTCAGCGCCTCTACAGTTTGGTGCAGGGGGTGGGAGGGGTTATCCATGATGGATGTTAGCTTAGCTAACATCCTCCTGTCCGCCACCTCCTCAATGGACTCTAGTGTGCAGCCCAGGACAGAGCCGGCCTTCCTAACCAGTTTGTTAAGCCTCCTCATGTCTCTGCCTGTACTGCCACCCGCCCAGCACACAACTCCATAAAAGGACCACTGAGGCCCCCACAGTGTCGTAAAAGGTCCTGAGCAGCTGTCTGCACACGCCAAAAGACCTCAGTCTCCTTAGCAGGTGCAGGCGACTCTGGCCCCTCCTGTACAGAGCATTCGTGTTGTTGGACCAGTCCAGTCTGTTATCAAGGTGAACAGCCAGGTATTTAAAAGTGTCCGCAAACTCAATGTCTGAACCCTGGATGTTCACCGGTGACTGTGATGTAGGGGACCTCCTGAAGTCCAGGACCAGCTCCATGGATTTCTGCAAGAGGCAAATGCAAATTTGTGGCTCTCCTCAACTGTTCCACGTACGTCTATCAGACTTTCCAAAAATTTCATGTGACCACAGCTTTTCTTACTTTTCCACGTATATTCATGTAGTGGCCACAAATTAGACCTAAACGTAACCAGGATCTCGATAAGCCTTTAATTTATCTAACTGATATTTCTCCCTGATGATCAATTTTCAAACAGTTGGAACTTCCATTATTAAAATAGGACGCCAACCATCGCTACTACCAAATCCAAATCCCCGACTGGTCAAAGTTGAAATGGTTTACCTTTCAATGCACATTCAATGTCCGTGTGGTGGACCGAGCAGTAAAAGACAAGGACAGCAAAGTAGTTTTATCAAAAATTTTCTAATTTATTTTACAAAGGTGTAGATGGGCAAAAATGGGCCCTTAAAAGAGGTCAAAGTAACAAAATTAACTCAAGCTTTTAAATGTAACAGAGGACAACGGAACAGACAAACCAACATAATTAAACTGACCTTCCTAATTGGAAACACAAGGGAACATATATAGTTGCTGATCAAACCAACTAGACACACAAGGGGGAACTTAAAATGACTAAGACAAAATACATCAAACAAACTAAACTAAAGTCCAACCTATAGTAAATTAACATACACAAATGAATGAAAGTAAAGAACATCAAAATAGGAACTAAAGTAAAGAAACACAGAAAGAGTTCCTTGTCCACTGGGCGATGGTTCAGTCCAATTAGCTGCCTGCTGAATATAAGGCCTCTGCTGACTGGGATGCATTCTTGTGTCAGGCCTGACTTGATTGCTCCAGCAGCAGATGGCAGCAGCAGCAACAATGGTTCCCCTTAGCACTGGTAACTCAAAACATATCAAATTAATAAAGCAAATAATAAAGTAAACTGAAACATGTTAATAAATTTTATCATCAAATGTGTGTCATTTTTGAAAAAGAAATCTAAAAGTATATGCAAACAATAAAGTGAACAGATATGTAGGGTGTGGTGCAGGAGGTTACTGCCCTGATGGTGTGGCAGCGTAGGCAGCCATCACAGTCCGCGTTTTGTACTTAGAGCCGAAAGTCAGACTTAAAAACTTGCGTAGCGATGTGAACTGGAGGATTTTGAACGGGGCAGCCCGAATTGCGCATTTACCCGCGTTTGCATAGCTTTTTCATTGAAAGTGGCCGCTTGAACTCACGTTTCTGAGCAAGTGTCAGACTTCAACCAGCATCTCCGTTTCAGGCTACCTTCCACACCCCCTTCAGCCAGCTGGGCCAGAGTGCTGAGGGATGCTCCTCCTACACCTTCCCCAAGATGATGGGCAATGCCAAGGTGCGCCCATTGCAGCTGCTGGTTCCTCCTGAGTGCAGAGCGACCTCCTGACCTGCACGAGGGAATGAATGTTGTCACGTGTCTGCAGGCCTCTGAGATGCTGCTGTTCAACAAGAAGCTGTCGGCGGCTCAGGCCTGTAGTCTCGGCCTCGTCACCGAGGTTTTCCCCGACAGCAGCTTCCAGTCCGAGGTCTGGAGCAGATTGAAGGCCTACGCCCAGCTGCCTCGCAACGTAAGCACATCCAGGCTCACACGTGCACGCTCACACGTGCACTCGCTGCAGAATCATGCATGTGTGCAGATGATGTTAGGTTTTTGGAGTTTTGACGGTGCTGGCCTTGTCCCCCTCCCTCCACAGTCTCTGGCTCTGTCCAAGCAGCTGATCCGCTCCATAGAGAAGGAGCACTTGTACGCCGTCAATGACGCAGAGGTGGAGCGCCTCATGGAGCGCTGGATGTCAGATGAGTGCTTCAACGCCATCATGAGCTTCTTCCAGGCAAAGGCCAAGCTCTGATGGACCCCCCCCCCCCCCCCCAGAACTAAAGTTAACGACAGCAGCTAACAATCAGAAGGACTTCTGAAACCTTCCTCATCGTAGATTCATCCCTCCTGAGGATGTTAAGAGGAAGAGTTGAGGTGAACTCCGTACTATTCAGAGGTTTATCTCTAAATGCAGTTTCTGGAATAAAATATCTGCAGGTTCCATAAGCATCTTTTTCCTGAGAAGGACGTTTTAACCTTTAGGTGTTTAAGATTTTCTGGATTTGCTAAAACTCATCTAGTGATATTTTATAACATTATTGAACTAAAGTACAGAGTCATAACAGAAAAAAAATGTTTACCAGGTGCTATGTTTCACATTTACTGAATAAAAAAGTGCCAGAACAATCCACGACCCACTTATTCAGAGTGGGTCTTTAAATCCATGTATTTTTTAGCTTGTAACTTCATTTAGATCAGTTCTTAAATTAAGGAGACACTGTTGTTATTTTCCCTTAATGCATAACAATTTAAATATAATGGTAAAATTGGGTGAAAGATCAATACAAAGTTTTTAGAGGAAAGGCTGAGTTATATTTCTGCTTTGGCTGGACAAATTGGCCTAGTGTGGACCACAGCTCATCATGGGTTTTAACTTGGTGTGCCTCATGGCTCAGTTTGGGGGTTTGTCTTCTTTTCTCTGCCATTGTTGCTCTGATATGTTTGCTTAATAAAACAGTTTCAACTTAATTTGTGGCCAAATCTTTGACCAATTGTTGGTGATATCCCTAACCTGAGATGACTTATAACCACTGTGGAGAGGAAAACTCTGAACCAGGGTTTTTAATATCAGTGCTTCCGCTTCTGTTCGTTTGCTGACTGTTATTACATCCCAAACTGACAGAATCCTCTCTGCTTGGTCTGTGATCGTTTGCCTGGCAAACCCAGTGCAGGCTTTGCAGTATCTGTTACCTCAGAGAAAAGAGAGAATGTTGTTTTGTTGTTCTGACGGTTCCTCGTCTTGAGGATGAAGCTGCTCCTCTCAGACTTCCTGTCAGGCTTCAGCACCTTTGGGGGTTTCTGAACAAGCAGCAGCGGAAAATCACCTAAAACTGAGTCTGTCTGAAACCACAACTCCACTCTCAATTGAAGTCACAGATACGTGACCACCTGTCATGTTAAATATTAACGCCCCTTGTTTGCTTTTCATTCCTGCTGAAGCCAACATCCAGGATCAGCAGCCTCTCAACTTGGCGAAAGGTTCATAGTTAGGCTCAAAATTAAATGAGTAACTTTTTCCCAACTTATAATTTATTGTTAAATATTCTGTATTTGTATCGTTATCATGGCTTTCTTATATTCAGGACTGAACTAATATAGAAAGTGAAACATTTTTCAGTCTATAAATTCTGTGCTCTGAATCTGCTACTTCACAGGAACCGTTGTTATTACAGAAAAAGACTGACAATAGCCTGAATGCATGAGGGGGCTGGGGTTGTATGGAGTGATATTTCTGCCACCACGTTACACACAAAAGTTGCAAATGAAAATACTAAATGTTTGCTTTTCAATTTTTTTTTTGTGCTTTCAATTTTTGTTTTTGCTTTCAAAAACTTTTTTTGCGTTTGCGCTGCCATCAAACAGCTGCTGATTGGTCCAGATTCTGACCAATCAGGTGTCTCTGTCTGATATGGACGGTGCTTGGAGGCAGACATGGACTTTGTGTCGGTTCTGTTTGAACGGGTTCTGCCGTTTTCAACCATTCTGGCCCGTTTCTCTCAGAGTAAAACCCAGAAGGAGCAGCAAAGCAGCTCAAATCAAACCAAGTGTTGTATTTATTTATGTCAGACCAGCATGTTTAAAATGTCTGCAGCAGAAAAAAATGTCTGAGCTCCGACTCTGTCCAGCAGGAAGTAACACTTTTTAAGATTTGTATCTGAAATATTGTTTTATTTTCATCAATAAATGTTAAAATATTAAGAGAAAATAGCATTTTTTCATGAGTAAATGTTTTTTTAATTTGGACAAATGCTCAGTTCTAAACCACAAGACACTGTGAAAATTGACATAAAATTTAAAAATGCTTCTTCTGCTAAATACATTGAGTCTCCTTTAGCGAGCTGTCATTCTATTGCTTATTATTGGTGTTCATCTAATCCCAATCACTTGTGCAGCATAAAATATGTGCTTTAAATCTTTTATTGTTTTGTTTTAACGAACAGATCTTGAAGAAAATCAAGCTTTTTACTAATATTGTGCTCCAGAAGATTCACATATCTCACACACAGGCCTGTCAGTAGATAAACTTTACAGTTTATTTACAGCTTCAGGAGATCCTCGGCCATAAATTCACAAATCTGACCAAATACAAATTAATCAATGCTACAAAAGAAAGAAAGTATGAATTATTGTTAAAATGATAAAAAAATCCAAAGAGACAACATTGAGGGTAAGAAGAACTGGTTCGGTTTCTCTGCCTCAGTAGCAGACGTCATGTTAGATAAATACAGCGATTTGATTGGTTAGATTCTGGACCAATCAGCAGCTGTTTGATGGGAGCTTTGTCACGTCAAACTGAAACTTAACCCTTGTGCTATCTTAGATGACCCCACCCTTCCTTTGACGTGTTCTCCCTACCATGACAAAGGTGGATAAAGGTGGAAAGATTTCATGTAATCCATGGACACCAATGAAGATCACAAATCATTGAAGAAAAAAGGTTCAGCGCACTGTCTAGTGGGTCTAGATGACCCAACTCCCAATGTTAAAGTGCCTAGGATAGCACAAAGGTTACCTCAGCAAAATCAAAGATAGGAAAAAAGCGAGATTTGACACAACGCAAGCGAAAACGTGTTTTGTAAACGCAAAAACAGTTTTTGAAGCAAAAAGAATGTTTTTTTAAAGCAAAAATTTTTTTGAAAGCAAATAAAAATAATTAATAAGCAAATATTTAACAATTTCATTTGCAACTTCGAAAGTTTTGTGTGCAGAAAAATCACTCCATCTGGTTGGAGGGATCATGTTCTGAGAAAAAAATATGCTTGCATAAAGTCAGCAATCTGCAGAAAGTGAAACAGCAGGATGGACTTTGTTGTTTCCTGACCTCGCGTGACCTGGAAAGGGTTTAGAGACCCACCCCGATCTTGATCTATTTTCAAAATGTTCTCAAAGTTTAATTTGGAGGATGCAGTTTTTTGCCAAAAAAAAAAACAAACAAAAAAAAAAAAAAAAAAGAAAAAAAAACAGTGTTGTTTTTGTAGGACATTCAAAAGGTCATTCAAAATTCACCTCTGAGTTGTGGGTGGGATTGTTGGCAACCCAATCCACTCCCTATTGCCTAGAGCTCTTTGTGCACGTGCTCTCCCGCTAGCTTACAGCCCCAACCCAACATAAGCCATGCAACAAAAATGTTGATCAATATCTGAGCTTTCCAGCCGTACGGTTTGGATCCAGATTCCAGCTCAGACGAGGAAAACAAAGACGTACATGGACAGTGGATGCATCAGAATGGAGCAGAGCAGGGAGACTTTGGTTGGCCCCAGCTCACAAATGAACTTTTTTAAAAACTGCATGTTTTCATCTCATTGTGATTCACAGCAATTGGAATAAATAAAAACCAAGAAATGTAATTTTAATCTTAATTTTCTTTGTAAATGTCCTCCATCTTGAGAAAAATGCTGCATGAATTTGTTAAAAACACCATTTTGTATGGAAGCGATTCTGTAGCATAAATAAAAAGCAAAGTCAAAACCAGAAATGCTTTTTCAGTTTCAAAATGAAGCTGCATTTTTTGACTCAAAAATAAAATGAAAAAGCAATCCACCAAAATGCTTTTTCATTTCCTTCCTCAACACAGCTTATTCTGTCACTTAATTAAAATTAAAATGAAAATGGTATTTGACATTTCATTTTCAAAAAGGTCCATGGTAAATGTGTAGCATAATTCATTTAGAAATGTCTAATTTGACAATTAAAATGGATTAACAGAAATGCTTTTTAATTTTCAAAATGTAGCTGCATTTTATACTCAAAATTAAAAAGAAAAAGCAATATTTCAAAATTCTTTTTCATTTAATACCTAAAACCGCTTATTCTGTGTCATAATTAAAAACGAAAATGCAAAGAGGGGATTGCATTTGCATTTTAACATCCACCCCGCGCACCTTGTCGCAATATTCATTTAGAAAAAGCAATAGCAGACGGGAGGCGGGGCGATGACGTCACTGCTTTGTCCGTGTGTCCGGCTGCTGAGCGACACACACACATGCACCAGGAGCAGACTGTGTTAGCGGCAGAGACGAGGGTTTTGTGATGGTTGTGAACTTCTGATGAGTTTCAACAGCTTCTCAGGACTACATAGCAGCATGTCCGTCTTCTGCGGTCCTCCTCCTGACACACCGCGGACAAGCTTTGTTCTTCGGACCGCCAGCTGCCTTCGCACAGCGGAGCGCGAAGCTCCGATGATCGAAGGCGGAAATGCTGCTGCGATCTGAGAAACCATCATATTCATTTGTGTTTCCAGTGGTGTCCAGAACAAAATAAAGACTGATGTAATTCCCACATATTTACACATTTATTTGCAGCTTCGCGGTGAATTTGCTGTTTGATTTATTAGGATCCAGGTTTGAGCAGGCCAGGTCCAGCGGTTTGTGAACAGGACCTGGTTTTAGGTGATCTTAATGTGAAAAATGCAGCAGAATGTTCCTTTAGTGCCCTCGCGAATCAGAAGCTGTGAATCGTAAGCAAACTTTAGCGTCGTCTGACCGCACGGATTTAAAAACATATGATCGAGCAGAGCAGGCCCTAAAATATAATCATAACTGTAATAAAAGCACATTATGAAGATAGACTCCTGCAGCTTCGCGCTGAGTGAGTGTTTTTGGTCCAACCAGCAACGTTTAGCATGGAGAAATCTGCTGTCTGTTGATGGAGCTCCAGCTGTCATCACCTGTCATGGTACTTTAAATTTGATTTTAAAAACATGCGGCCAACAACAAAATCCAGCATGTGGAACGCACTTGGAATGCAGCATTGAAAGTGATTTATACAAAAAATGAAATGATTTTTTTTTTACATTTGTTGTCTTTCATAAGAAAAATGCCAGAAGTACATGCCAAAAAACACGATTTTCATTGGTATGGGACTTTAAAGACATTATTAAAAAATTTAAAATGCTTCAACCTCCAACGACCAAATGCAATCAGCCCTTTTCAGCAGGTGTCAAAGAAAACCTGTTATGATCATTTCAATTTTTAAAAATGCAGACACACATGGATTGACCAACTACCGACCTGTATCTCTGCTTCCCCTATTTCTCAAAAGCACCTAGAAACTGTTTCTATAGAAAACAGTATTTGTACTTTTAAGAAACACAGAGCCACCACAGTGACTGTTATGGAAGCTGCTGAGGATATTCGGATAGATCCAAAGCAGTGCAGCCCAGACACATCTTTTCATTTAAAGAAGGCTTCCTTTCTAAGACTCTAAAAGTCTGCCCATCACCTGCTTCCTAACATTCAACACTTTACAACCAAAGACATTTTCATTTCTCTGGTGTCCAAATGGGAAAATAAACTTCAGTCAAAAAGCTTGTGACCGTCTCTATCACATTTCCTGAGCTGCACATGGACGTGCACACACCACTAATCATCAGATGATGTGATTTCCTGTAAATGCAGGAAGGAGCCAAAGTGAAAGCAGACTTTCTGAGGCTCAGTCCTTTTACAGCTGCCATGTGGAGCAGAAGGACGGACGCTGCAGCCTGACACAGGGTGAGTGAAAGCTTCGTTCTGCTCCTTAGAAGAACCGGATCCTTAGGCTTGAATTCAGCTCACTGCCTGTCTTTGTGGAGACTGGCTGACTCCAAGCTGAACATCTCTTCATGGCGCCGCTGAGCACATGCATGCTCACCCTGCAGCTTCACACAATTATTAGGACTATCAGGAAAACAGGTGTCTCAATGACGAACTTTCAGTTTCTTAACTTTGTCATCTTGAGTCTGAAATCATATTTTTTAGATTGTTGCGGTTCTGAATTGATGCAGCCTTACTTTTGTGTCGTAGCTTTGCCTGCTGGGTTGTTGTATTTGCACACACCTTACAGCTGCCTGAGGGTCATAAATCAAGGAACACGTGGGAAGGGAGTCTGCCTTTCTGACTCTTCAGAAGATGAGTGCCTTTAAGAAGGAAGCAGGGAGTCTGCAGCACTGTGGCCACTCACGACCTCCTGACCTCACTGATGAACTTGGATCTTCAGACAGAAAGTAAAAGCTCACATTCATTTTTATTTGAATTTGTGGCAGCAGATGTTCTGTCTCACTGTGGTTAACATGGAACCAGTTGGAAACTTTCAGGTGTTTTTCATTGATCTTTAAATGTTGCCTTGCTGACACAGAAGGAGGAAGAGGAGCTGTGACTGTGAGAAGGAGGACCTGGTTGAGCAAGCCATCCCCACCAAACACCAAACACACTCCAGACAAGGCATCGCCTCACACTGGGAGCAGTCTGCTCCATCGGGATTCTGCCCCAAAGAATCCAGGGCTGAAATGAAGGCGGCCAAAGGCGGAGGTGAGTCTTCATCAGTGGCTCCTCACAAACTGCAACTGTGGACATCAAACTGGGAACAAAATCCTTGAACATTTTTATAGGAACTGTTTGGATAGTCTCAGGGTACAAACCAGGTACTTCAATATGTTTGACCGTGTTCCTGAATTTGTGACACAGTTAAGGAAAAACTGTAGGGAGGGTGTTTTGGTAGTATTAGATCTCAAAATTGCACATCTGTCAGGGTCTTTTGATCAGCTGCTGGGTGGATGTGCTGGAGAACCCGGCAGAGTTTCACTTTGCTTTGTCTTGTTGCTGTGTAGTAGCGGAGCAAGCCCACCGTCCCCTTCCCACAGGATGGATGACCTATCCCGCCAATTCTTTTGACAAAAAAGTTCTGGTTGTTTGGCTGCTGTGATCGTTCTGTTCTGTCTACAGACAAACTGAATATGAACAATAGAGAAGACGTCTGACTTTAAGTTGAGGAGCATTAAACCTCTGAGATCCCATACTGCAGCCCTTCATCTCAACCATGGATAAAAGAACTGAACAGAGTGACCCCTCCTCTTTGGTGTTCCAAACAGGAAGTACCCACTGGTTCCAAGAAGCCAAAACCCCCATAGACTTCTATAGAGAAGTAAACTGCTAGTACTCAGTCATTCTATTGGTCAGACTAACATTTCTTAATGTGATTCCTTTTTTTTAACACGTTCTTGATAATCCTTGTCTTTTCATGATTTTTATCTTTATGTAAATCATATAAGTCATAAACTGACTTATCAGATACCTCAATAAAAGTATATGGTCTCACGTCCAATGTTCAAAGCATTTGATTGACACATTCTCCCAAGCCCACTGTCATGTGGTAGGGGTGCGGACTTTCAACAAGTTCACTCCTGATTGGTAAGAGTGGTTACCATAGAAACAAGGACTCAAACCAACTCAAATCAATCACTGCTTGCCTCTGGTGGTAGGTTGGCGCCAGTGTTCGGCAGCAGAGCCTCCATCAGTGTGTGAATGTGTGTGTGACTGGATGAATGGGTCTGTGACTGTAAAGCGCTTTGGACCTTCGAGTAAGGTAGAAAAGCGCTATCTATATAAGTATACACCATTTACTATTTACCATATTGACATCACATGGCTCTAACATAGACATTGCGATAAATTGGCGACTGAATTGGTTTCATTTGGTTGGAGCTGGAAGTAAACCATCATTTGTCTCTTTCTAGTTCTCATACAGTGAATTATCTCAACCTGTTGTGTGTTCTAACCCTATAATTCTGATCACACCCGCCATGCTGTCTTGTTTGCTGATGTTGGTCCTCTAGCACTTTTAATGAAGCTGTACTAACCCGGTTTCCTGCCTCATCAAGCAGAGGAGGGTCAGGAGAGTGTTTCAGATGAACGCCACACGGCCCTGATGGCTGATGGAGCAGAAGCTGAAAGTCTGATCTCCAGTGAGCCTGGAAGAGACACGATCTCAGTGCCCAGGTCTGTGGGAATATTAGAAACGACCATAACCTCATTTGAACTTCATGTCTAAGGTCTAAGCCACATGTGTCAAACCCAAGGCCCGGGGGCCAAATGTGGCCCTCCATGTCATTTCATGTGGCCCGCGAGAGCATCAAAGTTTTTAATTTCTAAAAATAAATATTGGTGTGTATTTATTCAAATCTAGGGGGAATCAGACTTGAAATATCGGATTGGGCAACTAAACATTAGGACTTAAACACTGTCCACATAACCTAACCTGACAGGATCAAATGTAAATGGATTTATGCTAGAATAACAAGTAAACATGTGTTTTCTATGCAGCTGGAATTGTCACTTTAAAAAGTTATAATAAATAAATAATAAGTTATTAACATTAAGAGTTAGTTAAGTTATTTAACATTAAGGAGTAGTTACATTTATTTTTCATTACATTTAGTTACATCTATAAGTTATATCTGGCCCTTTGAGGACAGACACTATGCTAATGTGGCCCTTGGTGAATATAAGTTTGAGACCCCTGGTCTAAGCCATTTCCTGGTTCATTAAAACAGGAGGTTTGGAAACCCCTTACCCCCCCCCCCCCTTCTCCACCCAAATATTCTTTACAGTTAGTCACATTTTTTTTATGTTAACAACTCTGCTCTGTGAGGGGGAGTAGTTGCTGCAACATAAACAAAATCTATTTTAGATCATCGAGATTGTAACTCTGTTCTAATTGCTTAACATTCTTTGTTTTTTTGTTGATTCTTGTTCAAGGGGCCTTGAAAAAGAGGTTTTAAATCTCAATGGGACCCCCCTGGTAAAATAAAGGTTAAAGAAAGAAAAGACACAGAACGTTAACTCCTGGTTAACCCAGAGTCTCTGACACAAAGTTTTATTTTGCACTTTTTCATGTCCAAGTTGAACCCAGTCTTAAAAGAGTTAATGGAAAGAAAAACTCCATGTGAAAATGAGGGATCATACCAAAAACATGCAACTTTACTTTTTACCTTGTTTTATGATTTTTACTACATTTCTACAGACCGATAGAATGATAGATGTTTAGAAATACATAATTAAAAACTTGAAGGTAAGAAAAACAGTTTGATACAGTAATATTCAAGGAAAACTATGCCTGTCCACTTTAATTTTTCAGTTTTCATGTTGTAGGCATTTAATAATTCTACATGTCTACTATAAGACTTGATGCTAAACTATATCTGGAAATAATAAAATGAGGAGTTACTAGGAATAAAGACTATCATAAATCGGTTTTTACCTTAGTTTTAGAAAACAAAAGGATTTTTCACACACTATTTCTATTCCCAACAATTATTTAAACCATTTTATTGAATTGTTTATGTATTTTTTTTTAAAGGATCACACATTAAAAGTACAACCTAAGTTAAGGAAAGAAAAGAAGAAGATTGGAGTTTTGGGGGTTTTCTCTCAGACAGTGATGTTGATACTGTGCTTTCTCTTTCAGGATTGAGGTGGAGGAGGACAGCATTGCCGTGGTTGGAATAGGCTGCAACTTTCCCGGAGGTCAGTAGAATTAAAAAAATGTCACTTTGATATTTTACAAGCACATGAACGACTCAACAAGAACAGTTTTACCTTCTGTAGTGTTTTAACCAATAAAATATGTTTGTACCATTCACTGTGAAGCCAAGCAATGTTAGTTTTAGGCCTAACAGCTGAAGAGTGAGAAAAAGGAGGCAGCACTTTATTCCTGCAGTTTAAAACCCTATAAAAATACATTCTTGGAAAAGTTACAATTTTCTTCTCATACTTTTGGAAATCTATATCTTAACCTTAGTTAAACTAACTTTTAGGTTGCTTGTTGGAAACACAAATGAGACCTTGTTGCAAATTCTGTAAGTCAGCTTTTCAGAAATGAACTTTGACTTGGCTGGTATGTTGATACAATGCTTCATGCCTTCATCAGGAAGGTTTGATGCATTTGTCGTGTTTTACTCTTCCCCTTTCATCTTGACATCTTCATCATTACTGTTTTGGTTTATAAAGTGCCTTAACAGAATTTAAAATTGAAACAAAGTGCTGTACATTGAAGCTAAACATAATAAAAAACGGGAAAATCAAATGTAGAAAATATGTGAATAAAAACATCATAAAAACTTGAAGGTAAAAAACATAAAAGCCAATGTAAAACTTAAAATGTTAAATAGCAGAGCAAAATTTCACGTGTGACCAAATGCTTGGCAATAAAAATGAGTCTTTAGTACAGTTTCAAAAACATGTCTGCTTTAGAACCCTCCATCAAGTTTACAATGACCTTTTTTTAATATTTATAGCTAAAACTGATTGAAAAGATTTTACTTGGGTCTTTCATGTCTTGATGATCATCTTTTTGTGGAATTTCAATATTGTTAACAGAATATTTTAGTTTACTTTATGAATACAATCAACTTTATTACTGCTAGTGTGCTGAAATGTTTTAGTGTTTTTATTCATTCATTCATTCATTCATCTTCTTGACCGTTTATTCCCTTTCGGGGTCACGGGGTTGCCGGAGCCTATCCCGGCCACTTGGGCGTAGGCAAGGGATGCCCTGGACTGGTCGCCAGTCTGTCGCAGGGTAGAATATCTTCAACCACACATCCATTCACTCTCACACTCACACCTATGGACAATTTAGAGTTGCCAATCAACCTATGAAGCATGTTTTTGGACAGTGGGAGGAAGCCGGAGATCCCGGAGAAAACCCACGCATGCACGGGGAGAACATGCAAACTCCACACAGAAAGGTCCCCCATTGATGTTGTGTTTTTCATGTCCCCCAGCCGGGACTTGAACCAGGGCCTTCTTGCTGTGAGGCAAGAGCGCTAACCACTGCACCACCGTGCAGCCCAGTTTTTGGCGAGGGAGTGGTTTAACTCACAAATCATTCCAGTCTCTTTTGCTCAGAGTGAAATATTACCAGCCATGTTCCATGGTGCATGTCTTTACATGAGAAATCTCGGTTGTATATAAAATTTAATAAAAATAAATAAGAAAAATTAGGACTGGGTTTGGAAGATCTGTAAGTGAGGTATCAGATACTGTATTTGATTGATGTTTGTTTGCTCCTTTCTCAGAAAAGAGCAAACAAACATCACTCAAAAAGAATTGAAATTATTCTTTTTGTATTTTATTGGGATTTTGACATAAAGATCTTATTCAATTAGGACTTAAAACATGTCTTTGAACACTGTTTCTGCCTGCAGGAGAAGGGATGGAAAACTTCTGGAAGGTTCTGGCGGAAGGCAGAAACTGCTCGGCCACAGTTCCCAAAGACAGATTTGACTTAGCGGGCTGGTATGACCCTGATGGCACCAAAGTGGGCAAATCCTGCACAGAGAAGGCTGCTCTTGTTAACGGGTGCGTGTTTGAGTGGCTGTTTTCTGTGTAAACTTCATAGATATGGCCTCCTTCTTTTGTGCTTTTAAGGAGAAGATCAGTGAGAAATGACTGGATTCAGCAAACTGTGACATTATTCATTTGTGATTTTTAGGTTTAATGATTTTGACAACAGATACTTTGACATCAGCGACACTGAGGCGGAACAAATGGACCCTCAACAAAAACAACTTCTTCAGTGCGTCTACAGGGCGTTGGAAGATGCTGGTCTTCCGATGGAGAGAGCCAGTGGGACCAGGACAGGAGTGTTTTTTGGTTAGACACCTTCCTTTTCATGGATCTTCCAGTTCACATTTAAATAAATGTAGTTTATAAATAAAGTACAACTTCACAAATCAGTTTGCCTTAAACTGCTACAAAAAAAAGAAAATATATTAAAGGTTTATTCATTAATGTTATTCTAATCCAAATCCAAACATTCCAAGATCATTGTAACCCAATTCAGATTCCATAATTCTACTTTGGGCAGATTGACTTTATCATATAGTAACAGCCTATAAAATCAAAGGGTTTTGGGTGTAATTCCAGTACTGAGCAAGCAAAAGGGCACAGTGGGGAGGAAACTTGCGCTCAATGAAAGATCAAGGAGAAGATCAAGGCTCGGTAATGATGGTCGTCTGCAGCGACCAGTTGGGTTTTGAGGGTACAGCAGACGCGATCACAAAAAATACCGTACCATCTGACGAAAGACGAACAAACAGGCCTGTAGCTGCAGCAAAGAGAAAAGAGGAAGCGGATAAACAAACCAAATCTCTGGAATATCAGTTTTGGGACACTGACACAAATGTGTCTAGATATCCTCATGTTGACTATGTGTTTTTGTGTTACTTACAGGCATCATGAACAGAGATTATGAAAGCAATGGGGGAAATATCCACCCAAGTCTGATAAACCACTACACAGGCACTGGGCTTGCCATGAGCATCGCTGCAAACAGAGTATCCTACAGCTTTAATTTCACCGGACCTTCTCTGACCTTAGACACTGCCTGCTCATCTTCTCTTGTGGCTCTTCATCTTGCTTGTCAGTCCATTAGACAAGGTGTGTAGAGCCTCTCTGGATAACCTCTCTGGCACTGGTGGAACACCACTTAAAGGCCACTTTATTGTTTGGATAAAATAGAGGGAGCCTCACTCTGTTTTATCCCGTCAGGTGACTGTGAAATGGCTGTTTGTGGAGGAGTGAACTTCATCACAGAGCCAAGGGTGTTTGTAGTGCTCAGCAGAGCCAAAATGATTTCCCCTGAAGGGACCAGCAAGCCTTTTTCCAGCCAAGCAGATGGCTACGGCAGAGGGGAGGGCTGTGGGGTGGTTCTCCTGAAACCCCTGAAAAAGGTAAAACTTTTGAAAACAACACATGGTTTTGTTTCTGTATATTTTTGTGGTGGCAATTTCTGTAGTTACTGTTAAAACATTGATATTTAGAAAATATAACTAGCAAAAGTCAAACATCTGTACTGTAAGATCCATAATTTCTCAGTTGAATGACTGTGACCAGTGCAGCAGCTGCCGAATATCATATGTGTATGCAGCCACATTACCATCCCCCCAATACACACTTACATACACGCACATTATAAAATGCCCCATCCACCATTCCTCAAGCTAACTACACACCAACACAACACTTCTTTTGTGTTTAAAAGTAAAAATGTCATTAGTTCTTATCTGATCTTGGATTTGGCCCAACAGAACATTTTTGTGGGCCATTTTCAACCATGTATTGCCTCAATGAGTCCCCAATTTTGTGTGATGAAGGCCATTCAGAAGGATCTTCTGAGTGATGCCTTGCCCCAGCTCTCTCCTCTGCACCTCTATGTTCTTCTCCCTCTTCTTCATCAGCTGATCTTTCTCTCTATTGTTATCATCATCATCTGAACCTCTCTCCTCATTCTTTATGACTGACTTGTCATGTATGCCTGCACTTATTTTCCCAAAAGGCCACAGTGAAGACATGGTCAGCAGAAGCTTAAACCAGAATGAGCATCTAGGTTTTTGTGGCTTCAATAGTTTAACTATTCCTACTTGAAGTCATCTCTGCTCTCTTTTATATCAGATGCATCACCAACCTCATGTCTATCTCCTTCACCTTTTGCCTGTGTTCTTCTGCATTAAATCATACGGCCAAGCAAGAATTATTTAATGTTTTAAATAAATTAAACATCTTGCTAATCCACTTTAAAAAAAAATAAGAATACTATTTAAAAATGACTGACTCGGCTTTGCCCTGAACATCCACCATAAGACCGATTGGTTTCTTTCCTCCATCTGTCCTGTTTCTTTCTTTCTTCTTGTCTTTCTCTCCATCCTCACAGCTGCAAGATATAAACTTTGTGTTAGGAATATTCTAAAAGAATACAGTAACTAAACTATATGGAAAAATAGGAATATTTTTTATTTTAAAATATTTTATATTTTTGTTGGATATCAGTTAGTGGTGGGATAGAACAGCATATACTTCTTTATTGTTGTGAAACATCTCCCAATGTTCAACTATTGGCCTCATTTAAACACTGGAAACCAAAGGACATTGTGTTGTTCTACAGTAATGGAAAATCAACCACCTTTGTCCAATTCAGTAAAGAAGCCAGGTAAATTACAGTCGTAAAAACCTATCTTGATTATGACAACGTTGCATCGGATATATACTGGCAAAAACCTAGTGTGCGTAAGTGAAGAATGTGGATGGACTGAGAGGTCTTAGGATCTTCCTTCAAACTGTTGTCCTTACAACCCCAACCTGGACATGCAATACAATATGAATGGATTTCCATGTCATTAATTTAATTAGCAATTACCATCATCTGCTTTTTGTGGTATTATCAACCAACAGGCTCTGGAGGACCATGACAACATATGGGGCATTGTCAGCAAAACTGCGGTTAACCAAGATGGACGTACAGTCTCCCCAATTACCAAACCGTCTATGACACAGCAAGAAGAGCTACTGCGTAAAATCTACTCAGACTCTGACATTGCTAATGTCCAGTATGTAGAAGCTCATGGAACTGGTACACCAGTTGGAGACCCAACAGAGGCCCAAAGTATATCTAATGTGATTGCTAAAGCCAGACCTTGCGGTTCAGAAGCTTTGTGGATTGGATCTGTGAAAGGGAACATTGGACATACAGAGTCTGCAGCTGGAATAGCTGGGGTCATTAAGGTTATGCTAATGATGAAGCATGAAACCATTGTTCCTTCTGTTTTTTACTCTGATGAGAATAATGGTGTTGATACTAAGTCCCTGAACATCAACATTCCCAAGAAAACAGAGCGATGGGAATCCTCCAGGGAAAGAGTTGCAGGTGTGAACAACTTTGGCTTTGGTGGAACAAATGCACATGCTATTATCAAGCAACACATCCAGTGCTCTTTTAAGCAAAAGTGTAATCAGAGACCTATGCAATTCTTTGTCATGTCAGCCGGTTCGTCAAAGTCTCTTACAATGATGATTGAAGACGCTATTAGACAGCTTGATGCCCACGAAGGAACTGATCTAGATTCTCTGTTGTACACATCAGCTTGCAGACGGAGCCACCAAAAACATAAATACAGAAAGGCCATTGTGACGTCATCTATTGCTGATTTGAAGGAGAAGTTGTGTGCCAATGTAGGCCAAAATGTCAGGCCAGCCCTGTCAGATCCAAAACTGGTTTTTGTGTACTGTGGAAATGGTGTCAACTACCATGGTATGTGCCAGCAGCTTTTGAAAAGTGAGCCTGTGTTCAGAGAAAGCATCAAAGAGATAACTAAACTCTTCCTGGTTTTCAGCTCTCTAAACATACTGGACACACTTGAGAGTGATTTTCAAAGTAGTGGCTTTAAAAACCCAGATGTTGTTCAACCACTACTTTTTGCCATTCAGGTTGGCATCACCACCCTGCTCAGGTGTTGGGGGGTCAAGCCTGACGCCATGCTTGGACACTCTGTGGGTGAAGTTGCAGCGGCTCACTGCTCTGGACTCTTGTCTCTAGAGGATGCCGTAAAGGTCATTTATTTTCGCAGCTCAATGCAGAGCAATGTCAATGGGGGAAAGATGCTTGTGATCAGCAACATGGCGGACTCAGAGGTGACGTCTTTGATCTCTCAGTACCCTGGGAGAGTGAGTATTGCTGCTTTCAACAGCCCACAATCCTGCACCCTTTCAGGTGATGCAGATGCAATTGAAAGCATCCACAGGGAGCTAAGCAACTCAGATAGAAGCAGAACGTTGTTCCTACGTTTTCTAGATGTCCCTTCTGCTTACCATAGCCACATGATGGATCCAATCCTGCCAGGAATCAGGGAAAAAATTCCTTTCCTCCAAACTGGTATCCTTGAAACAGAGCTGTACTCAACAGTGTCAGGGAAAGAAGTACAGCAGGGAGACTTCTGCACAGGTGAATACTGGGCAAGAAACATTCGTGAACCTGTTGCTTTTGAGCAGGCATTAAAGGTGGCAGTGAAAGAAAACAGAAACACAGTCTTTCTAGAGGTAGGACCAAGAAAGGCACTGCAGAGAAACATTATGGAAACTCTGGGGGACAACACAGCGGTTCTAGCTTCAATAGAACCACAGAGAGAACTAGAATCAACAACTTCTGTGTTGTCTAAACTGTTTGAACTAGGCGTTGCAGTAGATTGGAACAGTTTTTACAGAGGCTATGAGACGATACCGCTGCCATTCCCAAGATATCACTTTGACTGTTCAGACAGAGATGTTGTCATTGCAGCAGCAAAGAATAACAAAGGCAGCTCTCACCCTGTGCTATGTCAGACGGGAAGTGAAGAGAACCTTTTCATCTGTGACCTCACATCTGATACTACTTCCTACTTAAAAGATCACATGCACAATGATGTTCCCATAATTCCCGGAGCATTCTACATCGACTTGGTTTTAGCTGCATTCTTGGCGATCTCTAGACCAAAGGTACCCCTCAACTCACTGCAGATCTGTGTCAGCTTTCACAAACCATATGTATTAACACAAAATTCTCCCAAAATGAATGTGCAACTGACACAAAAGGAGAATGAGACCAGCTTCACTGTTTTCTCCTCATCCACAGAGTATGCTTCAGGCTCAGTGGTTTCAAAACTAGAAGACCTGATTGAAGAGCCGTGGATTTCACTCAGCGCTATCCGCAAACGATGCACATCTGTACTGAACTTTCAACAGTTTTATTCATATCTGTCTGAGCAAGGCTTCCAGTATGGAAATGTCTTTCAGAATAAGGCAGATGTTCACCATGGGAGGGATCTGATGGAGGCTTTTGCAACTGTATCAATTCCTGAGGAACTACAGCCACATTTGCATGACTGCTGCATTCACCCTGTACTGTTGGATTATCTGATGCAGCTTCTCCCTGTCACAGTTAAGCACATCACAACTGACAGAGTTGGATTTCCTGCCAAAGTAGGAAGTCTAACAGTGTTTCAACCTTTACAAAAGGAGATGATCATCTATTTGCAGGCAACTCATGTGGGAATTGACCACTTTGAGGTTTGTGGATGCTTTGCTGACATGAAAGGAAACGTGCTGGTAGAGGCCAAAGATGTGATGTTCAAGGACCTCAGCAACTACTCACACATTGAAGGGTACTTTTACCACAACTCTTTCACTATTGTCCCAGAAGGTTCCACTAATTCTCCTCCTCCAAAGGCTTTGGTCTTTTCAGATGAATTAGGGATCTCAGAGGGTCTGCAACAACATTTGGACCAAGACTCTAGATATGTTTCCATCACACATGCAAATCACATCGTGAATGATGGATTTTTGTCACTTTTGGCAAATCTCAGTATTACAGATATTGAGAAAAACTTTGATGAGGCATTGTTCCTATGGTACACAGAAGACCTCACATCATTGCCACCTGATTGCCACCTCCTGCAAAATCTGCCGAACTGCTGTGATGTTTTTCGCCAAATAGTTGTTGAGCTGAGGAAGATTAAATTCCCCCATGCAATCAGAGTGGTGACTTACCGTTCATCTGACATTACTGTAGATCGCATAAGTCCAGGTTTTGTTTTTGCTGGTTTGACCAGATCCTTTGCTGCAGAGATGTCAGATCTTTCATTTCAACTCATCGACATGGGCATGATTTCCCCAGAGAACATCACTGCCCTCGCTGAGGTCCTAAGAAAATATCCTTGCAACAAGTTCCCAGAGTTAGTGGTAAAAGATGGGAAAATCCTAAGACCGTCCATTGTCCACTCTCCTCTAGATTTCACTGACGGAGCAGAGGGAAGTTGCTTCTCTGCAAATTCTGAGCCTTTCATTCTCCAGACCAACAATGGCTATAGAGTGACTCAGCTAAGTGCTCTTCACTTTGAAAAGGACCCTGAACCAATCTGCAACACATTTGTTGAAATCAAGCTCAGTAAAACCTGTGTTCATTCATCTGATTACTTTCCTGTCAGTGAGTCACATTTGAAAAGTGGCCAGACTCTTTACTGGAATAAGCACTCATCTCAAAAACACAAGCTGTTGGCCCTTGACTTTAGTGGAATCATCACAGCAGTTGGAAAGGATGTAACAAAACTTAAAGTGGGGGATCACATTGCCTCTTGCTATCCAGTGGTTGCAGCTAATAAGGTCAGAGTTCCTGAGACTGTTTGCTTCAACACTAAAACTCTTCCATTTCTGTGTCAGACACCATGTGTTTCTTTCTTTGTGCTTGCATGGCACATCCTCCATCCACTCTTGAACAGATCAAAACAGAATCTGGGGATCTTGTGTGCTAAACCGCAGGCTGCTCTTGTGGACGTCTTGACACAGATCGCTACCAAATTGGGCTGGAATGTAATTGTCAGCACACATCATGAAAACTCTTTTGACAGTCAGTTGGATGTTCTTGTCATTGTGCCACCCTTTGACGAAACCATGACTGCTAGAATAGCTGACCTTTCTGGACTTCAAGTTGTTGTACTTCTCTGTGAATCTCAAGTTAAAAGTGCTTTTGTTCAGGATTTATTCCAAAGTGTAAAGGACAGTGTTTATGTGCAGACTGTTCAGATGCAAGAAGTTCTGCAAAAAGGACAGCTGAGTGCACAAGGGCCGCATGTTCTTCAGTGGCTGAAGTCCCTCAGCTTGGAGAGGTGTGCTCCTGAAATGATCCCTTTTCAAAATGTAAAATCTGAAGCCATAAGCACCCATTCAGAGGCCTCATACTTCAGCTCAAAGAAACTGTCTGTGGTGTCTCTGCAGGAAGATGTGGATGGAAACACCTCTGATATTCCACTGCTGCCAACAAAGAAGCAGTTTTTCAAAGAAAGAGCAGTTTACATCGTGACCGGGGGTGTCTCTGGTCTAGGCTTTGAAACAGTCAAATTTATTTCACAGAGAGGGGGGGGCAACATTGTCAGTGTGTCCAGAAGCAAGCCCTCAGCAGAGGTGCAGCAGAAAATGTATGCTCTGGAGAAGGAGCATGGAAACTGCATCGTTAGCATGCAGTGTGATGTTTCAGTCTTTGAGAATTTGCACATGGTGATCACCGCCATTGGACAGAAGTTCCCTGGCTGTCCCATCAGAGGAGTGTTTCATAGTGCAGTTGTCCTGCATGATGGGATCGTTGAGGCTCTTAACAGATCTCTTTATGAGAAGGTTTTCAAACCTAAAGTGAATGGGGTGTTGAATTTACACCATGCCACACAGCACTGTCCACTGGACTACTTTGTGTGTTACTCTTCCATTTCTGCTTTCCTGGGAAACCCATCACAATCAAACTATGCAGCAGCCAACTCTTTCCTCGACATGTTCTGCCATTACAGGCGTCAACTTGGGCTGCCAGGACAATCCATCAGCTGGGGGGCACTGAAATTGGGACTGCTCCACAATAAGGAGCATTTGCAGCACATTTTGGAAGTTTTCGGCATCATGGGGCTTGAACTGGCTGAAATTCGAAAAAGTTTAGAGCAGTGCCTCATACTCAACCGACCCCAGCAGGCTGTTTGCAGGTTTAACTTCAAAAACATCAGCTACAACGTCTTCTCCCACAATAGCTCCTTGACCATGCGCCTGTACGCCTTAGTCGAGGAAGCTGTTCGGAAATCCAGACAGGGATTATTTCAGACCAAACAAACCAACTTGATCCCACCAAGAGAGTACATCACAACTCTGCTCAGTGAGACTCTTGGCTTGGACAAGAGTGAGGTGAGAGATGAGTCTTTTCTTTCAGCCCTAGGCATGGACTCCATGCAGGCCATGACTGTACAGAACCTGATCCTGCAAGAGAGGAGTGTCAGTCTCCCTTTAGTGAAACTTTTGGATCCCACTGCCACACTCTCAACTCTGGTAGCTTCTTTAACAGAGTCAGAAATGTAGTGTCAAGCAGTCCTCAACAAATATGGGACACTTGAAGAAAAGTGTATGTGTCTGCTTTAGTCAGTTGAGGGTCAGTGGGTGGGAGTGAGAATTTTTGCTGCAGATGTCAAAATTCCTTGAGAGCAAAAACAGATTAAAAATCTAACAACAAAAAACAATACAAAAAAATGAGGAACCATATTACTGAACTAAGGGGTGTAGAGTGGTGTAGCTCTGTTGTTCCTGGTTTAAATCCTGACAGGATCCTTGCTGTGTGATGCTTGCACGTCTTCCCTGTGTAGATGAGTTTTGTTTAACAGATACACGTCTTACAGATTATCCCACATGAAGTTGCTGTGGTTGTCTGCTGATGATCTGATGATGGGCAAACAAGAACATGCACTTTCTGCTACGAAATGACAGTAGAGCACCACTAACACAATGTGCTTTATGAGCAAAAGACATCATTCAAAGTTACCGTGAATACAGAAAGTTGGTCTTGTAAGTTAGATTTCTGTTTCTCAGAGGGGTGTTACCAACCAAGTACTCACATTCCAATCCCTAACTTGGTTGAAATAAGGAAGTGCCAAAGTGCCCTAAAAGACCAGTAGAGACAGGGGGCGATTGGGAGCAATCCCCTCGTTGACCCCTGTGTCCAACTTTACAGCAAAAGTATTTAGCTGGCTTCAGTGATCTTTTGATAAATGTTTTTCATGATGACTCTGGGATGGGAGCAAATCTGTCATATTAATTGTATTAGAACTTCAATGTGTCTATATTTAGGGTTCTGTTTTTCCATCCCACCAAATAGCTGTTTTCTATCTCGTTGTTGAGTTGGGTGGAGCAAATGCCATTTATTTCTGCACAGAGCCTATTGGGTGACATCAGAGATCATGCGTTTAGCGCCCTGTTTTTCAACCTGAGTGCCACAGTTCACTAAAGCAAAGTGAAAAATCATCAGGTGTTCCATGGGAAATGATTTACCAGATCAGATCTCAAGACACGTTGATAAGAATGACTTTATATTTTTGTTGTGTTTTTAACATTTTCGGTTGGTGGTGTGCCTTTTTGATGTTTAACAAGGAAAAAATGTAACTTGCCTCAAAAAAGGTTTGGCAAAATTGTTCCAGGCATGGTGACATTTGTTAATTGTAGTTGTTGATCAACAAATGAGAGGAAATCTGAAGCATTTGCAGCCAGTTGTGGCAATTTTTTCAAATTTAAGATGTAGAGTTAAAGGGAAACATGCAGAATATCAGAAAGTGAAAGTTGTGACCAACAAGATTCTACACCAGAGGGAATCCCTCCAGGAGGCTTTTATTATGGAGAAAATGTGCATTTCAATGTTCTGCCAAAGCCATATTAAGACAAACAAGAAATAAAAGTCTGCTTGATGTTCTGGCCTTTGCTAGACCCTTCAGTGACAGACAGTGAATCAAGAATCAAGAAACAAGGTTAAGCAAAATTATGATTTAGGTTAACATCATGTTTAAATAAGTTCAATGAATATGCTTTATTCTGCCAAAAAAAGGCTTATAGTTATGTTCTGATAAACTCTTGCAGTGGAAAGTTTTCTATTCTTTTTCATGACGATTCCAGAACCAAACGGTTAACTTTATTTTGAAATGAAATGCAAATACATGTGTGAACTTGATTGTGGTGAAATAATCAAAGCTCTTTTAATTACAACCAATGAGTGTTACATTGTAATGTGCAATAATGATTACTGAAATGTTTAAATTACAATCAATAAGCTATTGATTTTATTTACATGTTCTGCAATGTGTAGCATTAATTTCTGGTTTAATCTTATGTGTTCTAATGATAATCAATTATTATTACATATCGGTATCGTTACTGTTTACTGAAATCATGAATGAATGTTTTCTGAAGGTCATCAATCATTTCTAGGCACTGGATTTTGTTACTTGAAGAGAATCTATCTGATCAGAACCGGATTTAAAACTCTGTAAAACTATCAAATGAATGAACTCAGTAGGGGTGGGATTATATAAGCTTGCTTCTTCCCACTCCTTTTCAAGCAATAAATCAAACTCTACTTATACTTCAGTTAATGATCACTGTATTTAATTAAGCAAATGTGATTTAAGTGACGTTTTTGTTTTGTTTTGTGTCTTTTTAATCTATGCATTTCATCATTTCTGTAATGAGTTTGATAAATATGTGTAATTTTTTTTATTGCTTTGACTACAATGCTTGAAATAAATCAATAAATCAATCAAATCAATCAATCAAATCAATGAAAAAAACTTTTATTTTTTCAGTCTTGGGTGTAATTTTTATTTTGGAAAATTGAAGTGACTGAAATAAATATATATTCTTTTAAATTAAAATTGAGTGTTGTCCTTAATTGCACTTTTGTTTGCTTTTATTTTTCTTTCAGATGTTTCTTGTTATGACCCCTAGAAGGAATTTACAGCCTTATGGGGGGATTTTCAAACAGGATAAAGTGTATCTGAAGGCCCTTTGATAATAATGACTAGTATATTCGTCTAGACCAGGGGTCGGGAACCTTTTTGGTCAAGAGAGCCATAAACGCCACATATTTTGAAATATAATTTCGAAAGAGCCATACAATAATGTAGCGTCCCTTTCCCACACTGAGGCACGGAGACTTAACCTCTTTTAAGGTTCTTTATTCTGGTTACTGCAGACCGCAACAAATGCCGTACAATTAATTCAGCAACTCCTTATTCTCTCCCGCCGAGACGAGAGCGCTTCTCCCAGCTTTGTATTCACCTGCTCTCGCTCCAGCCCTCCCATTTCCCTTATTCGGCCCATAGCTGAACCCCATTGGTCCAAACTCCCTTACAACAGGCTGAGCGACAGAACTGAGGGCCAATCAGATCTCTGCTTGATCGATGCGTTCAATGAACTCCAGAACTTTAAACGCGGCCCAACAGCCAAGTTAAACTCAGTCCGCGACAATATTTTTAAAACTAAATATACAAGTGAATGTGTGCATTTGATGTCATTTCAACACTTTTAAAGTACAATAGGTCTGTGGATTATTTTTAATAACATTGTTATGCTGTTGCTAATTCATGATGAGTATTTCTCGTGGTAGTTTTGCTGATGGTCTAGTCTGGTTGATACGTGGTGAGTTTCTGCTTCACGCAGGCGTTGAGAATTTAAACGTGATCTTAGGTCTGACTGTTCTGTAGATGTGAGACAGACATGGAACCAAACACACACTCACACGCTGCAGTGAGTGACGGGCAGCGGGTTTTATGTTTTTACCATCCCTGCGCGATTTACCTGCTGCGCACCCCCCCCCCCTCGCCCTCGGCTTTCTTCCTCACACATCCAGTCTGCGAAACTGCGCGCTCTTCCTCAGAGACGGGAGCGCGCAGTTTTAGGCACGGCAATTCACAGGTGTCCGGGTGGTACAAACACTGTGAAATAATAGATAACAGTAAACTGCAAGCACTCCAAGCACCGCTACTACTGCGCACCTCTGGCATCGAATCGCACCCAAGAAGGACTGTTCTAATGAAAAAAAAAAGTATAATTAAGGATTTGTCTGCGAGCCACATGTGACCATCAAAAGAGCCATATATGGCTCGCGAGCCATAGGTTCCCGACCCCTGGTCTAGACAATGCTGATCACCACATTTATAGGTGTGTAGAAATAGGTGTATTGGTTTTTAGATTGTACTTACTGCTTTGTCCCTAATGAAGAAAAGAGAAATCAGTCGCTTTGAGATTTCTTCCATGCGTGTTCAAAAAGTCGGGGAATGACCAGAAAATGCGAATGGAATAAAATTAAGAGTTTTTATTGTCCCTAACAAAGAGCTCTAAACAAATTAAAACAGATCGATCTGGGTTCCCAAATCCAAAACCATCAAAACGTAAGAAATTACAATCTGCATCACATGAGGCCGTCTGGGAACAACGCTTTTTCCAAAGCATGGCCCTTTTAAACATGTGGTTAGAATCTCTGCCTCTGGCCGCTCGAATTGGCTGACAGAAGACCCTGCCCACTTCCTTCAGTCCATACTTGGAATCACAGCATCCGGTTCCCGCCGAAAATATCCAGGGGGTTATCTGACAGACGGATGTGTCCGACCCCCAACTGTGTCCCGGAATAAGCACTCATCTCAACAGTCACCCGGATCCTTCTCCGCAGGCAGTCAGTCTCAACCCTTTGTCCTTCACATGTGAGTTGGCACCTTCAGAGGTTTCCATACATTGAATCGGATCCTAGAGGCAATTTATTTATGGTCCATGTCAGACCTACAGCCAAGCCTTCCAGATGGTCTTAGAAGATCAAAGACTGTTTCTCCTGAAGGGGGATGAGTTTGGAGCTGCAGCCCTCGAACCTCCTTACATATGCAATGTTCAGGAAGCTTCTTCAAAGTTCAAAGGATGTTAAAGCACACACTTCAGCACATGACTCATCTTCAATGTAATAAAAAGTAAGACTGAAAACCCTAATGAAATGACCAAAAATATAAATTCCTTCAGTTCCCCTCTCTTGACCTCACAAAGTGAGGTCACACAAAAAACACATTATCACATCATACAATCAAAACATTTCAGCCGGTCCACATGACCTGGCAGCTGTGGTATCAAGCCCTCACAATCTGTAACAGAACCAATGTGAATTAATGTGCATTTCGAAGGTGTGGATGATCCATGCATGAGTGTAGAAGCGAAAACTGTCGGAGCATGCATTAACCATCTTTAAGAAACATTCAGTCGGACAGGAAAATTCTTGCTACGGCTCCGCGCCCCTTGGCGGCCATCCCTAAGGATACTCATGCTTCATTAGATCTTTGGCACATTGGCGTTTACAAAAGTTACAAAGAACAAGACATAAAATAGTAAATAAAGAAAATGCAAAAATACAAATTCAAATTATTTTAAAAAGTAAAAGATAACAAAGACAATAAAAATAGCACTTCCTGAAGGGAAAAGGAACACCTGGAATTAAGGGGGGAAATTGAGACATGTTAAAGCAAAACAAAGTCACACAGACGACGAAAAGAAAAAGTAAAATTGTTAAAAATAACAGCAAGCTTTCCTGCGTCCTCCTTCTGCATGTCCCACAAGCTCTGGCAAGCTTGAACCTGGCCTCCTATGGACTTCTCAATAAGCCTGTAATTTGAGATCTGACACATGGTGATACAACAGAACGGCTGAAAAAGAGCTTGGGGTGTCCACGCATAGGTACTGTTCTGCTGTGGGTCTAAATATTGGTTAGTGTTAGGGTCAGGAATTAAAAAAATAAAAAGTAACCAAAAACAATATCAAAACACAAAAGACAATGAGACAAGAATCAATTTACGCATGCGCAGGTGAAGGACAAATATGATGGAAAAGGTCCACCACGTTTCTCTTCTCAAAGGTCTGCTTCTCCTCGTGCTGTTTTATAAAGAAAACAAGTGGGGAAGATACAAATTCAAGAAAAAGAGAAAAGTTTTTTAGGAGCTGTCGTCTAATGACCCAGTCGTAAAACCTACTCATTGCTGTGGATAAGAGAAAATCCGATGAACAGACACAAAGCTCTAAAAATTTAAAAATGGTCAATCTGCGTTACCATTTAAACATTCTTTCTAGACAAATACATTTAAACCATGATAATAATAAAATAATGTCCTTCTTTTCATCATTAAGACCTCTTTCGTCCACCTCCCTCTCTTGGCCTGAGGCCAAACCCCAGGACAATAGTGGAGGGAATTATTGCAGATTTAAACAGAGATAAGACACAAACATGTAAAACGAAATAAATGTAAAGTAAAAACAATAAAACAACAAACAGTTTGGCGCAACTGTAAGGTGAACAGGCGTCCTGTCCACGTTCCTGTAAAGGCAAGGTCACAAGAAGAAATAATACAACTTATCGTCGTTGCCCTGCAGCCATGAGGTCAGGCGCAGACTTGTCGTTAAGCATTGACCTCAAGGGGGCAGTGCGTTCCACAAAACAAAGAAGAAAATGTCTACTATTACTACAAAGACTTAAGAAAACCAACATGTCCAAACCATCTCCGGATGTTCATGCTGCAAATTAAACAGTTTATGCTCCATAGACATTAAAGATCCTGTGCTGGAAACAGTTCTGCCAAGTAATGCGACTTACCCTCTGCAACATTTCCTGTTAGATACTTCAAAATCCAAGTCATACAACGGCAACAGAAGATCTTTCAGTACTTGCAGGCAGATTTCAGCAGTTGGTGCTGCTAGCAGGAGATCATCAACCTACATCAACAAAACACACCCCTCTTATCGCATAATATCCTGTACGAGAGACTTAGTGAAAAATGCCAGAAAAATTTTATGAACACCTCTGTACTAAAATGCGAATAATTGTCTGCTATTTTCATGTAATGGAATGCAAAAGAAAACGTGTGGTAAATCAATAGCAGCGAACAACACACATTGTGGGGTTAAAATTGACAGCATGCAATAAGGATCAGGGACGGATAGGTTTTAAAATAATGGTGACATCGTCAACTTAAATTAGCATTAGCTTTAATCATATGCCACGCGATCCATCTGCTTTTAAAACCGGTCTCAAAGAAGTACACCACGAAGAATATGAATATTCTATTACACCATAGTTCCACAGCTAAGACTGAGTGTCCTTCATCCCTTCAACTGCATCTTTCACCCAGATGCACTGAGATCTAAAGACCTGTGCTCCTGAAAACCTGAATCACCAACGGGACGGACGATGAAGAATAAACCAACATCAACTGAACCTGGGGACCATGAAGCATCAGAGAGCGTTTTTAACATCACCTATGCATCTTCATGATCCGTCTCCTCTCTGCTGAGATGACCGACAATGCAGAAATGCTGTCATGATTCGGACGTGAGTTCAGAATGTCCCAGATGCTGGAACCCGGAAGGAGGCTAGGACACAACGGTAAGTTTCAAGAGATTTAATCAGAACCAGAGCTTGACAGGGTTTTCCCTAGGAAAAGTGCGGAGGCAGGCTGGAGGAATCTTGAGGAGGAATTTCCTTGAGGAGGTACAGCGGCGTAGGCGAGGCTCGAACCAAAGCGAGGAGAGGCGGCTGGCTGGAGGTTTCTTGAGGCGGGTTTGTAGCAGCGTAGGAGGACAGCGACCAGGTGAGGATCCAACAGATTTAAGTCCTGAAGCAGAGCGAGAAAAAACCATGAACATGAGGCAACGAGATGTGAGTCATAAACATGAGCTGACCAGACTATGCACCATAGGAGGAACAATGAACTGGCACCGGCTGATGATCCAGGAGGAGCTTATGAAGGCAGGAGAAGATGAGGTAAGTGGATCCAGCTGGTCGCATCCACACAGGAAGGAGGGGGAAGAGGGAGTAGCTGGCATGCCATGACAGTACCCCCCCCCCCTCAACGACCGCCACCGGGCGGTCCAGGGCGACGATCAGGATGAGCAGCATAGAAGTCGTCAATGAGGGTATGGTCCAGGATGAGAGAACGAGAGATCCATGAGCGTTCCTCTGGACCATACCCCTCCCAATCCACCAAGAACAGGACCCCACGACCCCGACGCCGAACGTCCAAGATCTTGGAGACAGTGAAGGCGGGGGCCCATCGATGGTACGGGCGGGTGGCGGGGAAGTGGCCGGCGGGCACAAAGGGCTCTCGGAAACAGGCTTGATTTGAGACACGTGGAACGTGGGATGTATTTGAAGAGCCGCCGGCAGATGAAGCCGGACACAGGTCGGATTAATGACCCGGTCAATCGTGTACGGCCCAATAAACCTGGGAGACAGTTTGCGGGAGGACGCCTGGAGAGGGACATTACGGGAGGATAGCCCCACCTTCTGACCCGGTTGGTATTCGGGACTCACCCCCCTGTGACGGTTGGCAATCTTGCGGTTATTCTCAGCGGTGCGGACGAGAGCGGCCTTGGTCTGCCGCCAGATCTCCTGGCAGCGCTGTAGATGGAGTTGGATAGAGGGAACCGCCAGATCCAATTCCTGGGAAGGAAACAAGGGGGGTGAGTAGCCAAGAGAAGCTTCAAAAGGTGACTTTCCCGTGGCTGTAGATGTGTGGGAATTATGGGCATATTCTGCCCAAATAAGGTACTTGGACCAGTCCTCCTGGTTCTGGGCTGCCAAGCATCTGAGGGCGGCCTCCAGCTCCTGGTTCGCCCGCTCAGCCTGGCCGTTAGCCTGAGGATGGTACCCAGAGGTTAAGCTGACCGTGGCCCCCAGGGCGGAGCAGAAGGCTTTCCACACTTGGGACGTAAACTGGGGGCCACGATCAGACACGATGTCACACGGAATGCCATGATGTCGAAAGACATGGTTGACGAGAGCGTCGGCGGTCTCAGTGGCTGTGGGTAATTGCGGAAGGGGAATAAACTGGACAGACTTGGAGAAACGGTCTCTGACAGTCAGAATGACAGTATGGCCTGGAGAAGGTGGAAGTCCTGTGACAAAATCCACGGCAATATGGGACCAGGGACGGCCAGGGATGGGTAACGGCAGCAGGTGACCGGAGGGAGGCCGGTTAGACGTCTTGGAACGAGCACAAGTACTGCAGGCGGCAATGTATTCCTTGATGTCTCGTTCCAAGGTGGGCCAAAAAAAACGATGTTTCAGGAGTCGAGTTGTCCGATAAACGCCCCCGTGGCAGGCTAGACGAGAAGTATGTCCCCAGGTGAGAACCTCGGACCGGAGCAAGTCAGGAACATAGAGAGTACCTGGAGGGTTAGTGACACCGGTTGGGATTTCGCTCTGAGCCTGCTGGACCTTGTTGTGAATTTCCCATGTGAGGTTGCCAATAAAACAGGTCGTAGGCAGAATGGTCGAGACTGAGTTCTCATCGAACTGGAGTACTTGCGTGAGAGGGCGTCTGGCTTGACATTACGGCTGCCTGGGCGATACGTGATGGAGAAGTTGAATCTATCAAAAAATAAACACCACCTGGCTTAGCGGGAGTTGAGCCGTTTAGCACTGCGTAAGTATGCCAAGTTCTTGTAATCCGTCCAAACTATGAATTGTTGTTCCGCCCCCTCCAGCCAGTGACGCCATTCTTCCAATAGGAGCTTGATGGCGAGCAGCTCGCGATTGCCTACATCATAGTTCCTTTCTGCGGGGCTTAGTTTGCGAGAAAAAAAACGCACAAGGCTTTAGTTTCCCAGTGCCGTCCTCGCGCTGGGACAAAACAGTGCCCACCCCCGAGTCTGAAGCGTCGACTTCCACAACGAATTGCTTGGATATGTCGGGTTGGATGAGGATGGAGGCTGAGACAAACAGGGTTTTTAAGCTCTTGAAGGCGGCATCGGCAGCAGAGTTCCAAACAAAAGGGCGATGGATGGAGGTGAGTTGTGTGAGAGGGGCGGCAATACTGCTGTAATTACGAATGAAACGACGATAAAAGTTGGAAAACCCCAGGAATTGTTGGAGCTTCTTGCAGGTTTGAGGTGTCTCCCACTGAGCGACCACCTCGATCTTAGCGGGGTCAGGACGGATATTGCCAGCTTCGATTATGTAACCCAAGAAGGGGACGGAGGACACGTGAAACGCACACTTCTCAGCCTTGACATACAACTGATTGGCGAGAAGCCGTTCTAGGATGAGACGGACATGATGTTCGTGTTGCGTTTCGTTGGAGGAGAAACCAGAATATCGTCAAGATACACTAAGACGAAGCGATTCAGAAAGTCCCTGAGGACATCATTCACCGAACGCTGGAACACTGCGGAGACGTTGGTAAGGCCAAATGGCATCACTAAGTATTCAAAATGGCCCAACGGGGTGTTGAAAGCCGTTTTCCACTCGTCACCTTCGCGCATGCGTACAAGGTGGTAAGCGTTCCTGAGATCAAACTCGAGAAAACTTTCGCATGTTGGACAGAGTTGAAAACAGATTCTAATAACGGTAGGGAGTATTTATCCTTGACAGTGATCTGATTCAACTCTCAAAAATCAATGCACGGTCGCAACGTCTTATCCTTCTTCTCCACAAAAAAAAACCTGGCAGCGACTGGGGAAGAGCAAGGACGTATGTGACCCAGGGAAAGAGCCTCCTGAATATAGGCCTCCATGGAGCTCTTTTCAGGACCGGAAAGATTGTACAATTTACTCTTCGGAAGAGGAGCTCCATTTAGCAACTCGATGGCGCAGTCGATGTGGCGGTAAGGCACTAGCCCTAGATTTACTGAAGACGGAACGTTGGTCATGATAGCAGGTGGGTATGTTAGACAGATCGATTTCTTTATCGGGTCCTGAGTCAGGTAATTTGGTGAGGGGAACAGCTGACTGCAGGCAGTTTGCCATACAGAAAGTGCTCCAGTTGGAAATGCGAGACGAACACCAATCAATACTGGGATTGTGCCTTTGTAGTCAAGAAAACCCGAGAATTAAAGGCGTCTGCAGACATTGAGTGATAAAGAAATGATGGTACTCCCGGTGGTTACCGGAGGTAATAACGAGAACCGGACCGGTGCGTTTGGTAATGCATGAAAGTTGTTTTCCCCCCAAACCCGCAGCATTAACAGCGTTGTCGAGGACTTCAATAGGGAGAGAGAGTTCATGAACGAGACTTTGATCCATTAAACTATGTTCGGCCCCAGAGTCTATAAGAGCCTTAGATTCCAAAACTTTACTCTGATTGCAGACTTTGACAGGAACGTACAGAAACTTGGGAACTTGGGAAGTTTCAAAATTATCCCCCCGTGGCCTGTCACTTAACGGGGGGTTCTGGAGTTTAAACGAACAGTGCATTGTGAGACCTGATGGCCCGCCTGCCCACAGTAAAAACATAATCCCTCATCACGACGCTTCTTTCTCTCCTCTAGAGAGAGCTTGGAGTGACCTATTTGCATGAGGTCATCTGTTTTAACGGGAGGCAAAGCTTGGTTTGCAGGAACCGCCAGAGGAAAGTGGCGAACGGGATTGACAAGGGATGGAAGTGGCTTACATTTCTGCTCAGCGTGGCGTTCCCGGAGGCGGATGTCCGACCTCAGGGCGGCCGTGACGAGTTCTTCGAAGGTGTCCGCTTCTGGCTGGGTGCAAAGATGATCCTTAATGCGCTCATTAAGTGACTGGTAAAAAATTCCCTTGAGCGCGGGATCCGGCCATCCAGCCTCGACAGCAAAAATCCGAAAGTCAATGAGATGTTCGCTTACCGGACGGTTACCTTGTTTGAGACTTAGCAACCGCCGGGTGGCTTCTTCCTGCTTTCGAGGTTGGTCGAAGACGAGGCGGAATTCTCCCAGGAAGCGTTCGAAAGGGAGATGCGTGATGGGATGGGAGGCTAGGAAAGCTTGAGCCCATTGAAGTGCCTTACTGCGGAGAGAGTTTACGATTAGTGAGATACGAGCGTGATCGGCTTGATAATACCTGGGGGGTTGTTGAAAAATCAGTTCACATTGCAGAAGGGACCCTCCGCAGGCAGAAACATCAACAAAGAAAGGTTCCGGCTGTAGTCGAACATTTTCCGGGGAAAAAAGCGGAGCGGAAGTGGCATTGTTGCCAGAAACAGCGGGGGAAGCTCCGCCGGCAAGGTTAGTAGTTTGGCCGGTCAGTTCCATTAGGGATTGCGTGATGCCGTCGAGACGGCGAAATAATTCCTGCTGGGCAGTAGACATTTGCGTAAGAGCATCAGCTTGGCGATTCAACAGGTTACCTTGGAAAGCAATGGCTTGACGAAGTTCTTCCGGGTCAGCTGGGTCAGGCGTTTGGCCAGTTCGTTCTGTCATGATTCGGACGTGAGTTCAGAATGACCCAGATGCTGGAACCCGGAAGGAGGCTAGGACACAACGGTAAGTTTCAAGAGATTTAATCAGAACCAGAGCTTGACAGGGTTTTCCCTAAGAAAAGTGCAGAGGCAGGCTGGAGGAATCTTGAGGAGGAATTTCTTTGAGGAGGTACAGTGGCGTAGGCGAGGCTCGAACCAAAGCGAGGAGAGGCTGCTGGCTGGAGGTTTCTTGAGGGGGATTTGCAGCAGCGTAGGAGGACAGCGACCAGGTGAGGATCCAACAGATTTAAGTCCTAAAGTAGAGCGAGAAAAAAGCATGAACATGAGGCAACGAGACGTGAGTCATAAACATGAGCTGACTAGACTATGCACCATAGGAGGAACAACGAACTGGCACCGGCTGATGATCCAGGAGGAGCTTATGAAGGCAGGAGAAGATGAGGTAAGTGGATCCAGCTGGTCGCATCCACACAGGAAGGAGGGGGGAGGAGGGAGTAGCTGGCAGGCCATGACAAATGCTCTAGAACTCAGAAGGTAAAGTTAACCTGTACATTTTTATTGAGGGAGAGAAATGAACACCTGAAAAAACACAATTTTACCAGTCTGTCTTAACATTAAACTCATCATGTTATTTGCTTTCCTTTAATTTGTAACACCTTTATTATCCAGAAATAATTGTTTTTTTCAGTTGATCAACTTCTCCCTCTGCCCTGTAATTTGCTCTGCAGTGATGAATCAGATGTATGCTAAAATCGACTCTTATCACCTGCCAGACGTTCCAATGTATTCTTCATGTGCAAAATCATGCCTTCAATTGACTAGGAGAGCTGATCTGAGGGTCAGTCACTCCTGACTCGGCCCCTCCTGTGAAGGTAGTGTGCTACGGAGGATGGGTAAACTTCTGCGCCTTTTGTCACTCACCCACGAACCAGAGGGGCGTTTTCTGCGTAAAGTTTTATGAGGTCTCAGGAGAGGTCTGCTCTTCTGCTTGGAAAGAGATTTAGAAATTTATTAGTGTCATGTTCAGTTTTCACTGTCTCCAACGCCGTCAGTTGATCAGTAATGAAAGCCAGCAAAGGGAAAAATTCCTAAAATTTTCTTTGTCCGAAATGACGGACGTGGAGCAAAATCTTTGAAAAATATATTGTCTTACATGCATTCTGGCAGCTAATCATTCACTCTTAATCAAGAAACAAAGACAAATTGTTTTGACTTACCATTAAGGACTTGCTGTCCTACAAAAACAATTTGGAGAAGTGCTAAAAGCAACAAAATTCCACAATTTAAGCCTTTCCTTATTTAACCAAAAACACAATTCAAACTCTAAACCACAACAGGTTTGTTAAAACACAGACAATCAATACGCAGACAATTAACTTTTAACTGTTTTCTCAAAACCACACCAAAAGATATAACACAACAAATTAGGTACCTTACACGCAGTCATCTCGCCGTTGTGACAAAGGCTCCCATCGGAGTCGCTGCGCTACTTAAAAACCTTTTTCGTCGAACCAAAAGCCCACTGAAATTTGTTTTTTAGCGACGTTTTACAACCGAGGTCATGACCACGCTCGATAACGACGATCTCCGCTATGATTTTACCGCAAATCAGATCCCAAACTCTTCAAAATTGTTAGTGTGAAAGTTGTGTGTCTTCCGCCATCTTGATCTTTAAGGACGCCAGCTCGCCGACCACATGGCACAAACAAAGCCAATCATAGCCGTCGACGCCATTTTGGTTTCTTGGACTCCGTCACGCTTACCACGTGGTACAGACAAAACCAATCAGAGCCGTCGACACATTCGAAAGCTACTAAAACGTCCCGTCATTGGTCCATTTGATGTACACAAGATGTAAACAAGATCGCTGCGTCCATAGAGAAAACAATACACAGGAAAATGTGGAAAAAAAAGTTAAAATTCACAGATTTCAAACACTTTTTCATCCCATTCTTTCCAAAATCGCATACATTTCATTCCATTCATCCTGTCATGGTTTGAGTTTGTTGTGTCATGGTTTTTGCTTTAGTTCTTGTTCTATCTTGTTTGGTTCTGTTTCCTGTTTTATTTTGAAAGGTTTCCTGTCTTGTCATGTTTTTTGAGTTCTACTTCCTGGTCCCCATCTGCCCTGATTGTGTTCACCTGTGTCTTGTCTGCCCTGCCTGTATACAGGTCTTGTCTCTGCCTTCCTCTCGTGCTGGTCCATTAACGTCTCATGTAACGTCTTTAACGTCTTCATGTGTCCTCGTCCCTTCATGCCTTGTTCCATGTTTCTTGCCACGCTCATGTTTCATGTTTCAAGCCACGCCAAAGTAAGTTTTGTTTGCTTTGTCATCCTGCTCTGCAGCGCTTTTTGTTATTAAACCCCCTTGCCCTTGAACCGTGTGCCTCCGCCTCTGTGTTGGGTCCTACCGGCTCTCGAGCCTCCCCCCTCACCGTGACACATCCTCATTCAAGTCATTTTCACCACTGTTGTCAAGTCAAGTCGTCAGCGTCGTCTGTCGTCGTATTGTCTATTGTGTTCCAGTCGTACATTGTCCGGACAAAATGCATCACATACCTGATATTACCCCAAATTCACCTTTTGTGTTAGTTGCTGATCCTTCTTTGGTCATTTCTCCATCTAAAAAAATGATTTATAAAGGTTGCCGCCTTCTTGACGTTGCCGAATTTTGTCCTATCTCGCAAAAATTGGCTCCTATTCTACACTGTTTTTCCCAGGCCAAACAGACGCAAACCTACCGAATTTGCTAATACCCAATTTTCTATTCAATTTACTAATACCCAATTTTCACAGGCTGAACAGACGCAAAACCTACGCAATTTGCTAATACCCAATTTTCTATTCAATTTGCTTATACCCAATTGTCTATTCAAACACTGTTTTTTATACGGTCCCACCGTATACGGGGTACACTCTGCCACCCACACAATCGACTTCTCCTTTAATTTGAGTTATTCGACCATTGAATATATATATATATTTTCAGTTCAACCTGTTTAACCCTTGTGCTATCCTAACCTCCAGAGTCTGCAGGAAAATAATTCCTGATAGAACCGGCTCAACAACCAACCTGTGCAGACACCTGAAAGAATCTTCTCAGGACAGATCGATACTGACAGAGAAACCAGTTCAGTTCATCAAAACTGAGACACGTGGTTTTCTGAGTGTCAACCTTAACTGTGAAAAAAGGTCTTTTTGAATCAGAATCAAACAGATCAGTTTGGTTGGTGAAATCAATTCATAGATTATTCATTACATCCCTAATCTACATTTACTTCTATTACAAAATGTATGATGATGAAACTTGTTATAGTACTGACATAAACAAAAATCTACTTTCACCCCTGAGTGTATATACGTTGTATAACACATTTTCTTTTTGTTGGCATCTTGATCTCCAGGGCTGCTGTAACAATTGAATTTCCCCAAAAAGTTTATCTTATTATGATAAATGTCATAAAACCTCACATCACAAGAAAAGTAGAATAATTTGCCAGGCAAATTGTCGTCCAGCCATGTGTGTAGATTGCCAGGTCCTTTGCCTGAGTTCAGTTGACTTTTACTGATCAGATTCTCTGATTCTCTGAACTTTTGAGAAACTGATCTTAAACTTTTGTATGTCAATCAAACGTTTTGAAACTTGGAGGCAGGGACAAGCAGGCACCACATACAGTACTTTTATTGAGGCATCTGATTGGTCAGTTTATAACTTGCACTAAAAAAATCATAAAAAAAAATGAGGATTATCAAGAAGATGTCAAAAAAGGTATCAGAGCAAGAACGGTTATTCGGACAATAGAATGACTGCGTAACAGCTGTCTATTTCTCTATAGAAGTCTATGGGATTTTGGCGTCTTGGAGCCAGCAAGTACTTCCTGTGTTGGAACGCCAGGGGAGAGGGGTCACTCAGTCCAGTTACCACATAGAGTCAATGGTCCTAACCATCAGCCCCCCCCCCCAAAAAAAAATAAAAATAAATAAATAAAATAAAACAAAATAAAAACTAAACTTTTCATTAAGCTGTTTTGTTATTTGGTTCCTCCAGCGTTGTTTCCTTAAAGGTCTCATCTCTGGACGATAGTTTCAGACTCTTTCCCTTTTCGCCATGAGAAAGAGACGGTTTTAGTAGGGAGTCTGAAGTGAGAAGAAGCTTGTGGAAACTGCCGTGCATAAAGCTGATGTGTGTACTGCAGCTCTGGAGTGACGAGTCTCTGACATTTCCTCTTGCTTTGTGTGTCAAGGTTGGGGTTTAAGTTGTATCCTTGGATTACAGCTGCTCCGTACTGAAACGGCTTCAGGTCAGAGTCCTCTATTTTTGATGGGTCAACGGCCCCTTCGCCTTTGAGACAGGTTCTTGCTAACTTGGCCTGCAACATCCTCAGCTGTGATACCTCTGCCTTCATCTTCTGCCGTCCGATGAGGTGGTCTACTTTGGTCCAGAAGGTGGTGTTGAAGTGCAGGTAAATCCTCCAGTCTAAGTCGTTCCATCTCTTGATCCGCTCTGCAGTTTCGGCTGAAATTTTGTTATGGGTCCGCTCATTACGACTGTTCAGCCTGAACGACACCACGTCCTCCAGGGACCAGCAGAGGACGTGCTTGAGCAGTACCATGGACTCCTCGAAGTAATCAGAAATCAGAATCAGCTGGAAGTCCTGCTCTATGGCTGCAATGGCCTGGCTAGCCTTCTCGTCCAGGTCTTTTGGATCCACATTGTTAGGAAGCCCAAAGTCAAAGGCCAGGACATTGTGTGCATACTGGTTGCTGGTCTCTGAAGAACTGTAGGTCTTCCAGCAGGTATTCAAGAAGTCGTCCAGGCTGTGTGCTTTTCTAAAGGCTGGAATGCTTTTGTAGTAAACAAAGATAGACTCCATCATGGAAACAGGATGTCTCAGTATGGAAAAGTAAAATGTGTCCTTGGGCATCACCTTTGCCACCTGTGGGAGTCATAAACAAAACATTTATTAAGGTTACATGGAGGCTCAAGACAGATAGTCAGGCTACATCTGGATCCAACATTTTAAATGCAGCCCCTCCGAATCTCCTTTTTTAATTGACCTTCATCAATCATAAAATGCAGCTGTTTGGGGGACTAATCAACAAATTAAATAATATAAACTTTAATTTTGAAGGATTGAAAATAAATCCATTCAGAGCTCTGACAGACAGAAAACAGACTCTTTGGTCCTTTCAATATGAGCAAACAAACATCGTTAAAAATAGAACAAAAATATATGTTGAAGGTAAATGAAAACATTTATAAGGAATAAAATTTCTGAAGGCTCTGAAGACAACATTTGTTTTCACCATCACTTCTCTTATTTTACATTATTGAAATCAGTATATATTTCATAGTTCCAAAGAGTAACAGCTTAGACAGGCCCTGGTCACAGTAATAAAGTTTCTATGACTCAGTTTTTGTTGTATAATAATATCTATTTAGTTACAATAAACTATGGAGATATTGAGAAAGCCATAAAACCACACAGATAAGCAATCACAGGAGTATCAACCAACCAACGCCCTGTCACAAGGCTTTCTTCAATCTGTTCTGTGTCTTAAGGTCTGGTGGATCTACAGATCTCTATGTAAAATATTCCTGTATCCTCTGACTAAAATCAATGCTTCTGATCAGAAAAAGGAACCGAAAAGTTGCAGAATTTTTTGTAATGAAAAATACTACTCAAGAAATCAGAATTTACAGTATATCCTTGAATCCCCTCCAAAATGAACGGACAAAGATCTAGACAGATAAATGCTGGAGCTATCTGTCATTTAAAGACCTTCTCCAATGAAAATTATGTTTTTGTTGTTTTTAGCATATTTTTGTAGCAATTTTTTACGGTGGCCCTGAATTGCAAATCGCATCAACAAATCACTCGATGCAAAATTATTTTGAAAATCACACCGAAAACAAAACTAATTAAAACAAAACAACTTCAAAAAACCTTGCATTTTAAAAATTAAAAGAAAATTTCAGGAATAAAAATGCCAGGCAAAAAAATGAAAAAATATTACAAAAACAAGAGTAAATTTCAGAAAACAAAATGAAATATTTGAAAAATGAATGATTGACAAACGTCATTTTCCCATCAGCGACATCTCACAGTTCCTACCTTTTCTGGTTTCTCATTGTGCTTTTTTTTCAACATTTTATTTTGTTTTCTGGAAATATCTTTTGCTTTCCGAAATGCTAATATTTTTTTTATAGAAACTGTAGGTTCTATGGGACATTGCTTATTGGATGATGTCGTTTGTCCAACATTTTAACAGAAGTTTCATCATCCAATCAGCTATTTCCCATAATACCTACCTAATCAGGTTTCTCATTGAGTTTCATTTTTATTTAACATTTCAGTTTGTTTTCAAGAATTTCCTTTGTTTCTTGAAATAGTATTTTGTTTTTCATTTTTTTCATTTGGGTTGTGGAATTTTGTTTTGCTTTCTTAAATGTAATGCTGTTTTTTAAATATTCAAATATTTGTTTTGCTTCTTAAACTGTTGTTGGTATCTTTAAATCATGTTATCAAGCCGTGTACCTTTGACACACAAAGGAATGATTTGTGTAATGAAATGTGAGTTATTTTCACAGTTCAATTTCCGACCCGGAAGTAAGACGACCTGATCTCTGAGGCTCCGCCTTTCACTCCTTGTGGGGGCCGGCCATTTCATGACGTCAGCCTAGAGTCGGCCTCAGCAGTCTGTGTTTCACCTACGAAAATAAACAACATCCAACCTTTTGCAAAGATGGATGTACATATTGTGCATATTAAATGAAAGCTTTTCTCCAAACACGTCTAGCTCCACGGAGAAAGTGGGTGTCTGTCGCTGGCAGTGCAGACTCCTCCTGGAAGGGGCTGTTCCTCACTTCATGACATCACAATGTGAGGACCCACTCGTGGATTGGGATCACTTGGTGCTCAGAGAGCAGGTTTTTAGAGGAATACTCAGAAATTTGTGAATGGACCAAGGCACCACTTTATAATACACTTAAAAGCTCAGAAATTTGATTTCGCATGATACACACCCTTTTAAATGTTTTTTGGAGTCGAGTGATTTGTTGATGTGATCTGCACTTTAGGGCCAACCGCATTTTTTTCATGATGGAGGACATACTGTAACATTATCAGGGCATCACAAATGGTGAGAAATGTTGGAACTATCCAGCCGTACAGTTTGGATTCAGATTCCAACTCAGACGAGGAAAAACAAAGACCTACATGGATCTATTTGTCTGCAAGTGGATGAATCACAATGGAGTGTAGCAGGAAGACTGTCGTTGTTGTTTGTGCAAAATTCCAAGAGTTTTCAAACAGCATTTTTTTCATCCCAGCCCTGCTGGGAGAAACGTATGTCGCAGGCTATTACACCTTTATGATAATAAAATAAATGGGCTTGATTTGCCGGAAAGGAGGCTGCGCTCTCAGCTTCTCTTTTTGCCTCCTTCTCTCTGACACTGTTCGAAACCGTGCGGTGTATGGGACACAAACAGTTCTCCAGCGCAGCCAGTTGATTGACAGCTCAATTTTTTGACAACTCGGCTCCCGTTCTGCCCGCTGCAAATAACGTACTTGCCGGACGTTACAATATTTTTCCTACACAATCTTACAGCATGGGAAAACGTTAAGAATGTTTGTGTCTTGTTTTTCCTCCTACAGAAACCATATTAAAACAAAAAATATATTTCTCTCCCCCATCTTTTTACATTTTCAAACGTTTTTGAAAAGGCTCCAGGGAGCCACTAGGGCAGCGCTAAAGAGCCGCATGCGGCTCCTGAGCCGTGGGTTGCCGACCCCCGGTATATACAGTACAGACGAAAAGTTTGGACACACCTTCTCATTCAAAGTTCAAAGTTTTCTTTATTTTCATGACTATGAAAATTGTAGATTCACACTGATAGATTCTCATCAAGAGAATGCCAAGAATGTGCAAAGCAGTAATCAAATCAAAAGGTGGCAACTATGAAGAACCTAGAATATGACATATTTTCATTTGTTTCACATTTTTTTGCTATGTATATAATTCCACGTGTTAATTCACAGTTTTGATGCATTCAGTGTGACTACAATTTTCATAGTCATGAAAATAAAAAAAACTCTTTGAATGAGAAGGTGTGTCCAAACCTTTGGTCTGTACTGTCGGTTGGGGTTGTGAGGGGCTGTAAGCTAGAGGGAGCGAGTGTAAACCAAGACTGATGAGGAAATGATCACTGGTTTACTCCCCACCCACAACTCAGAGGTGAGTTTCTAATGAACTCCTGCCACTCTGCAGAAAAATGTCCTAAAAACAATACAGTATTTTGGATTTTGGCTAAAAACAGCATAATCATAACTAAAAGACCACTGGGAATCCTTTGAAAACAGATCAAAAGGTTATCGGAGTGGGACTTAAAGCAAAAACATTATCAACCAAAAATATTTAACTGGACACCTGTCCCCCCAACTGAGGACTCATCCCCATTTGAAACAAATCAAACAGAACAACGCTGAAGGTTTCATGATGATGAAGCTTACCTCAGGTTTCTTGAACCTCATGTGGTTGCACATGATGTGAAACTCCTTCACATGTGTGCTGCTGAAGCCCTCAACATAGTGGGCCGAGAAGAAATGGGGGTAAAATAGCTGGACATGTTTGTTCACGGGTAAGGCGAAGGTCAGGTTCCTGCTCTCTCCAAAGCGGTATAAAATGTTCAAGACAGTGCTGCTCCCTGTTTTATGTGTTTTGAGAAATACGATGTGGATCTTTGGATGGCAGGTTTCTTTGGTGTGAGACAGGTTCACATGAAACTCCGTGTGGAGCGTTTTGTCTCTCATGTTTTTGAAGTTGCTCCTGGAATCATTAAAGTTCCCTCCTGCCTCCAACTTGGATGTTTCAGCAGTATGGATGATTTTGTTCACACCTCGGAGGGAACCGTCATTGGAAAAGTCAAGGTTATTATCTCGAAGATGCAGCTCTGCAGCTTGGATCTTCTCTGTCAAGGTGGAGCGTAGGTGAAGGTCTGTTGGGGGGGGTTCATGGGGTGGCAACCTCAGAGGTGGCCTGCAAAAAGTCAGGATCACAGAAGTTTAGTCATGTTGAATTTGAAGGAGAAATGAAGGCAAGGCAGCTTCAGTCAGAAGCTGCAGGTCATCAGCCTCTCTCTTGGTCTACAGACGTGTGCTGCTATATTCAGATTTCAGGAGTTTGCTTGAACACACCAGGAGTAAAGATAAGTGAAAGAACAAAGACCTCTTCTGCACCCTGTACAGTTGTGCTACATTCACACCAGGCATGTGACACGCGTTCAAAGAAAGCACAAAACACAGCTCGGTGTGACATGTCATATCAGAGCAAACCCCATGAATCTCGTTCTAGGCTTTTTCTTTCGCAGCTCGTTTCCGATAAATGAAACACTTGGTGTCGTAATTCCAGCCGGACACAAACTGCAACTATTAATTTCTCTTCCATGATCAATTTTCAAATGGTTGGCACTTCCGTGAATTTAAAAGGACGCCGTTGATACATCACTACCAAATCTGAGTCCTTGATCAATCAAAGTTTGACCTAGTCTGACTTTCAGCACGAGTTCAATGAGCACGCATTTTGTACTCAGAGTCCAAAAATGGTCTTAAAAATACACATTAATGTGAGTGTTTTGAATGTGGATGCCTGAAGTGTGCATATACCTGCGTTCACATATACAGGGGTGGACAAAATTGTTGGTACCTCTCAGTTAAAGAAAGAAAGTCCACAATGCTCACTGACATGACTTGAAATGTTCAAAAGTAAATAAATTAAAATGTATTGAAAATTAAATCATCAAAATATGTCAATACTTTTGAGTTGTTGATTAACAGAATTATTTTAAAAAACAAACTAATGAAATAGGGCTGGACAAAAATGATGGTACCTCCATGAAAGACTGAGAACTAATTGCCCAGGGGGTCATGATAAACTCAGGTATGTCCTTTAATTGACATCACAGCTGTTTTCAAAGCCATAATCAGTCAGTCTGCCTATTTAAAGGGAGACAAATAGTCACATTGCTGTTTGGTGAAAAGGTGTGTACCACACTGAACATGGACAACAGAAAGCCAAGGAGAGAATTGTCCCAGGACATTAAAAACAAAATTATAGACAAACATGGTAAAGGCTAAAAAACCATCTCTAAGCAGCTTGAAGTTCCTGTGACCACAGTGGCACATATTATTCAGAAGTTTAAGACCCACGGGACAGTAGCCAACCTCCCTGGGCGTGGCCGGAAGAGGAAAATTGATGACAAATTGATGAGACGAGTAGTTCGAACTGTATCCAAAGACCCCCGAAGAACCTCCAAAGACATTAAAGGTGAACTGCTAGATCAAGGTACATCAGTGTCAGATCGCACCATTCGTCGATGTTTGAGCCAGAGTGGACTTCATGGGAGATGACCAAGGAGGACACCGCTGTTGAAAAGAAATCATAAAAAAGCCAAAAATGCATGGTACTACTACTCTTATTGATACTGCTTATCGATGCGGTATTTTAACGGTACTCTTATCGATACTTATTGAGGACGAAAAATAAATAAATAAATAACAAATTAAGAACATACTGTGTTTTATTTCCTCATTATGCAACAACATTGTTTTTTTAACAAAACATTTTACTTTATACATGAGAATGTTCCAGACAGGATATTTATTTAATTATTTAATCTAATTATTTTTATTCTTTATGAGCATGATGTTTCCTTTGTTCTTTTGTCCATTTTCCACAACCTTGAATAGACTTTTCTGTCTGTCAAACACCAGAGTTAATTTAAGTAAGATGATGGAAACAAATTCACTTTGATGCAGACTCCTCTCTATTTATTTATTTTTCTTTAAATCCAGGAAACCCAATAAATTTTATTAATTTTACGGATGACAACTATTAGTTATTAATTATTATTAAGGAAGCAGCTGATAGTTTATCGCGGGACAATAAAAGGGTGACATACAGAGGAATTGGCTCGAGGAAACTAAAACCAATTTTTATGTAGGCAAAAGTCTAACAAGTGGAAACAGAACAGACAAATAACTTAAGTGAAAATATGAAAGTTGAGCCAGGAGAAACCAAACCTACAGAAAAGGAAATAAGTAGGCGTGTGTATTGACAAGAGTCTGACGATATGATACTGTATCTATCACGGTATGCGTCTCACGACACAATATGGATCGCGATACTGGCAGCAACGTGGGACAGTTCGGGACCCATCCCAAGCAAAACCTATGTAGTACACGTCACATGACAACAAAAACCTTGAGGCTGACTGAACATTTAGCATTTAACACAAGCTGATTCTCACAATATCTTGTTATTTTGGTGTGGTGTAGAGCTGCTCAACGAGGCTCAGTTTGTGGTGCTGCCAACTAGCGGTTGGGGGTTTCAGTGGAAAACAAGTCAGACGCTGAAGAACGCTCCTAAATAATCAAATAAATATCATCTTGACAGCATTTGATATATCGGTATCGTTCATCTGAACAATGAGAAACAGAAAACCACAAAAACAAAAAAATCAAGAAATCCATCCTCAAGAATTTATATACATTTATTTGCATTTTACTGAGGGAAATACGTATTTGAAGCCTCTAGCCAGAAAGAGTACTTTGTGGCAAAACCCTTATTAGCAGCTCAGAGGTCAGACATTTCCTGTAGTTGATGAGCAAGATTCTGTCATGGTGCCTCGGTCTGACTCCTCCCCCTCCCAGCTCTGCTCTGCTCCTGACTCTCAGCTACATCCTATCTTCTCATCAAGCCTCTGCTCTTCATAAGGAGACCCAGCTCCAGCATTCATCGCCAGTCCGTTAACCCTGATGGTGCTTAGCCATGTTGTGATTCATGGCTGGCTCCCCTAGTCTTGTACCTTGCTAATTGAACCTTGTCTCCTCTGCCTCAGGTCAATCTCAAGCCACGAGAGTCCTGAGTCAACACCACCTCGAGCAGCAGCTGTCTCTATCTCCAGGCTGATGCCTTCCTTCCTCAAGATCCACAGTCTCAGCGCTCCGCAAGAACTCCAGCCACGCCACTCGCCAAGAACTCCAGCCTCGCCTCCCTCAAGAGCCTCTGCCACGCTCCTCGTCAGATACACCGGCCACCCTCCATATCTACTGTCCCGTTTGCTCACTGCCCTGTCTGGATCAGTAAAATAAATCCTACTTACCCACCATTTACCTGTTTTTCCTTCTTGGTTCCAGCACTTCAGTCATTCACTTGTTGGAGAGTTTGGAGTCTGACTGATCGACCAATTCTGTGAACAGCTGTCTCTGTACAGGTGATCCGGTCAAACAGGTGTTTTCAGCTCAGGTTGATTAGGAGAGTCGAACTGCTCTGTGTGAACCAGAACTTTTAGGGGATCAAATTCTTATTTTCCTCAATGATTAAATCTGTTTAAATTCTTTAAAGTGGATTTTTTTTATTTTCTTTGTGATTTTCTGTCTTTCACTGTTCAAATGAACCCAACATTAAGATGACAGACTGTCAAATTCTTTAAAGTGGTTAAACCTACAAAATCAGCAAAGGATCAAATACTTATTGCCTCCACTGTAAGACCTGTTACCTGGGGACTGCAGACTAAGAAAACAATTCAAAGACCAAAGGCAAAGGGTCTTCACAAAGTCATTTGCTTGTAGTTTTACCTGGTCTGCTGGGAAGCAAAGCTCTGCAGAGCAACACTGACAATGAGCAGCAAGATGAGGATCCACAGAAAGCATCGTCTGCTAAACAGCCATCTTCTCACAGACCTGCAGAGGGTGCAACACTTTTAGTTAGAAGAAATATCTTGTGAATGTGTCACTAATGAATCGAAGGGCAGCTTGTGTCCGAAGACGACACTCACATCCAGGACCTGTTTTTAATAATGATTTTTTTTAAATGAAAATCCTGAAGCAGAGATGATTCTGGCAGCTCCTCTGACCAATCAAAAGTTAAAAACATGGTAGCTTCAGAGAAGAACCACTGAATGTCTGTCATCAAGCTTTTTCTAGGAATCTGAACCACATGAATCCACAGACCTGGAATTCATTTCAGACATGTAACTTTGAGATCATGATCTGTGCTCTTCCTTCCATCACATTCTCACATAGCTTCACATCACTCTCAGCTTCCGAGGGAACATTTCTGACCCAAACGAAGTGGAACTTTTTCTTAATAAATCAAAGCAAAGTTTAGGATTTGTAGCTGTGAGGAATGTTTTCGACTGATCTCCTGCAGCCGGCAGCCAAATGTGTCTGTGCCTCAAAGAAATCTGCAAAAGAGGGAGGGAGGCACCCTCAGAAGTAAACCAGCTGAACGATTGAGTGACGGAGGCCCTAAAGGTGATGGAGACCTGCAACAGGCTTCTTTGATTCCTTACATCTTGTTCAGAGTGAGGAACTCCAGAGCTGAATGTCTGAAACAAACAGAATCTGAGAAACTTGCTGAACAGAAACAGATTTCCATCATTCAACCTCACACAACTCTAAAGTTTAGAAACAAAACAAATGAGCTTCATTCACTTTTCTTTTCTTTTCTTTCCAAATTACAGTTTATTTTAGTGCAGGCAGAGATATTTTTAGCAGAGCAATAGAAGTACAGAAGGAGAAAAACAAACGTGTAGGTTTTATTTTCTTAGGTCCATAGGTCGATGAAGATTGTAAATCATCCAGGTGATGTTGTCTTGAAGTTGAGTCCTGGCATCTTCCTTCAATTTGTGTCCATCCACATGCCTCTCACCCTCCATCTGAGATGTGAACCCTGGCCAGCTCTTGAAGCTGATGCTCCAAAGAGCTTTACTTTAAATCATAGAAATCAGATTGAAAGTTCATGGAAACTTGTGGTTAGGATCTGATCCTCTGGAATGGGCCCGTCCAGTATCACTTTCCATGGGCTGCGGAGAAGAGAGAGCGGCCTCCTCATGATTGATTCAGCAGCGGGTTAAAATAACACGGTGGATGTGAAGCTGCTGAACCAGTCGCGGCTCTGTGTCTGGCTGTCAGGGCGCTGATTAGAGCTTTTCTAAGGGGGTAGTCCTGCCAGGTTAAACTCAAACAAATCTCACCGAAAAGCCTACTGTCACAGTCCCACAGTGGGACTTTTGAGGAGCAAAGATAAGGCGCTCACAGTCAGACGTAATGCTGTGAATCATGAACAAACTCTTGACCTTCGCTGTTTTAATCACATATTTTACTGTGGCTTGAAACAGAAGCTTACCGTTATGGTGTCTGCGCAGCTCTTCAATGTTTAATGTGAAGCATACAGAGCGGGAAGAGTTGGATTTCACAGAGGTGAATTAACAAACTTCATCTCAGCAGCAGCTTAACCTGAGCTAATCTACTCCTCATTCGCGGACAATTAAACCTCTCAGAGTTTGATACTGGACTTAATTTGGTTTTTCACATCCTACGCATCATATTTTAATGAGTTTTTTTGTCTAATAGGTAAAAACTGAGGATTTTTCAGCAAAGCAGCAAACACTGATTTTACACTTCAGCAAACACATGCAACTGGAATTGTGTCCATGCAGTGAAGGACGTTTGTAAAATAACTTACGTGCCGATGAAGAGAGGAAATGACCTCCTCCCTGAAAACAGCATCTCTGTGAAAGCCAACAGTCTTCTCTGACTACGACCCGGTTGGCGTCGAGTCTGTGTGTAAAGCTCCTCCTCCTCAACTCAGCCAGCAAACAGACAGCAGATCCTGTCTGGAGGACATTATCAAACACAGACAGTAAAATGGAGACCCTCTGCAAATTGAAAATAAAATAAATAAAACAGATTTTGTCTGTTTTCTTATCAACAAAAACAAATAAAGAATTTCATGAAAAAAGACAAACTGTGCATGTTTACCATTCACAAGTACTAAAAATGATTAAAAAAAAAACGTTTTAATATGTTAAGAGTTTAACTTTTTTCTTTAATTTTTCAATCTCAATAATCTGACAAATTTGAATATTCAGGACACTTTTCGATCTTCAACCATCAATCAAGAAGAACAAAGGATGTGTCAATTAAGGCAGCACATCTGAACAATAATAAAATGATATATGACATAAATGATAAAAATTCAATTCAGTTTTATTTATAAAGCCCAATATAACAGTACTTGATAAACGAAAAACTACTAAAAAGAACTTGATTCCAGGAATAAGGGAAGGAACCTCGGGATGTTCATATTAAGGAGGGATCTTCTCCCAGGACGGACAGATGATATGACCAAAAAACGCTACAACTACATATTTGGATAGCAAAAAAACTCTATAACTACATATTTGGATAGGAAAAAAACTCTACAACTACATATTTGGATAGTGTAGCAAATGGGCTTCATCCAGATGGAACTGGGGGACAGCTGGGGGCGTGACACGAGCCAGAGGCGAGGTCCACGGCCAAGGACTGGAGCACAGACAAGCCAACTGGGATCTGGAATCACTCCCCGGAGGGGAGCGGGAAGGAGGGACAACACATGAATGGCACTGTGAAATTGAATTCAAACATTTACTAGTAAGTCGAATACAGTATGCATTGCAGACATATCGAATGGCAATTATAACGACAATAATAGGACATCTACAGTTTTACGATATCAATATTAATACAATAAAGTAATAATCTAAGCAGGAGGAATGGGTCGCCCTGGCCCAGTTTCTGAAACAATCTTCTCTCTGCTTAGATCTGCTGAGAAATATGTATAATGGATGTAATGAATGTTGTAATTTTTCCCTCAAACTTCATCACAGTAGGTTGGTAGAGGAACAATAAGTTAAATATTCTCTGATTATGTTAAAATCAGAGATTATGTTAAAAGGAATGTTTTAAGCCTAACTTTAAATCTATAAACTGTGTCAGCCACTCTTACATGAGCTTATTCCATAAGACAGGGGCTTGGTGGCTAAAGTCTTTATGTCATGACTTGAAGGATTGACAGACCCAGATGCTGAAACCCAGAGAGAGGACGAAGATAGGTGAAAGGTAAGAAATGGGTTTTATTTTCCTTCCAGGAAAGTTGGTGTGACTGGGTGAGCAGCTGGAGAGGAAAGCGGCTTGTGGCGTGGCTGGAGGTAAAAGCGCGGCTTGGCAAAGCTTGAGGGTTCCACCGGACTGCTGGAGAACTCGAGCTGACATCCACACTGGGGACTCTTGGAGGCTGGAATCCTGAGACAGAGAGAGGCAGGTTAAGCACAAGGCCAGACTTGAACAAGGAAACATGAACTAGACTTGAGACCAGGTAGAGTCACCATAGAGGGTAACGAACTGGCGTTGGCTAATGGGTCTGGATCTCCTTAAGAGCAGAGCAGGTGATGAGGTGAATTGGTCCCAGCTGGTGGAGTCAGGAGCAGAGCAGGAGGGGGAGGGGGAGGAGACTGACAGGCACCATAACACTTTACCTCCAACTGTACTTTTAGAAATTCTGGGAACCACAAGCAGTCCTGCATTTTGTGAGCGAAGTGAGCGAACAAGGCTCCTGTTAAAGATCTGCTCATGAGGAAGAGATGTATGTGCATAAAGGAAGATCATCCAAAATATAATGTCATTACATACATAATAACCCAATTTCAGCTTTATTTCTTTATTTAATTGAAATCCATTGTTTAAAAAAAACCCTTTATGAGATATCTTCAGTCCAGAAATGATCTCCAGAGTTCTAGTCCTGCTGTTTCCATAGATATTCATAAAAATCTACAAGAGACTTTTTTTTTTCTGAATCACATTTTATCTAACTACAGCTGAAAATGGCGATGTTTCAAAAAGACCATCAAGAGTTTTTACTCTTTAGGACGGATATTTTGTTTATTCCCTGGACTTACAATTTTTTTTCTTTTATGCTTGTTAGGATTATCCCAATCTCAACATGTTACTGTTATGTTAACTGAGTGTAAATTTGCATGTAAAGGAAATTATTTATTCATAAATCATCTTCTAAATCCGTGTTGTTCCTTTTGGGGTTGTGGGGTTGATGGAGCACTTGTGGCTGAAGGTGGGGGACATCCTGGACAGCTTGCCAGTCAGTTGCAGGACTACAAATCACACACCCAAGCATACTCACATCTACACTTAGGGGGAAATTTAGAGTAACCAATTAACCTATGAAGCAGGGAGAAAGCAGGGGTGCCTGGAGAGGCCCCTGGAAAGGCACAGGCATGCACGGGGAGAGTTTCCTTGGTGTTCTGTTTCAGGTCCCCTAGCTGGGACTTGAACTGGGCAACTTCTTGCCGTGAGCCAATCAAGCTTCTTACATTTTCTCTTTTAGTTTCCTTTTCTTGTTTTTGCTGTTCCACAGTGGGCCCTCCTCCTCTGGGCCTGGCTACTGATTTGATCTTGTATTTTGAGGTCATTCTCATGACTTTGGTTCAAAGGTTTTGCCAGTCTGTTTTTTCTTCTATAAATTATCTGAGATAAATCTCAATAACTTTGATTATCTGTATGTGCGTTGGTACGATTGCCACTTCAAAATTTAATCTATAATTTTATGATCCCTCACAGGGTTGCTGGAGGCATGAATAACATAGCAGTTACACTTTTAAATCGACTGACAAATCATGGTCAAATCAGGCAATGTTCATTTTCTTTATGAACCTACATATAGAACGGAACATCTGATTTATTTTTCATCCTCTTTCATACCTACTTTGTAAGCTCGTGGAGCTGCAAGAACCTATCCAGACTGCTATAGGGTGTGTGGGGTACACTCATACATACATGTAAATGCTGTATATAATAACATGTAGCCAGTCATTCACAGGACCTCAAACGCACACATTCAAACCTTGGAGAGAATTTTTTATTAATCAATGAACCTATAATATAAGCTTGTTTTTAGACTGTGGGAGGAAGCTGGGGGCTCCCAGAGAAAACCCACACATGCTGGGGAAGAACATGCAAACTCCACACAGAAGGGTCTCAGTTCAGGTTCAAAGCAGTCTTCTTGGGTGAAGTGAGCGTGTTAACCACTACAAAGAAATGCAGCCTTTGTTTCATTTTTTATTATATCCATTTATTTATTTTGTATTATAATGTTATTTTTTATATGATTATAAGTATTTATCAATCCAAAAAATCCCTAATTATTGTCGAAATGATTGGCTCATGTTATGTATATATTTTTAACAGACTTAATTACTGTTTCAGGAAATACTTTTAGAATAATGATGCCTTTATTTTATTTTGAAAAGCATGGCACGGAAGTGTTTCTGGCTTCAAGCTAGCAACACAAAATGTTTGTGGCTTTCGGACGTTTTCAAAGCCGGACCGGGGCTCTCCGTCCGGCGGTCTTTAAAAAGCTGCTACAGAGGGATCAGCCAGCGCGGGGTCCGAGCAGAGGCCGCTGGGTGTCGGTCTCAAACTCAGGTACGGACGCGGAAGCAAAGCTGCTTGGGCTCCAAAGAGCTTTACTTTAAATCAGCAAACGTTCCCACGGGCCGGTAAACACGCGCCTTTCCTCCGCTGTGGAAATGCTCACGTGAACACAGCAGAATGTTGCTGGACCTAACTGTCCGAAACTGACGACAAACCAGCGACTATAATAAACAGTTTGGGCCAGACCGGAAAAGGTGAAAAAAACTAACAAAATAAAAGATGCAGCACATTTCTACGTCATATTTAGTCAAAATCACAGTTTTCTTAAATTAGAGAAAAATCACAGAACAGGTGCACCCAGAACAGCTTAAATATGTTTTCAGTTTTTTCAAGTTTTTTTTTTTTGGTGGGTAAACTATGGAAAACAGGTGTGATTTTGCACATTGACTGTATAAACAGAACTGGACTGAGTGACTCCTCCCCCCTGGTGTTCCAAACAGGAAGTAGCCGCTGGGTCCAAGGAGCCAAAATCCCACAGACTTCTATAGAGAAATAAACAACTGTTACTCAGTCATTCTATTGGTCAGAATAACCATTTTTTAGGGCTCCAGACTGCGACCAATTGGTCGCATTTTGCGACCAAAATTTGATAGTGTGCGACTAAATTTTACATCCAGTCGGACATGTGCGACCAGTAAATATGCCTGACCCACCCTCCGTATTTTTAATACATTTAACGTAGAAGGGGCACGTCAATGATCAATGAAATAATCAATGAGACACGAGCGCACACGCAGGCAGACACACACACTCGCGCACATACTCATGAAACGCGAGCACACATTCTTATGATGCCTAGGGGGAGGGGCCTAGAGATATTCGCGCGCACGTAAACATCTGTGGGAAGGAAACGGAGACAAATATCATCACAACCTGATATGTGCGTCTGAGCTATGAGCAAGCGAACTATGGATTAATTCCTCCGACCTGCGGCTAGTGTACCAGGGCCAGAGTGTACAGCAGGGGTCTCAAACTCGCGGCCCCCAAAATGATATTTTGCGGTCCCCGCCTTAATATGAAAGTTCAATTTTAATTCGGCCCGCCAGTTTGTATGAACGACACTTTTTCATTGTCATGCGCGGAGCTGACCAACAAATCACAGTGGATAAATGTCCCACACCTATGCGTGACAGCTAACGGGGCTTGAACTTTAAATATGTGCGAGTGACAAGATTTAGTCTCAGACACACTGAAAACACGTTGGGGAAAATGCAACGATAGACGTGTTTGAGATGATCCAGCGCCACGCCTGGATCGTTGGGGAGACCAGGCAGGGGGGGTGGGGTGGGGGGGGGTGAAGGCGAATGAAGGACAACAGGATGTTGGAGTTGTCCTTAACATTCAATTTAGTTTTAATATGCCTCTCTCCCTCAGTATCATCTGTGTTATTATATATTTTATACTTATATGAATGTTTTGTAATTTATGTAGCCTTTTTAATCAATTGGTATTTTAAATTATTTTGATTGTTTACTGAACTACAAAAACCATCAGGACACATGTCCCATAATGCATTGTTTTGTAGTCATCAGGGCAGCTTTCAGTCAGTGCAGTACTAAATTTCCAGCTGTGTTCACGTAGGTTGGCGTCTTGCTCCCGCCCCTTTCTCGTGATATTTTTGTTTTGATTGACAGAAGATTTTGGAGCAAAAACAAAAATATACGTCTCACACCAGGTGATCTGTGCAGCGTTGAGTCCACCTGGGTGATCTCAAACACGCTTATTGTGGATCTTGGCTGCACTTATTTGGTGTCACCAACATACATATCCATCCGTTTTCTTTACTTATTTGTACTGTCATGACAGCGATGCTTTTGTCAGTTTACCTTGTTGCATTTTCAAAAGTGCAGATTAAAATGTGACACTGAATTAGAAACGGCACATTGTAATTTTTGCATCTATTATTAAAGTATTTATTAATAGTAATACAGTGGAAATTAGTAGATTTGGTTAGCATGTTGATTTACAGTATGCGCCCCTAAATTTTCTGGTTGTGCCCCTAAAATTTTCAGTTAGGGGCCACTGTGCTCCTAGTGAAAAAAGTTAGTCTGGAGCCCTGATTCTTACTCTGTCACCTTTTTTAACATTATCTTTATAATCCAACTTTTTCACATTTCTTTCTTTATTGCGAGTTTTTCAAGTTACAAACTGACCAATCAGATACCTTAACAAAATTATGTGATGCCCGCCCGCCCCTACCTTGAGAAATTGAATTGTTTGATTGACAGATTCTCACAAGCTTGCTGTCAGGACTCCAAACAAGCTCCCTCCTGATCGCTGATGGAAGTTGCCATAGAAACATGGATTCAGACCAACTTAGACCAATCACTGCTTGCTAACGTCACATGGCTTCAAATGGCAGCATTCGTATCACGGAAAAAAGGCGACTTAATTGACTTCATTTCATTGAAGCCGAAAGAAAGCAATTATCTATGGACATCTATCAACTGAAAGTAGCAAGAAAAAAAAGTTTACAAAAATGTGAACATTTAAACCACTGTTTTATTTTTAAATATAAAATAAGAGAATCACATGCTCAGCTTTATCTTTCTGACCCAAGCATGTTAAGCCCCAGTCTTTTATTTGGGAGAAGATTGAGCTCAACAAAATTGGAAAAAAAAAGTTAAAAGATTTTATTTAATAAAGAGGCTGCACGGTGGTGCAGTGGTTAGCGCTCTTGCCTCACAGCAAGAAGGCCTCCGGTTCAAGTCCCGGCTGGGGGACACGAAAAACATCAATGGGGGACCTTTCTGTGTGGAGTTTGCATGTTCTCCCCGTGCATGCGTGGGTTCTCTCCGGGGTCTGCGGCTTCCTCCCACCATCCACCATCCATGCTTCATAGGTTAATTGGCAACTCTAAATTGTCCCTAGGTGTGAGTGTGAGAGTGAATGGATGTGTGATTGAGGATATTCTACCCTGCGACAGACTGGCGACTAGTCCAGGGTATCCCTTGCCTACGCCCAAGTGGCCGGGATAGGCTCCTGCAGCCCAGTGACCCCGAAAGGGATAAAACGGTCAAGAAAATGAAAGAATGAATAAATGAAGTTAAAAGATTATCGATATATTATAAAGGTTCAAATGCAAGCATTTTGGTTATACAGAGACATAGTGTCTCAGAAAGAAACTTTTACTCATTATTCTCTCAAGTATCTAGCTTGGCTCCTTAGAACCTGCCCCTGAATAGATCAGTTCTCAATGTGTTCAAACCCTGCTGCAAATGTAGTGTCTGATTCTAATTGGTTTATCTGCAGTGTAATGTGAACTGCAGTTAGGGCTGGGAATCTCTGGGTACCTCACGATACGATACGATTTGCGATACATTGCTCACGATAACGATACTATCACGATATGGCGATATTGTAATCTATATATGTCGTCTCTAACAACTCACGATATATCAAACTTTAAGAAAGAAGAACTTGAAAAACTGTTTTTTGGAAAATATTTACCCATTTATGTTTTAAACACCATGATAATAAACAACTTGTGTCCTATTTGGTGTAATGAATAACAGACTTTTGTGTAACATTGCTGAAATCAGTAATACTCTGTCTTTGACAATGACAATTTTCATTTGTAAATATCTTTAAAATTTGGTTTAAACAATAGTGAACATGAACAGCAGCCATTATTTAGTACAAAATTGCTGTAAACAGGATAGAAAATGAATAAGTCAAGTAGCTGCCAGGTACATTGGTATTAACTTTTGAAAAACAAAGCCATAGCCATTGCTTAATTTAAAAAAATAGCTGTGAATCAGATGTTAATTCTGTGAAAAAATTATATTGTCTTTGTTAAAAATAAATGACACCATTAAGTGCAAATGGGGTGTAAACAAAAATATAATTCTCACAGAAAAATAAAATCATGTAGCTAGGAACTTTCCTTTAAGTTATTTAAGACATAAACTTCTTTCAAAATAAATGACCAGGGATAAAATACATGAAGAACTTAAAGTGCATCTAAAAGTAAACATCTTTGTGAACAAAACGTTTGGGGCAAAGCTGCATGTGATGTATGTTTATATGTTCATGTTTTTCCGGAGAACCACAGGCTTTTTAGCGTCAAGTAGCCGCTCTTCTACCGCGCTTTGAGCGCAGGAAAAGCGCAGATAAATCTTTTCTTTTTTTTGTTCACGTTGTTTACTTAATGGATGAAGCCTTTTTATGTTACATGCTCGCCTTAGATTAGAGTCATTTGGAGTATAATTTAAGGGATGTTGACTTTTATTTAAATGAAACTGTTGCAGTGAAATGGAAATTATGTTTTTTTTATTTTGCTATTTGTTCATGTATTGCAAGTTATATCATCATCACAATATTGATCATTAATATCGCATATCGCATTTTCCTCATATCCTGCAGCCCTAACTGGGAATAATTAAAACTCAGATAACACATAAGAAAAGAATGCCCACTTCAGCAGGAAAAAGGAAGAGGTCCATCTGAAAACCTGTGGAAATCCCAAATGGGTCTTAAACAAGGCATCATCTCACACAAGGAGGAAAAGAGAGGAAGACTCACAGGACAAAAACAAAAACATTATCACTCTGCACGACGCTTGTGTCTCTTAGAAACTTAAGAGAATTTCTGCCAAACACAAAATACAAAGCTATTTCAAAACTACTAACACACTTTGAGACAAAAACTGGTTCACCTCAAAGACCCCACACCCAAAGAAAAAATAAGAAAAAACTAATGCAGTCAAGTACAGTAAAGGATACTCAGAGCTGTACATTGGAGAAACAAAGTAGCAATAACACATGAAGATGTACCAGCACAGCAGAAACAACACCTGATGACCAGTTTCTGCTGTTTATTCACACTTAGAGAACATTCACTTGAAGATTCTTGAGAAAAAAGATAGATCTTCTAAAAGAAGGGTCAGAGAAGCAATTCGGGCATATGTTAAGAACACTTACCTTAACAGAGGGGAAGCATCAAACCCAGTAACCCAATTTGTCTTATGTTTATCATGCTGGCCTTTTATTAGTTCAATAGAACACCAAAACATCAGCGCAACCACACCCAAAGACCCTGTGATGGGGCTGGGGGAAAACCAAGAGGAGAGGCTCTTGTTTCTCTTTTTCAATTGCAGGAATGTGTCTGTCCCACCTGAAGGATAAACATGTTTACTGCACCCTGCACCACTCAAACTGATGAATCTTTAGGACAATTCAACCTGGATGAAGAAGAACCTTCACTAAATTAACTGAGTTTAGATTCATCTCACTCCTTCTTGGTGCACCACATTTAGATGCTGTATAGTTGAATTTTGAGCTGATGGTACTTAATGAGTAAACAAACGGGTATTGTCCAGGGGCCTGTTTCAGAAAGGAGGTTAAGTGTAAACTCTGAGTGCGTTAACCCTGAAATCAGGGAAACCCTGGGTTTTCCGTTTCAGAATGGGAGGTTTGTTAAACCAGAGAAAGCAGAGTAAGTCATACCCGTTTCTGAAAGAGAGGTAACTTATACTCCGAGTCAGTGTCCATGGTTACTTACGCTGTGAACCTAACCTGGTCGGGAGCAGGTTTTATCCTCTAAACTCAAGGTTTCTGCCGGTCCCCTCCCCTATACGAAGCGGTATTTTTCGCTTTAACCTTCATTGCCCACAATTCCGTCACACAGAGACTAAGTGACAAGAATGGCTTGTCCTTTTTTGGAGGACCCAATAGACGAGGAGGCTGCATTAATTCGTAGAGAATTACCACAACAAGAAAAAAAAAGATAAATGAAGAAAGAATCCCACAATGAATAAATTCAAGTCACAATTTATTTGGTCTTCCTTATTTCCTACAAATTGAAAAACAACAGTAAGAATTCAATATTCATCCAAAACCTTTATAGAATTCACCAATCTCAATACACACCATACCTGTAGCTTGTGTTTTAGGATAGCAATTTCCAGATCTGACTTAAGGATCTGTCGATCTAAGTAGGACATCTCTTTATCAGTTTTCTCTATTTGTTTACTGAGATGAAGTCTATATAACTCCTTAACTGGTAACTGAAAATACAGTAGTGTGGGGTTAAATCCTGTTCATTCAACATGAATTCCATAGAATAACACTCTAGCATTTACTGTACGTCACTGAACTGTGTTCATCTGTGCAGAAGATTTTGGTGGACCTTCCTCCTCCTCATCCTGCGGCGATTGTTCCTCCACACTCTGGAGGGTGGGGACGGGGGGGGTGGGGGTGGGGCAAAAATAGGTTAGTCAACACAATAATGTGAATGTGATTGTGAAGATTGTTTGACATGTACAAACACAAGATTACCTCTATAGGTCTGTTGGTATAAGCAGACAGTGTGTCATCCTCTACATCCTGAGAAGATGAGCATTTGGTTGAGCGCACTTTATAATACTACCTGTGCTAATTTCTGGTGTGTTATGTAGGCTACTTACAACTGCCTGGGGTTCAGTTGTGACGGGAGGGTCTAAAAGGATGATATTGCCATCAGAATCTGTTGAGACAATGCAAAACCCAATGCAATGTTAAAATATTATATATATATTTATCCAAGTACTGGTGCTTCTGAGTGGCTTGAGGCTGGCATTTTGCACATTTGAAGTGAAAATATATATAATGTATGTGTGTGTGTGTTTGTGTGTGTGTGTGTGCATGTGTGTGTGTGTGTGTGTGTGTGTGTGTGTGTGTGTGTGTGTGTGTGGGGAGGCCTCTTACATTTTATGAAGGCACTTGTGTCCTGGGGAGTGACTGGCTCTGATGAACTCCCTGCAGGAATTCCCTCAGCCACTGGCCTTCCACTGTTCAGACTCAGGGCCGTCTCCTCAGCATTTGTCAGAGGTGGTGGTGCAGGGCCTCCCCCTGTTTCGCGAGCCTCTGCCTTCTGTTGGCTGAAGACAAATCAAATGACAGTGAACAATGAAAACATTAGATATGTATTGCTATGTAGATGTTTCATATGTCAAATATTGTCAACATAGCCTACATCCATGACATGCTCAAATTTTACCTGATTGAATTATGTTTTTATACTTCATTTTTAGCTGCTGCCATGTTCTTTTAATTCCTGCAGGATTACATCTACATGAAAATGAAATCAGGGACATTGAATTAGATTAATGTAAAAATTACTTTTTGGAAACACAATTTGCTAGCACTGCTTACTTTCTTAATCCCATATAAACCTATATATACCACTTGATCAATACAAGGGTAGACAAGAGTTCACTTTTAGAAACACAATTGAATGTATTAATTTTAAACTGACCAACGTTTCATCTTCAAATGGACACGCCATGCTGCTTCACCTCTCTGTAAACAAACTAACCTTCAACTAAACCTGCTCCCGACCAGGTTCTGTTCAGAGCATGAGTTTCTATGGCAACTTGACCTACCCTGAAACATACCTCCATTTCTGGAACTGAAAGCTGAGGTTATCAACTTCCTTAGCCTCAAACTTACCGTGAGAGCTAGCATAACCTGCTTTCTGGAATACCCCCCCACTCTGCTTACTTTATTGAACACAAACATTCATATATTTACACTTTAAAGGGCCTATGTCATACTGTTTTTTAGCTTTTCAGAGTAAACTGTATCCAAAAACAGACACCTAATAAATAGACACAAACATAATCAACCTAATTTAGAACACCTGTGACTTGCAGGAGAACTCAGGAAGGGGAGGGCCTCCAGGAGATCACAGTTGAGGCAAAGACAGGGTTCTTCATGACATTTGCTCCTTGTGGGTGCTGCCCATTTCATGACATCATCATAGAGCGTGTCTGCGTCTCCCCACAAAAACAAACAGCATCCAAACTTTTGCAAAAATGGATGTGCAGACGGTATATCTGCCTTTAGTAACCCCGGCGTCTATTCCAAAAATTTGGCAGCTGGGCCAGAATCTATTGGAGACCGGTTTTTATTCCATCACAGAGAGAATGGCAATGGCTAATGGGTTCTTTTTTGTGGTGAAATCCATTCACAAAATGCAGGAAACACCAGATGAACATTTCTGGTTTTATTGAAATGATGAGAACATTGTATAAAAATAATAACAATACGTTTTATTTATATGGCACTTTTCTAGACACTCAGAGGCGCCTCACATAAACAAAGTGCATTAATAAATAAAAGCATGGGAAACAACAGTTGACAACTGAAACAACAATAATTTGACAACTAAAACAACAGTTAAAATGTCACATACTGAATGCCCAGTGAAAAAGATTTTGAGATGTTTTGAGAACTGAGGAAGTGAGTCAATATTTTGTAGATCAGAGTTGCCGGAAATGAGACGAAATCTTGGAGCAACCAGCCAAAGAGAGGTGATGGATCTGAGGGAGCGAGTTGGAGTAGCAGTGTCAGGAGTTCTGACAGATACAGAGATACAGGGGCAAGGTTGTGGAGAGCTACGAAAGGTTGGAATGAGGATTTTGTAGGTAATCCGGTAAGGCACTGGTAGCTAGTGAATGACGAATGAAATGGGGTTTGTGTTCTTGTTCGAGTAGCTGAGTTTTGGACCAGTTGGAGCTTGCTGATGTTTTTTTGAGGAAGTCAAGAGGAAGGTTTAAGTAGTTGATAGATATCCTCAACTTTAGATATAAAACATGTTGCTGGGGTGTTACAGAAATCTGAGAAGTACATGTGAGGGGGAATGAGTTTGGGCATGATGTTGTCTTGTGTTTCCTTCAGAGGAATTAAATAAACCAGAGAAATCAGTGACTTTTGCTTTGGAGATACAATCATTGTAATGGATGAATATGGCTAGAGTACATTTACTTATGAACAGTAAGACCAGTTTTCTATGTAATCTTTCCAGTTGTCGTCCTTTGACTTTAAAATGTCTGCGATTGGAGGTGAACCAGGGTGTAGAAACGGGGTATGCGACTGACCCGATTTAAGTGGAGTAAGATTATCCAGGAGACTTTGGAGGTTGTAATTGCGATGTGAAAGTAGATTATCAGGAGTAAAAAGACTATCAGTGGGCGGGAGGGTGCTGGTAAGTGAAGATAAATTGTTCATGTTGATGTCCTCAATTTTCCAGAAGGTGATAAAACGTAGAAGGTTGGATTTGGAGAGAGAGAGTTTAACCTTAAAAGATATCGGCATGTGATCCGAAAGAGGGAAGAAATCTTGTTTACAGTCCACAGGAGAGCAGCACCTGAGCATCTGAGCAGCAAACAATGTCAAGTACATGAGCATTCTTATATGTGTAGAAATTGATATGTTGATGAAGACCAAAACTGTCCAGACAGGATACAAAGTCTTTGGTGAAGGTGTTACTGCTAACAAGGTGAGTCAAAAAAGCATAAATGTCAGTCATAAAATCCTAATTTTGTGCAAGACCCGGGAAAGGGGGATGATGTCCTAAAGGACCCCGGCCACTATTAGAGACTGGCATCTAAAGTAAGACCCGGCATTTATTGGAGACAGGACACACATTTGGAAGACATATGGTATTGTGCATTTAAAATGAAAGTGAGCACTGCTAGCTCTGTGGAGAAAGTGTGTGTGTTAGCCTGGGGGCGGGACAGGCAGCGCAGACCCTACCTGGAAGGGGCGGTTTCTCGTTTATTCACTCGATTTCATGGATTGGGAGCGGGTGGTGCTCACAGAGCAGGTTTTTGGAGGAATAGTCAGAAATGTGTGAATGGATCAAAATACCACTTTGGGGCTGTTTTCGTTAGTAATATATAATTGGGGGGGTATTTTTACATTTTTCGTTCTTATATAACTGCTATTCGTTATTTTGCTTTTTTCATTTTATTTCCCAACTAATGACTAATCCGCGATGATCCAGTATAAACTGAGGGAAGTGACTTTAACAAAAAAGTAACAAACAAAATAGAAAAGAAGTCGTCCGCTTTCGCACTTAACTAGCGAAGTGGACCGGCGGAGTGCGGATTTACAGCTTTGTGTTTGATGGGAAGGGGGGGGGGTACATGAGCGGTATGTGTGGGAGATTTAAGACTGCGATCCGTCCCGCAGCTCTAGGGGTACAAGCAACCGAACTCAGAACCGGGTCTAAAAGTGTGTGTCTGAGCACAGCTCGGATCGTCAGCACACACACAGCGGTTTGAGCTTCAAAGCAGAAATGTCGCTCAGTCCTTAGAAAACATTCAAACAATCACGTGGATTTGTGTTTCCAGTCGTGTCCCGACTAAATAAAGGCTGATGTTATTCTTACATGTTTAACGTGCAGCCAGCATGCAGCGCCACCCAAAGCTAATGTTGTTAGCCCGTGTTAGCATACTGCTAATTCTGGCTCCGTTCAGAAAAAGCAATGACCACACTTGGATTCTAATCCGACCATTGATCCCATCAAGATATTTTGTACATGTAACAGCGGCTTATGGGGTCCACTCGCAACGTGGCGGGGGCGTGGCATCACGATGGTGTCTCTCCATCGGGATGTCAGTCACCCATCACGACGGACGATGATATCGTCCATCGGCACAACCCTAATACAAAAGAATAGCTGAGATTTTGCAGAAACATTTTGGTTCAGAGGAAGTGTTTGTTTAAACCCAAACACTAGGGTTTTCTTTTTTAAGGAGCATCTACTTATTTTTGGTTAAGTAAAAAGGTAGATGATCTTTAGAGTGAAGTTTGTGTTTAAGTTTTAATCATGCAGGAATTGAGACTACTGAAGTCCAACACAAAGCTTTGAAGAGAAGGAATGTGTCACTTTCAAACCCTTGTAAACTCCTGCAGGAGAAACAGTCCGGCCGCTGGAGGGCATCAAAGTGCTGGACCTGACCAGGTGAGAATGGGGTTGATGAGTCTCCTCATCTCTGCTGCAGCATGAAGGCTCAGGTATCTGATCTGTCCACAGGGTTCTGGCTGGTCCATTTGCCACCATGATCCTGGGAGACCTGGGGGCGGAGGTCATTAAAGTGGAGAGACCAGGTCAGTTCAGGGCTCTGTTCGGCCTGGCAACAAGGAAAAGGTTGTGGCAAATGATAAGATTTAACCAACTCGTTGTTCAGTTGTGGGCGATGATACCAGAGCATGGGGTCCTCCTTTTTTGGGCTCAGAGAGCGTCTACTTCCTGAGTATCAACAGAAACAAGAAGGTGAGCATCAAAAGTTCATGGACCATGGAGACTATGAAGGATGAATTCTCAGATTATGGACATTCAAATTTTGAGAAACTTAGAAACAAAAAATACCTGTTTAAGAACAAGATGGACACTGAAAACAGCAGATAATTTCATAAAAGAACATGACTGAGAAGGAATCACAGGAAGGAGCATCATCATGTACTCGAGTACATCATTGTAGTTGAGTACATTTGATCCAGGTTTAGCTAGTGTGATTGGCCTGTTCTAACTTAATTAAGTGAAGTGCTTCATCCTTCATTTATTGGTGGATGTTAAAGGGCCTATGTCATTCAAAATCTACTTTTTGAGCTTTTAAGTGTATTATAATGTTCATTCCTCACTATACACAACCTCAAAGCAGTATGTTGACCCATTCAGGCATTTCTGAGTATTTGTCCAAAATCCTGCTCTATGAGCACCAGCCCCTCCTAATCCCCAAACACAAGCAGGTTCTGACATTATAACGTAGATAAGTTAGGAGCAGCCCCTTCCCTCCAGGAAGAGTCAGCACCGCCCCCAGGCTAACACACACACCCACTTTCTCCACTGAGCAAGCGGCCATCGGCAAAACACTTTCATTTCATTTACACAATATGCACATCCATCTTTGCAAAAGTTTGGATGTTGTTTGTTTTTTTGGCTGAAACACAGAGATGCTGCAGAGGCCGACTCATTGAATGAGTGGCACCCACAAGGAGAGAAAGGCGGAGCCTCAGAGATTGAGTTTGCAAAAATACATTTTCAGAATTACCCATAACAGGGTTGTGTTTGATATTTGTACAAAGATACACATTTGAATTCACTTACTTATGATGAATGAGAATGCTACGATGCTGAGAGAGCGGCGTTCACGCTCAGTGTGGGACAGGGTTCCTGTCAGAGATGTTGTGTGAGTGCTGAAGAAGCTGTGAACCTCAGGATGAACTGTGATCTTTCAGAGTCTTGCTGTGGACCTGAAGAACCCTCGAGGAGCACAGGTGGTGCGGGAGGTACGTCAGACTCACTCTCAGGCTCTCTACATAGGCTCCAGGCTCTGGCCCCGAGGGGAGCCGTAGGTTGGAGATCAGCTGGGGATTTGTGCAGGAACTTGGTCAACCCCTTTAACGTCAAATCATCTTCACTCTGGTGTCACGCTCTAACTCGAGGTGGCTCCATAGAAGTCAGAGGTCATCCTGTTATGATAAGCATCAGGGCTATAAACTTCATTGGGTTACCATGGTAACACTTTCTGATTAAACAGAAAGTGAGTAAAAATGAGTATGATTGTGTTGCCAACAGAACATTCTAGACTAGAGTCTGCTTTAAAGTGGAAGAAATTGCTAAAACATCCAAGTCATTTGCTTGATGCCAGAATGTTTGAACTAGTTAAAAAAACAACAATAAAAACTTTAAGGCAAAACACTGGATCTGAACAGGAAGTGCTTCCAAGGTAAAAACCCACTCCAATGAAAATGGTGTCTGATGATGAAGGACATATATAAAGAAAATTAAGATTGTAATTCTTTATTTAAACAGTGATTGATCAGTAGTAAACAAAAATGCTGTTTAAAATAGCTATCTATTCTGATGCATCCACTGTCAGACAAATAGATCCATGAACGTCTTTGTTTTCCTCGTCTGAACTGGAATCTGGATCTAAACTGTATTGCTCCAATATCGCTCACTATTTTTGTTGCACTGCTAATGTTATGTTGGGGGTGTGAGGGGCTGTAAACGTAGGACAGAGTTTAAACAGATGGATGATGGGATATCAGCGGAGGCTAACTTATGCGCCAGCAGTCCCACCCTCAACTCAGAGGCAGAAACTATGTCCTAGAAAAAGACATAGTCATAAATGAAAAACACTAGGAAGACTTGATCAGAGTGGGGCTTTAAATGCTGGAGGTCAAACTAGATAAAGGAGGGGGAAAAAACTGTTATTAAACTTGAATAAACAGATTAACAAAGGCTACAATAGCTGCTAAAACGGCTTCAATAAAACCAGAATGAACTGAATTTTTGTTATAGAAGTTCTGAGAAAGATATCACACAGACAAAAAAGCCATGAAAACGAAAGAGTCGGAGTCAACAAGCATGAAACTGCTGAATAGTTGAAAAAGCTTCAAATGAACACAACTGAGAGCAGGCAGGAATGTTTTCATGCAGGAGTGGTTAACAGAGTGGTTACAGGAGTTCAAGGAAGCTGAAGAACAACAAGAAGAAGGGTTTCTCTGTGTCTTTAAAGCTGAATTCATTTAGTTTGATTAAAAAAAAGCTGAATAAAAAATTATTAAATGGGGAGAACTCATAGTCTTCTTCCTTCATCCACGTCTCTTAGTGCTGATTGGGTCGTGTGTTAGCTTGCAGGAATGTGTGATGTCCTGGTGGAAAACTACCTTCCAGGGAAGCTCCAGGAGATGGGTTTGGGATTCGATCAGCTGGGCGAGGTCAACCCTCAGCTCATCTACTGCTCCATATCAGGTACTCACCTGCTGGCCTGTGTCTATCTCAGATGTTATCGTTCTCATCCTTTCCTTAGGGTTCAGCTCTGCTTCTGAACCACCAGAGGTCGCCAGAGTCCACTAAAAACCAGCTGAGCTCTCTTTTCCTCCATGCAGACTTTTTTATAGGGGTCCTGTTGAGGCCTGGTCAGCAGGAGGGAGTTCTCAGTCAGCAGCATTTCACAGCGGGGCTTCTGATATGCTCTAAAGGGCTTCTTTATGAGCTCTAAACTTTTCTGCAGATCAGCAGCCTTAGCTCATCTTAGTTTTTGTGTTTCTGTGGACACCTGAAGGCATAGCAGTGATAGGGCCCCAAACTTCTATGTTTGATCTGCAACACACTTACAGCTGAACAAAAATCCTCTTTCTGCAGGGGGCGCTGTTACATGTCAGCACTCCACTGCCGAGAGCTTTCATGAGCTTTTTAGAGGAGGAGATCACGCACGCGTCTGATATTCAACATCTGTGCCATCATGAGAAAAATCTCCACCATTGGAGTTACTAATGTCTGCCTGTCTGCTACAACAGAAGATCCCTGCTGGAGTTCATCTTTTCTGCTAGTGCTCCTCTATCAATTTCTATCAAACCACTTGAAGTATGCAGCTTCTTGGATTTAGTCTGAGTACCTCTTCACTGGAAGACATGTTTAATTTTTAGAACATCTCTGAATTGTAACAGGAAGACTCCTGAACTTTGTAGATCTGCTGGTCTTTATATTGGTAGGTTAACAAAACCTCACTAAGAACATTTGTGTAAATTTGTATAATTTCTTGTAAAATGAACTTACAACACTTGATATAAAATGGTAAAAGGCCTATACTTAGATAGCGCTCTTCTACCTACAAGGCCCAAAGCTCTTTACAGTCACAGACCCATTCACCCAGTCACACACATTCACACACTGGTGGCGGCTCCACTGCCAAACACTGGCGCCAACCTCCCATCAGAGGCAAGCTGGGTTCAGTGTCTTGCCCAAGGAGACTTTGACTCATGGGCGCGCAAGGCGGGAATTGAACCTGCAATATTACGATCATGGCTCGACCGCCGTACCGCTGCACCACGGCCGCCCCAAAATCAGCTGACCAACAGTTAGCATTAATGATAAAAATAGAAAATACTATATAAGCGATAAACTAATCTCCTGAAATGATTTCTAATTAATGTCTATTATCATGGTAACTGCATAACATTCAGGCCTAAAAAAGATTGAGCTAATTAGAGAAAAATAACTCTTAGACGGTTCTATCAACACAAACTGTACAAAAGAATAGTCAGTCTCAAGATGTGCCGTCTCATTTTTGTTTAGGTTAATTGTGTGGACAGGTAAAACACAATCATCACTTTCTACACAGAATAAAATGTCTACATTTTTCATCCCCAGACATGAAAAAAATTACTGGCAATGGTTTTATATTAAAATGGGAACTGCAGCGGTTCTTGAAAAGAGTGCCATTGACCATTGACTGTATAAGAGAACTGGAGCGAATGAGTGTCGTCACCCATAGAAAATGCCTCATTAAATCAATTTAGTTGCCATTTTTTCACGATACAGATACCGCCATGTTGGAACTAGTAAGCAGTGATTGGTCTCAGTCATTCAGAGTCATTGTTTCTATGGCAACAACTGTCACCAATCAGGCGTGAGCTTGTTGGAAGTCCCCTACCACTGGAAAGCGGGCTCTGGTAAATCTGTAAATCAAATGTTCGGCTTGAGACGACACATTTTTATTGAGAAATCTGATTGGTAAGTTTATAACTTGAATAATAGGCACTACAGAAAAACTACCATAAAAAAAATTTATATGTTAAAAAGGTATCAGAGTAAGAACGGTTATTCTGGCCAATAGAATGACTGAGTACCAGCTGTTTATGACTCTATAGAAGTCTGGGGGATTTTGGCTTCTTGGAACCAGCGGATACTTCCTGTGTGGAACACCAGGGAGGGCGGGTCTCTCAGTCTAGCCCTCGTATACAGTCAAAGTGCAGAACCAAACCTTTTTTTCATAGTTTACCCACCCAAAAAAAAAAAATCCTCAAAAAAAGATAAAAAAGTTATTTAAGCTGTTCTGGGTGCACCTGATTTTTCTCTGATTTATCTGTTTTGGAAACTTTAGAAACAATTTTGATAAAAAAGCGTGAATTGGGGTCACTCAGTCCAGTTCTTATATAGTCAGTGATGCCGACAGAGTTGGTTAATGTCAACCATATTGGTAAAATGTTAACAGACCTTGCAACATTAAAGAAATGTTCTCATAAGTGTTTCTATTCTATTTTGCTGTGTTAGCCTCCGTTCGTGTGGATCTTCAGATGTGGTTTTGTGTGCTCTTAAACTCTTCCTGTGACAAGTCCTGAAACAATCAGAGGCTTTCCAATGAAGCCCACAATCCCACACATGGCTGATAACTCATTATGGGATGTTGTTTACCCTGCATTCTCAGATTATGTCCCACTTTATCACCCGAACGTGTAACCAAACAGCTCTAAAGCTACAAACACCTGTCAGATATTATGAATGGGCGAGTAGATTTAATGGCCGGCTGCGGGCCGCAGAAGCCGCAGAGATGCCAGAGAGGTCTTTCATCTGATCTGAAAAGTGAGATGGACAGGTGGCATCTGTTTGTGTTTGGTTCTTTGTGGATGTTTCAGTGTCGGTGAACTGGAAAAAACTGAGCAGCGTGACGTTGGAGCGGATGCACTGGCGGCTGCTTATCACTGAACACTCATTTGTTTTTCTCTGCAGGAACATAAACTGCAAAACCTTGACTGCTCTGAGCTCAAGTCAGCAGACATAGACTTTCATTTATGTTGCTTTTTTTCTCAGCATGTTCACCAAACACAATGGGAGAAAGCTCCCATCCGACTAAAACAAAATGGCCACCAACACACGGTGACAGAATGGCATAAAATTTTGACTGATATGTTACCTTAGATACCCTTAAGCATTAATGTTTCCATGTTTTCATCATTGGTTTGATCATCAACCAATACGGAGCCTTTTCCAATAGCACGAATGATGAAAACCCTAAAACAAAAAGCAGCGTCGTCAGCAGTACCATCTTTATTATCTCACACACCTTCATTGCCTGTCTGACTTTCTTTTCGATTGGTTGAAACCAAATGAAAGTTCATTATCCTGTTCATAAATCTCTGTGGCTCCAACAGGACTCTTCAAAATAAAAGCCAACTTCTTCTGTTAGAGTGTTCTAGTCTGCTGGATAAAGGAAGAATCAGAACTGCTGATTGAAGAAATCTTCCTTTTGTCCCCTTTTGCTTGTGTGACACACGCCGTCTGACCTTCCTCGTCTGATGAACATGTATGTTTGTTTGGGGGATGAGGAGTGCAATAGCTGGTAAAGGTGTGAGGCTGAGTGGGGAGCTGTGGGTCTCTTATCTTTTTAAAAGCATTTTTGGAAAGCCTTGTTGTTGATGCGAGTGAGCTGAGAGCCGAGTGCAGCCAGGAAATCACTCTGGTTGTTTAGTCGCAGCGGCAGACTCAACACGGAGCTGGAATGTAGATTTCTTGGAAGAGCGCCGTTTGAGTCCCTGCTGTGTTTCCTTTCAGGTCAGAGCGCCACAGAGGCGCTTACCCATGTGTGTGTGTGTGTGTGTTCAGGTTACGGACAGACCGGTCCCCAGGCTCAGAGTCCGGGCTACGACTCCATCGCCTCAGCGGTGTCCGGGATGATGCACATCACGGGGCCAGAGGTCAGCCTCTTCTCTGCTGTTCTCCTAAATCATCCTGATGCTTTCAGTCCGGCGGGTTTCTGTCAGATCTCCAGGGACCTCGATTCTAAAATCTCCATTGAACAAAAGAGCTGCGGCACCCTGGAAACATGTTTCCATTCAAAATACAACCAAATGTTTATGATTAAAAAATGTTAAACGTATCACAAGATTCTTACTGCAGAGTTAGACTTTAAATTTTTGAAATTGTTATCACCTCGTAGTAAGTTAATATTCATAGATAATGAGAAAGAGGACCTACATTTTCCATCAGTAAAAAGATTATAATCCATTTTTATTACTGCAATCAAAGACCATAAAGGCGCAGAGGGATTATTCTGACAATGGAGTGACATTGTGCCCAGTAAGGAGCAGCAGTAAATGCCTTAAAATTCATTTTAATAATGTTTTTTGAATCTCCTTTTGCCTACGGATGAAAATCAAGTTTCTATCTGTCTTTCTCCAGTGATGTGCAGAAATCCTCCCTAACAAAACAAAATCTTTCTCTGGTATTTCTCCCCCAAGCAGAGCCTCAAACTCACATTCTAACCTGCTTTTTTAAGAATGTTCAATGCCGATATCTACAGTCATACAATGCGGTCACCAAAAGTAAGAACAGGAAGATGTGTCTTGGAGTTGTAATGAGAGTCTTTCACATGGGAACAGCCTGGCACTTTCAAAACTTCCCTCAAACTGACATTTACCTAATTCCTGAACAAAAGAACTGATCGCTTCCATCCTGAACCTCATTTTTCTTTCTCCCGCTTCCTCCAAGAAGTCTGCAAAATTCAAAAACAAAACAACAAGTTTATTTGGATTTACAAAAATGTAATTTCTGAATTGATTCCCATTTTATTTATTAGAGCTCATATCAAATTCAAAAGTCTGATCAGCTGCTGTTTCTTCTGGAAATGCTCTGACAGGATGGGGAGCCGGTGCGCCCGGGTGTCGCCATGACAGACCTGGCAACGGGGCTGTACGCTCACGGAGCCATCATGGCCGCCCTTCTGCAGCTACAAAAGACGGGTAGAGGAGGTCACATCGACTGCAACCTGCTGTCCTCACAGGTACAAAGCCGGATCAGCCTGATGTTGCACACTTCACAGGTGTGTCTGTGTGTCACTTTAATCCCTACACTACTAAAATAGTCATATTTCTGTGACAAAGAGGTTGTTTGACATGCTCGCTGTTTTAAAGCCCAGACCAACTTTGTCTCATTTGCGAGCAACTTTGATCTGGGACACAAAAAATATAGAAATGGATAATAATCTTAAAAATCAAAGCTGCCCGCCGAAATGGAAAAAAGGGGTGGAGCTGAAGCGTAAGCAAGCTTTTATCTTATTTATGTGGTCTGTTTCACACAACAGTAAATGGAGACTTGATTTTGTCACATAACAAGTGGTTACGTGGTGAATTGGATCAATGTCCTTAAGTGGACGCTATTCTAAGTTTGTGAACAACAATTAATCAGTTGAATGTTTTTTTTTTTACCAAAAGACATCAACTATGGAGCTGAGGAAGCATCACTAAACAATATAAGGAAAGTTTTATAGTTTTAAACCCAAGAAACGTTCCCAGACTCACTAGAACCTTCTGGAGATTTGATATTGATGATCACAGCAAAAACTGAAAAGTTAAAGAAGTTTTTTGAACACATCTGTTCACAAAACGTTTAATATTTTTATATTTATATATATTTTATATATATAACGTTTAATATTTTGGTATCGTGAAATCCTGCCGGGTTAAAACTGCTACTTTCCAAACTTTGATTCATTCAGATGGAAACAGCGGAGACGCTTTTGATGTTAAGTTTAGTGTGAGCAAGCTCTTGACTCCATCAGACAGGACTCTGGACAGCAGCTGATCCATTTAGCTTCTATTACCTTGAAAACCTGTTTTCTTCCTGAGGAATTAATTCATTCTTTCATCTTTATTATGGACACCGGATTTTTACACATCAGAGACAATCAGTGAACTAAAGGAATTTAATTAACTGAAATATTTAAAGTTGCTTATTAGGAAAGCGGTTAAAGTGTGGTGAACAGAAAAGAACAGAAAACTTCATATTGGTTTTCATGTTCTCTTTTTAAGCGCATTAGTCTCCCCACTTCCTGTTTTATTGATTCCCACAGCAAAGAGCTTTAAACAAAAGTTTTTTTTTATCAGACTAAACTACTCGCAACGTGGCGGGGGCGTGGCATCACGATGGTGGTCTCTCCATCGGGATGTCAGTCACCCATCACAATGGACGATGATATCGTCCATCGGCACAACCCTAGTCGTTAGGGTCTTCTTTTCTTCTGGGGTGAGATCAGAACAGAAATTCTGAGTAGCAATTCTCCAGCTTTGGATGCTGCCTGTGTGTTCTTCTTCACAGCCGGTTTAGTGAGTGTGATCAGGTCCACCTAAGGCAGTAGTCCCCAAAATTGTTCCTGTCACATACACAGAAAAGTCAAAAGACTTCAGAATTCCAGTGTTGGTGATGTGTGTTAAGAATTTAGTCAATTCAACACTCGTCAAATTTAATTTAACTGTCTGGAGGTTAAGTAGTTGGTGTTAATCCTGGGAGTCGAAAAAAAGCAACTGTATTCAGTGTTGACACTAAACAGAGTTTCTCATTCAGTTTCCTGTCAGGGATTCTGGTTATCATTAGCTAATGTCACATGGCAAGGCCACTGTTAAAGCTAGCTTTTTATACTTTAAATGCTCTCATGGGCATCATTTACTCTGTGGAAAATATTTGTTCCAAGTATGTGGTTTGTCCAGTTCTATGTCGGATATCATAAAAGAAACAAACAACAACAGATTGTAAAGGTATTTAAGGCTAATATTTTAAAAGCTGTTGAAGGTGCATCAGACGTTTTATGTCCCCTTTATGAATAATGCTGAAGAGTTTACTTTTAATATTTGAGCACACCCACAAATACCCAAACAGCATGTAGCTCATTTCTGCTCATATCCCCCTCATTAATGGTTTTACACCCAAGACTCCCCACTTCCCATGAGTCTTAGGGGCTGAAGGCGGGGCTAACACCCAAGTCGCCACACTATTGACACAAGCATGCTCAATCAGGTGCGTGCACTTTAAAAACCTTCAACTTGTTAATAAAGGAAACAATTTGTGTCAGATGATCAGAAAGAGTTTTTCATTTTCTCTGGGATATGTTTTGTTCTTTTCTGCCATGAAGAATTTTACTGCTTCCAAAAGCTCATAATAATAAACATAGTGACTTACCATTCCGCTCAGTGAAAAAGTAAGAATCTTCCCATTCTTCCAGGAGCATCCTGTTTTTTTCTTTATACTCTTAATTAAGCCATTTTGACCATGAGGGTAGTAACAGTCTGCACGCACATCAAATGTTTAGTTATTTTTTTCCGGCATCGGGCATAACTCGCTCAAATGATTGGCGGTCATGCATGTGTCAAAACACACACAGTGCCAATTTACTCTTATTATTATTTATTTTTAACACCCTCTGAGGGATTTGAGTGTAGAACTATAGGGAAAAAAATATGAAATGAGGCACAGTATTCAGAAGTTGTTGTTGCGATGCGCCGTGACCAATATACTGTACAACTCAGTCTCGGAGAGAGAGTAGCAAATACAAAAGCAGATTTCACACTTTCCATTCTAGTATCAATGCCCATCTAATTGAACACGCCCATAAACAGCCAAACAGCATGCATCTGACTTCTGCTCATAGCCCCCTCACTCATGGTGAGGAATTTTACACCCATAATTCCCCACTTCCCATGAGTCTTAGGGGCTGAGGGCGGGGCTAACCCCCGGGTCGCCACAATATGATGAGATGCAAAGGGCCGCATGCTTAGTGGCATGCATGTGGCTTGAGAGCTGCGTGTTCGCCACCCCTGCCCTATGTTAACATGCTTTGGATAGCACAAATGGATTTGTAAAAGGTGGGATTGAATAATAAAGCCCTTAGGAGAGCACATAGATTTTGACTCCATTCTTCTGTGTTTGCGTGTAGTTTAGCAAGGATTTCATCTGTCTTAGTTCCCAGGCCTGTCATCAGGGTGCTCTTGTTTGTAAGTCAGAGTCAAGACTCTCTGGATTTGTAGTTGTTTCTCTTTTTTTCATTAGTATAAGTTTTGCTCTCTGGGTGAAGATAAAGATATATATTATATAGACTGTCTTTTTTGACGGTTTTCCAGTTGGCTCTTTAGGGTATCTACAGTTAAATGAGTCTGTCTGATTCTTTGGTTCATAAGCTGGGGGCAGGCTCTCTGCATAAATTTATTTGTCTTTTGTCCCTTTACAGCTTTTTGTAAGCTCCTGGGGATCGTGTTGGTCTGCCTGGACCTCATGGTAGACCTGAAGTGGTTCTTGTTGTCACCCACTTTTTTAACAGTTTTCCTCCTGTTCATGGAACTTTCCCAAAACTAGAAGAAGCATCTCTGTGTAGATTCTCATTCATCCAGGTTGAGTAAAATCCACTGGACTTGGTTTATCATTTTTATTAAAGATCTTTCTTCTGTCTTCCAAGTAGTTTTCTCAATTCTCAAACGTTAAATCAAGCTTTATTTAAATATTTGTAGAGCTATGCTTAAACTTCACAAGCTTTGATGCATAAAATGTTTAAATTCCCTTTTATTTTGACATGTTCAAGATCAAAGAACTTTTTACATTTATTTTCTTCTGTTTGTGTTCAAATATTGTGTTGTCAGTGAGAAAAACTGCAGATGGAATTTGAAGAAGACACATAAGAAGCTTTTTTTCGTACAGATGTGTACTTTAAATAGACATTTCTGGGTTCCTGCAGTGCTCACGGTCAGCTCATAAATGATGTTGCTAAGCTGAAAGTCAGATCTCATGCAGATCAGTGGGGTGATTTTGACAATGAACATATTCGCGTGTGTGTGTGTTTGCTGCTATGTAAAGGGAAAAACAATAATTTACAGAGAAAAACCTGCAGGAATTCAAACAAACCGCTGATTTATCCTGAGAATTTAAAAACATTCCAGTCAGGTTGTGCTGCTAATGTGACAGTGTTGATTTTAGAAAGTTGTTTTATGCGTTTCCTGTTTTCGTGTTTTTGTGCTGAAGGTGAACCTCATAGACCTCCATAGTTCAGGCCACCTGTTTCCTGCAGCTCATACGAAGCACAAACTCTTCCTCAGTCTGTCACCGATGAAGATGCCTCACTGCTGCAGAGGAGAAGAAGATGCATGAAATGTAGACAAATAAAAAAACAGAAGATCAGAGATTATCTGTGAATGATAGCTGAAGAAAGATGGATGACAGAAGACAGGTGGAGGTTAGAGAGAAAGGTTTGGCAGTTTTATCACATGCTAGAAGGTACAGTGTGATGGACAGAAAAGGCTTTAGCAGCCTACAGGAGAACAGAAAGAAAAATAAAGAACAAAAAAGTGAAGTAAAGTAAAGAAGTAAAGAAAGGTTTGATAACCATAAGTAGATCTGACTACTAGACCTGATTTGGGTTCCACATCTTTAAATCTTTATTAAACTTGTAGCCATTGCTGTAGAGTCTGTTCTATAATAAGCTGGTATCCAGTTTAAAACTGGAGGGATGTGGCCAGTTTTTTCTGGTTTTGGTTAAAACTCAGGGAGCAACGATCTGAGCCGCTGCGTTTTAACTGTCTTTATAAGGAAGAACAGACTGACAACGAAAGTCTACACAGTTTTCAGTCTTATTTTGGCTTATGTAAATCTGGACACGATATCTCTGAATCTCACGTTTGTGTCCTGATTTGTGTCCTTTTAAAGACCCACTCCAATGAAAATTGTGTTTTTGGTGATTTATACATGTTCTGGCAGTGTTTTTCTGATGAAGGTAATAGGAGGGTCTACGTTAAAGTCCCACTATCTGTGTGAGATCTGTTCTCGGCATTTGACCAATCCCCTGGTGGAGCGGTGAGCTGCAGACACAGTCGCGTTCGGGAACCATTTGGTGTGGTGGTTTAACCCCCCAATCCAACCCCTTAATGCTGAGTGTCAAGCAGGGAGGTATCGTCCCATTTTTAGTCTTTGGTATGACTCGGCCTGGATTTGAACTAACAATTTCCAGCCACAGGGCGGACACTGTACCACAAGGCCACTGAGCTGGTTTAAACAGGGCCAGTGTAGTTTAGTTTAGCAATAAGCTATTGCATTCTATGACTTTATGTTCTTTATGATTCATGTTTATTATACAATTACCAGTATGAAGCCCAATGAGACGACTGTTGTTGTAATATTGAGCTATATAAACCAAATTGAATTGAATATTTAAAGAAAATTAAGCCTTAAATTGCATTTCCAAGTATTTCTTTAATCAAATTCAAAAGGTTGCTCTGCACCAACGGTCCCACCCACAACTCAGAAGTGAATTTGAGCTACTGCTGCTGTGCAGAAACTATGTCCTTTTGATTTTGGCTAAAAACAGTATAATCAGAATCCCAGTAAAATCACTGTGAACGCTTTTAAAATAGATCAAAAGTTGATCAGAGTGGGACTTGAATATCAGAACTGAAAGGCAAGTCTGAATTTAATATGACATGAAGATTTTTGACTAGACCTCAATAAACAAAAGCTTCACTTTTTCCTCAATTTTCACAAAACGGGCTTTTATTTTGTAATTGTTGAACTGCATCCCGGAGTTTAGCTGCTGTGAGCAGCAGCAGTGAAAATCTTATGTTTGCGATTAGGAAACTTTACGTAACATCAATGCAAGATAACAAATGCATATACAACCACAAAGCTTTGCATAAATTAACATTTAACGTAATCAACTTTTTTTGGTCTGAATGTGTTTTACTTTGTTTTCTTGTTCAAATCAAATGGTGCAACATAAAAAAAGTATAAATAGATTATTTAGTTTGACAGTTCTTTGTAGTGAGTATGAATTTTCAACAGTACCACAACTGTCAAACATACATCATGGGGTCATAGCTCTACATATCAAGTTACCAAACATCCATTCATCAAAGTGGACGTGCATTCCAAGGGTTTTCTGCATGCAATGCTGCCAAGATGGCAGAGAAAGAGCACAATTTAGAGATTACCTTTGAATCAAATCAGCTACTGTTGCACACCTTTCCCTCTTTCATTATACATTTTTCAGGAACTTTGCTCTGTTCATACTATTGTATCAACAAACAAATCACAAATCACTGACTAAATATTTTGTCTTAAAAGTCAATTCCTTGGCAGGTTCAGCTACCAGACAGTCTGGTGTCATTGTTAAAACTTATTTACAACTGCCCTTAAGCGTTAAAATGAGCTGTCTGTGGGCACAAAATGGGCAAACCTGTACGAGGCACACAGGTGACCCAAACGAAATATCAATAATAATAATAATAAACTCTATTTATAAAGCACTTACATTGCTCATACAGACCCGCAGTGCTGTACAATGAACATGTAAATAATCAGACCCAAATAGATTAAAAGTGTACAAAGAAATTGTACATTGTTAAAACAAAACATATCACAAACATTCAATAAAAGAGAATAAATTGAAATGTGGTGGGATAAAAGAAAAACAAGGAACCTTTTTACTGTCTATTAAAAGCCAAATTTATAAAGTGGGTTTTAAGGAAGGACTTTAAACAGGCAGTGATGGAGTTTCTTTGACATAAATTGGAGGAGTTTTGGAGCTTTGCAGCAAATTACGGTCCCCTCGTATAGGGAATTACAGTAATCCAGCCTGGTGTTAATGAAGGCGCGGATCACTGTTTCAAACAGCTGAAAGTACAGGATAGGTCTGACGTTTGCTGGCTGCCTTAGGTTTACAACCGAGTTAATTTGTTTGTATAGTCTCAGCTCAGTCTACCTTCACTCTTAAATTTCTTTGCATGAGGCGTCAAATATTCATTTAAAAAACCAAGGTTAGCAGTGAGGGACCCAGACATGTCGCCAAAAACTATTACCTCTGTTTTGCTATCTTTGAGACTTAAAAAATATTGATTCATCCAGGACTTTAGGTCTAAAAAGAATTTGTGGAGTGTTTCAACAGACGGGTTATTCTTTTTAAGAGGCACATACAGCTGCACACAGTCATCTGCACCACCTATGCCAAAGGGCAGAAGAGGATGCATGGTCTCCAAAACTTACACAACGGTTTGATCACTCCAGTAAGATTTCAACCACATCAATGCCAGTCCTTTTCCTCCGACCCACAGAGTCAAAGGCGGCTGACAGGTCTAAAAGCCCTAGAACAGGGGTCTGCAACCCGCTGCTCAGGAGCCGCATGCGGCTCTTTAGAGCTGCCCTAGTGGCTCCCTGGAGCATTTTCAAAAATGTTTGAGAATGTAAAGACGGTATTGGACGATATTTTTTGTTTTAATATGGTTTCTGTGGGAGGAAAAACAAGACACAAAGATTCTTAACGTTTACCAATGCTGTAAGAATGCGTAGAATAAATATTGTTACGCCCAGCAGGGACGTCACTTGCAGCGGGAAATACGGGAGCCATGCTGTCAAAAAGTTGAGCTGTCAATCAACTGGCAGCACTGGAGAACTGTCCGTGGCCCAAACAACGCACGCCTCCGAACAGTCTCAGAGAGGAGGAAGTTTTTAGCTGACCGCTAGGCAGGTGGCTGATGTAAATCCAACCACTGTCAGTTCCGTGCATTGCTTGATGAAGTTTAAAGCGAATATTCCGATCTCCTGCTACACAACACAGTCCGATGGCTGTCCAGGGGTGACGTTTACCGTTTTGCGTGACTTTGTCATCAGTTTAGAACACGTGAAAACATTCCTAAAAAGCAAAGACCTGAACTACCCACAACTGGAAGATCCTGAGTGGCTGGAAAAGCTGCACTTTTTGGTGGATATGACTGTGACAAGCCATCTAAACGAGCTGAATGAAAGTCTGCAGGCGCCGCAAATGCTTGAAGCTGTTCTGTCATTAGAGCCAAGCTGACTGTCATGGGGCACGCACGTTTCATTTTATTGTTTTTTGTTCGAATCCTCAAAATAAAAATGACATCAAAAATCGGATTTCTTTATTACATTTCTTTAATTTTATCAAAGCAATGAAACATAATTTATTGAAATTGTAATGAAGTTAAACTTGCACAACAGAGCAGTCACGTGACGCTTCGTTCTCCGCAGAATGCACTGCAGGGCAAATAAGCATTTAATCGTTAATACTAATTATGTATTTGTAGCAACTTAGTCATTTTGATAGTAGGCTAACATAGCTAATATGGATACATATTGCATGTGTTGCCTTCATTTTAAGGCTTAAATAGGGCTTTTAATATTTTGCGCCTCCAGACGTATTTGTTTTTTGTTTTTTTCCTCCAATTTGGCTCTTTCAGCATTTTGGGTTGCCGACCCCTGCCCTAGAACCACACAATCACCAGAATGTGTAGCTAAAACCTTTTAAAAGAGCTTACTCTGTACTATGCAAAGCCTTGAACCCAGACTAGAAGACCTCAAGGATAGGGTTCTTCCAAAAAAAGCCATTAGCTAACTGTGCAGTATTCTTTCAAGTACTTTAGAGATAAAAGGTAGTTTAGAGATTGGCCTAAAATTTGCTAAAATTGTAGGATCAAATGCAGTATTTTTGAGTAAAGGAGATACTACAGCTTGTTGAAAAGATTGTTGATTAAGCCCATAGAGTGAAAATATTCATGCACAATGTTTTTGTGGGTTTTGCCGGTAAAATCCCTCTCGTGGTTGGCTGTTCTGCTCTGATTGGTGGTCTGCCACATTGGATCGGGCTTGAAGCTGGTACCAGCAGAGGCTCTTTGGTTGGTTCCACATGTGGAGTCTTCACAGCCGGCTGCTGGGGTGCACTGGTTCCTGTTGTGGCTTCTCTACTGTAAACACAGAATAACGTTGGCTTCTAAACAGAGCGATGATGGACAGCACCACCCATCTGAATGTGGGGCTGCCCGCTCTATCATGCCAGAACTATAACACCCCCAACCCCTTTCTAATCACTCTGCACTTCCTCTTCACTGCCAGGGCTGAAGAAAAATGAGCATGAAGAACATTTACTCCTTCAAGTCACACTTTCTCTGAAAGGTTTTCACAGTTAAACCGGTTTGAAGTTAGACTACTTCAAAGGGTTTTTGAAAATAATAACTGCATGAATGTAAATATAAAAGCTCCATTTTGTTGTCTTTCTACATATCATCATTTTCATAAAGATTCAACATGCTACAGCCCCAATTTAGCAAAAAAATAAAGTTTTATTGCAACAAATGAGAATCAGATCAGAATCATTTATTGTCGTTACAATTTAGAATTGTAACGAGATTCGTGCAACTCAAAAACAAGCAGATGGCATTAATTGTTGAAAAATTAGAGGTCGTCACAGTGTGCAAATATGCAATTAAAATGCAGGTCATTACATAAAAATAAAAGTAACAAGTAATGTATAAAAATGAAAAGACTAAAGAGGAGTAACAAGTAAAAGCACCAAGGGTACAGAGTCCTTGTCATTAAGTGTGGTGTCCTTATGCTAACAAAAGTAATTGTTTCTCTTAATCCCTGGTATATTATTTTAATCCCTCAACTTGTTATGATTTAGTATTTTAGGTTTTAATATATTGTTTAAATGTGTAAGTGTGTTTCAATGTATGTTTAACCAACTGTGGCTGCCTCTTGGCCAGGACTCCCTTGGAAAAAGAGGTTTGCAATCTCAATGGGATTATTCTGGTTAAATAAAGGTCAATTAATAAATAATGGGCGTTGATGAAGGTGACTGCTTGTGGGAAAAAGCTTTTCCTCAGTCTGGTAGTTTTTTTCCTGATGAACCGGTAGCATCTGCCGGAGGGCAGTGAGTTGAACAGGGGGTGGGCTGGATGGGTGCAGTCTTTGGTGATGCTGGTCACTCTGCTGAGGCAGCGTGACCAGTAGGTGTCTGTGAGGGAGGGAAGGGGGGGGCCAATGGTTCCCTGTGCTGACCTCGCTCCCTCCAGTTTGTATTTTAGTCCACAGCCCTGATAAAAAAAAGCCACTTCCTGTGAAAGCACTTGTTGAAGACTGTTTTTATATAAATGAGTTTGGCTCACTTTTCCTGGAGATCCAACTTTTGATGAATGTAAGCCTTTAAAGGGCGGAGTCATATAACGGCAGCAGCAGGGAGGATGCAGCATGATGACTCTGTCTGTCCTCTCCACTCTCTGCCAGGTGTCCTGCCTCAGCCACATTGCTGCAAACTATCTGAATGCAGGAAAGGAGGCGAAGCGCTGGGGGACGGCCCATGAGAGCATCGTCCCATACCAGGTAACTCTTCCTAAACCTGCCCTTTCTGCTCTATAACGTTCAAATGAAGGTGGAAACAACATAGAAGGATGTGCAAACTTTAAAACAACTAAGCATAATGATTGAAGTGGTTTTCTGTGTAAACCCGTTGACCATAAGGTCAGTAGATCTTTTCAGTATAAATGTTTTTTCATATAATAAAAGACAACAAAGTGGCTAAATATGTTGATAGATGGGTAAAACATCCTTTTTTTGGGGAGCTTTTAATGTGAAAGAATAAGTAAAGACGGATATTTATTTTTCCTGGAAGATCGTGCATACTTACTTCCAGGAAACTAGAGACACAGATTGTGTCCATGGAAACAGGTCAGCTACAATTCAAAGTGCATGCACAGACAAACCATTCACACACACTAGAATTGACATCACCAAGGTTCTATATATGCAGCCCCAGGCCTAAAGTCAGGCTTTGGTTCTGTTACAGCCACAGCTCTGTGTTTCTCTGTGACACCTGTGGGTCTGACTAGATTTGATACATTTTTAATCTTTTTCTCAGTTTTATTAAAGTGACTTGGACAGAAGAAAGAAAGTGCTACTTTCTGTCACACACCTAGGTGTGTGAAATTTGTTCTCCGCATTTGACCCATCCCCTGGGGGAGCGGTGAGCTGCAGACAAGCCGCGCCCGGGAGGCAGTAGCATTAAGGGTCTTGCCTAAGAACCCTCACTGGGTGAATTGCTCGCCATTGATATGGTAATTGCCCCCAGTACCATTGCTTATTCCCCTCCGGGAATTGAACCGTTGATTCCTGCATTGTAGCCCTTTACCTTACCAACCAAGCTACCCAGCCGGTTGATAGTTTGGTAGACGTTGGTAGACAGTTTCAGAGCTCACTAAGCATCTGCGCTGGTGATCCTGTTAGGGCATCGATGTCGCAGTCAGATGAGTAGCTCTGGAGATGTTCACTAGAAACAATGGCAGAGGCATGAAAGGATGCAGCAATGCCGAGCTTTGATGGTGTTGGAGATTAATGGATTCAGATATCACCGTAAACATAGGTCAAAGTAAAACCAGCTGTAAGCGCCTGCCCCCCCCCCCCACCGCAAATCTGGTTTTAAAATATAATTAACATGTCTCAAAAAATGTTTTTATCTCTCATCCATGCAAACAAGCCTGCTTCATCTCACGGAGTGTGTGTGTGTGTGTGTGTGTGTGTGTGTGAGGGGGGGTTCTGAATGCAGCTGCTGCCTCTGATGTAGACGTGCACATTAAATCCTACACATGCTCAAGGGTGTGCACGTTTGTTTTTTCACACGCATCAGGATGTGAGCATTTATTCATTCACCCATACAAGGAGGTGCAGCTTTAATCAAACCCACGCATGAGTTAAGGCAAGGTTTTTCTTCACATGCACGCTAATGTGCACGTTTAGTGTATCAAACACACTTGATTCCGGTTTATTCACACACAGAAAAAGTGGACATGTATTTATTCACACACAAAAGGAGGTTCCCCTAAATTTATTTTTACATGAATAGGTGCACTTTTTTCTTTTTCCCGCACATGAGGAAATGTATTTTTTTTTCTTCCCATGCATGAGAGCATGCAATTTTTTTCCCACACCCACAGAAACGTTAACTTTTAGTTATTCACAAGAAAGTTAAATTTTAGTTTTTCACGCACACAGGGTGGCGGTGCACATTTAGAAACGCAGACACGGGGATGTGCACATTTATTTATTCACACGCAAATTAACATTTATGTAGAAACACGAGGACGTGTGCTTTGTTTTATGCACATGCACAAGGATGTCCAAGTGTATTTTATCACACAAATTACACATGAGGGCACGCACATTTGTTTTTGTCACACGCATGAGAACATGCATGTTTATTTCTTCACACGTACTAAAGTGTGCACATATGTTTATTCACAAAAGGATGTACTTTATTTATTCACTTTTATTTATTCACATGCAATAAAAAATGCGTGCCTTCATTTATTCAACAACGTGCATGTTTATTTAGTTGCAAACACAAAGATGAGCATTTCCAGGTATTGACATAAAATAAAAAGATGTGCACTAATAACTGGCTTGCATAACAATCCAGCCCTCCACAGAGTCTAAACAGCAGAATCTGTGGTTTTATTTGAGTTTTTTTCTGAGAAGAGTTTCAGCTTTTCAAGTGTCTTCATATCCTGTAGTTGACATTTCCAGGAATATAGAGGTGACAGGGCAGACGAGAGAGGAGGTTGTGTAAATCAAAACTTTTGGTTGAGGGGGGGGGGGGGAATCCACAGATGTCAAATAGTTTAGCCTGAAGCGTAATAGCTTGGTTTCCGAGGCTGAGGGTCAACCAACGGCCAGCAGAGGGCAGACTCCTCCTCCATGAACTGACCATGTCACCTGGCCTCTCCAAGGACTGGCTGTGGTTTAACTCTCCCTGTATGGACTCCATTACCCACAATCCCCTTAGGACAGAGGAAAGCCAGGTTGTATTGGGAGCCTTGTGACCAGAGGGAGAGTGCGTGCTGGCTGAGATGTTTCCACCACTTTCATGTGGTGAGGAGGTTTTATCACAGCAATCATGAGAGAGGGAAAGAACTAAGGAGGGGAGGAAGAAACATGACTGGAGGGATGGAAAGAAGGAAAATAAAAACACAAGAGGAGGGAAAAGAGTGATTCTCTGGCCTTTTCAGCATGTTTCTCTGGAGGACTTTAGGTTATTAAACTGAAAACCATCATCTCGCCCCCCACCAATCCCCTTAGCCTCCCATTTAATTAGAGTAAATTTCATTTCTACCTGCTGGGAGATGTGGAACTAATGAAAACGACTCTGATCCCCACGGTCAACACTTTCAAGAGTCAGATTTCCATCTAAATGTGCTGCAGATGTTCTTCCAGCAGAGGCGTGTTGATAGTTGGATGGAGATGAGGCAGGTGATCTCCAGGCAAGACTGAACGCAGCCCTCACAGTCTTCTGGAGGGTCCTCTGGTGTTTGCAGGTGCCTACCCATACTTTCAGTTTGTCATCTGATTCTTTGGGTTCGATCATTGTGATGATGACCATTTTATGGTGAAAACTCCCAGAGATTGAAGATAAAGTAGAGTTCCAGCTTCATACTGTAGTTTTGTCCAAAATAAATCCCAATCCAGACCTCCACTGGTTCCCATAACTGTCTTCTGTAAAGGTTGGTAAAATAAGGATACAAAGTTGTGGTTTGTGTGACGCACAGTCCTTCTATGAATCAAATGACTGCATGACATCAGGTTGGATGTCCGATATGACAATAGTTTTAAACACGTGTTCACTGGTAACCATACTAAGTAATTTATTAAACTTTTTAGAGTATAAAACACTGCGTCTCTCGTGTTTTTTGTGTTTATAATGAAAGCGTGAAGTTTAATGATGATGGTTACCTGCCATCACTGTTGTAATGACCCAGGCACATTGATACCATAAACATTCCAAACATCATCTCTTAGGGAATACGTTTTGATTCTGGTGGCTGTGTCGCATACAGTGTCTGGTCTGTTCACACTCATCTAAAGTTAAGGCCCCATCAGTTGTCACACACCTGGATGTGTGAAATTTGTTCTCTACATTTGACCCATCCTCAGTTGGAGTGGTAAGCTGCAGACACAGCCATGTTGGAAAACCATTTTGCAGTTTAACCCCAATCCAACCGTTTAATGCTGAATATCATGCAGGGAGGCATTGGGTCTAATTTTTAGAGTCTTTGGTATGACTCGATCATGGATTTGAACCCTCAACCTGAACACTCTACCACAAGGCCACTGAGTTGGTCATCTGACCCACTTAGCATCACAGCTGTTTGACATGAAATACTTCTGTGTCACATAGGGTACATTAAAACAGATTTAGCTTCATGTAAATAACCCATCTTAATCAAGCAAGAGTTCAGAGTTCAGTATCTTGCCTAAAAACTAAACACCTTTGTGCTATGGAAATATTTTTCCTTTAAAATCTATGCAGCCAGGTCAATGCTGGCAACTGTAAACCACTCCATTTCTCGATCTGCATGAATCCATTATGATGCTCTCTCTGAAAAAATGTTTTGTGCGGCAGAAGATGCTGTGTTGTTGTATTAACATGAACCGATTTGTTGATACATCCCTCACTGATACTGAATGTACTCGGTTCCTGGTTTGGAAGGTACATCGTCTAAAAAAAAGAAATCTAAGACAACAAATCCTAGATGATCCTTCTGATCTTCTATCTGTGCTGACCTCCCATTCTCTTACAAATTTTCCAGCAGCTGATTTGTTCACACCAAGCTGCTTACCTATTGCAGATATAGAGTTCCCAGCTTGGTGCAGGTCTACAATTTTGTTTTGTCGTGTCCTTTGACAACTTTTTGCTCTTGGCCATCATGGAGTTTGAAGTGTGACTGTTTTGAAGTGTGCATGTATGTGGCCAAATACTCATTTACTGATGAATTTACTAATAATTTAATTAAAAATCAGTCAATATTATTTTTTGTGTTATTTTCCTCCATTCTGACTCTCATAGTTGAAGTGTAGCTGTGATGTTCGTTACAGGCCTCTCTCATCTTTTCAAGTGGGAGAACTGGCACAATTAGTGGTTTACTAAACACTTTTTTTTGCCAAACTGTATTCTGTTGTGTCGGTCCATTATTCAATGGCTTTATATTCCCACTCAGATCATCTTTTGATGTGTTTTAAAAGCGTTCCCAGTGTTCCCAGTTGTGGGAAGGACTCTTGGTGCAGAGTTGAACTTGGATGATGTGTCAGAAATAGTTTCAAGAACTTCTTGTTTTTATTTATTTGTTTATATTTTATTGGGCTGCACGGTGGTGCAGTGGTTAGCACTCTTGCCTCACAGCAAGAAGGTCCCCCGGTTCAAGTCCCGGCTGGGGGACATGAAAAAACACAACATCAATGGGGGACCTTTCTTTGTGGAGTTTGCATGTTCTCCCCATGCATGCGTGCGTTCTCTCCGGGATCTCCGGCTTCCTCCCACCATCCAAAAACATGCTTCATAGGTTAACTGGCGACTCTAAATGGTCCCTAGGTGTGAGTGTGTCATTGTGGTCATTCTACCCTGCGACAGACTGGCGACTTGTCCAGGGCGTCACCTGCCTTCGCCCACAAGTGGCTGGGATAGTGTCATGATTTGAATTTGTTGTCTTTGTTCTGTCTTGTTTCTGTTTCCTGTTTTATTTTGAAAGTCTCCTGTCTTGTCTGTTTTCTTGAGTTTACTTCCTTTGGTCCCCATCAGCCCTGATCGTGTCCACCTGTGTCTTGTCTGCCCTGTCTGTATTTAAGTCTTGTCTCTGCCTTCCTCCTGTGTTGGTCCATTAGTTATTCCTGTCTTGGTGTTCCTGTCATGCCATGTTTCTTGTCTCTCGCCACGCCATGTCACAGTGAGTTTTAGTTTTGTTTGGTCTGGTCATCCTGCTCAGCAGCGCCTTTTGTTTGTTTTTTTGTCATTAAACCCCTTTGCCCCTGCTCCTCATGCCTCCGCCTCTGCGTCTGGGTCCAACCGGCTCTCGAGCCAGCCCCTTCACATGACAGAATGGACCAACCAAATTTTCTGGACCCAGCAGAGCAGGACTACACTGGGAGTCGTCTTGCCATGAGGGGGGGTCATCGCCGCCGTCCCCTTCCTGTTCCAGAGGTGGTCCGGCACGCACCACATCCCTTTCCAGTGGTGGTGCCGGATGCACCCCATCCCCGTCCTGATCCAGTGGTGGTCCTGGATGGGCCCCGTCCCGTCCCGGCTCCCAGGGGGGTGCCGCCTGCGCCCCGACCCGTCCCGGCTCCCAGGGGGCCCACCCACCCAGCCAGGCGCCAGAGAGGGGCTACAGGGCCCCGGCCGAGAGCATAGAGAACCCGGCGTCAAATTTTTTGAGCACAGGACAGGCGTGCCGGCTGCCAGGCAGCAGCCATAGGGGCCCCACTAGGCGGCGGACACCAGACACTGGCCAAGGACCACGCCCAGGGCCGAGAACCCATGAGCAGCCCACCACCAGCCGGAGACCCGTCGTCGCAAGCCAGCCACGGCACCCGACCCAAGCAACCCAGAGATCACTGTGCACCCACAGCTCCACCCCCCCCACTACTCCACCCTCTACAACCCTCCTCACCAGCCATATTATCCAACCTCTCCTCCCACACCCCCCCCCAACTCCTCCCCCTCTCTGCGATGGGGAGGAGGCCTGGGATCTCGGTGAGCCAGCCCCAAGGTCTGTCCCACCCATGCACTCTCACACACATGCTCACAATCTTCTAGATGCCCTCCACCCCCCATCGCCACGCAGTAACCCCTTTCCGGCCGATCGACCCCTCCATGTCAGACCATCCCACAAGGCCCTATGCTAGTCTAATATGCAGTAAAAAGTGGAATGGAGGGTAGGTTAACCTACCCAAAGGCACTCGTGAGCCCCTTATACCCCCACCATCAGTTCCCGAACCCTATGTGCCTGTGTACAGCACATTGTTTGGGTGGCGGGGAGAGCAGGCGGACTCGCCGACTGGCTTGAGGCTTCTCGGGCGCAACTGGCGCCCCTTGTAGCCTTGAAACCCGCTCTAGGGCTGACAGGCAGTCAGGGGCAACCAAGCCAGCCGCAGAAAAACTGAAACTTAATAAATGACAGACAGTCAACAAGGAGGACAGTGCACAACCCCACCATTCATGCCTATGACTTCCTGGGACTAACACCGCCCCAGGGAGACTTCTCCTAAGAAGAATATATAAATGAGATATTAATAATAATTATGATGCAAAGAAATAAAATGAAATAAAAAATAAATTCAAAAAAAGAAAGATAATACAAAATAATAGTGACAATAATAATAGAAATGTAGTATGTGGTAATACAGTGGCAGCCGGTAAAGGAAAGAAATAAAATGAAATGAAATGAGAAATAAATTCAAAAAAGAAATAATAATAAATAATTTAGTAATAATGATAAAAAAGAAAAGAAAAAAAATGAAATGAAATAAAGAAATGAATTCAAGAGAAAAAATAATAATAATAATAATAATAATGATAAAAAACAAAAAACAAGGGAACCCTTAACCCCCCTGCTGTGGATGCATCGCCCGGCCCTGAAGGGGCCAAACAGCGCATGAAGTTTCAGGGACTTCATGTGTAAGTAAAGAAAAAAGTATTCTGTTGTTTTTCAATGCGCATATGTAATCGCCTTATGTAATAAGGATTGTCTCAATTGCGCCCCACAATTAGTTGTTATTTGTTCTCCAGGTGGTGGTTAGTGTGGTCATCTTCCAGTTGGCTCTATACAGATTTGATCACTGGGTTTCATGTTTGCTGTTTCCATTTGGTTTGGGTTTCAGGGCTTCAGGACCAAAGACGGACACATTGTTGTAGCTGCAGGAAACGACAAGCAGTTTGTCCAAGTCTGTCAAGTAGTTCGTCCAAAGCGCTGTTTGCTCTGTCTAGGAGTCTCCACATCATTTCACACTATATAACCAAGGTATGTATTCACCTGCTTGACTCACCCACAAACTTAAGTGCCGTCCATTTCTAACCCATAAGTTCAGTATGATGTGGGTCCACCTTCTCCCAGCTATTACAGCTTCAACTCTACCAGTAAAGCTGTCCCAAGGTTGAGAGTGTGTTAAAAAGTGCATTGGTGAGGTCACACGATGTTGATGGAGAAGGCCTGGCTCTTTAAGTCCTACGCTCTAACTCGCAAGTGTTCTATGGGGTTCAGGTCAGGACTCCTGTACCAGGCCAGTCAAGTTCATCTACAGACTCTGTATTCACATACACTGGACTTACCACTTTGTTCACTGTTAGACAGTCATTTGAAGAAGGGCCGCTCAAACTGTTCCCCTGAGTTTGAGAGCATAAAAATTACTTGAGATGTTTGAGCCATGAAAACCCATTTCATGAAGCTCTACATACTGTACTTTCTTGAGCTAATCTGGCAGGTGCAGTCAATTTGGGCTCTTAGCAATTGACTGGCTGCAAGAAAGTCGATTGCGTCTTTTGCACTATGTAGCTTTAGCATCTGTTGACCCCTCTCCATCGGTTTACATATTTTCGCCGGTGGCTGACTTGCTTTGTTCAAAATCTTCACTTTGTTCTGATAGAGCTGACAGTTGACTCGCGGATTATTTAGGAGCAAGGAAATTTCACCACTGGATTTGTTGCACAGGTGGCATCCTATGACAGTTTCATGCTTCACTGAGTTCCTGAGAGCGGCCTATTCTTTTTAAAAACCAGTCCTGCTTTGCCTGGTACTGATTTTGATACTTTTGGCCAGGCAGGTGATTGAAGCCTCCTGATTCTGATCATTTGGATAGGTGAAGCCATCTGGTTTGATAACATAAGTTTTATATATTTGAAAGGAGACTTTCTTCCTCCTCATTGCCAAATTCCATAAACTTATTATCTAAAGAGGTTTGTTTTATTAAAATTGTAGCCAATATAAGTGGGCTGAAATTGAAATGAATCATAATTATATGAGCATAAGTCTATAGAACTTCAATGCAATGTGAGTTTAAAGTTTGTCATCTGGACTTGGTTTTTAAAGGTAAGGTGTTTCTACCTCTCATCTAAAGGCTTTGTCAATGTCAGAATTGTATCTGAGCATTAATAAATAAATGGGTTTAATTATTGAAGTCCTCATATAGTACCTGTAGATGTAAGCGCCATTGTCATGGCTTTTCTTTAGAAGTTAAGATAGACCCTGAAGACCAACAACCTCGATCCATGCCTTCCTTTAGTAATGACTACAAACTGTTCTTTTTTTGAGGTTCTGGAGCTGATAGAGCTTACCCAGGATCCAAACTTCTAAAACAAGCTGAGAGTCAAGAACACATAAAAAACTTTTACAGACATATATCACAGAGGTACCACCTCACAAAATCATTCACACACACATACAAAAATTCTGAGTAAACACAAACATGCACTGTGCCGTAGAAGACATCATTACAAAATGTCACAAAGGCACATTCACTATCAGACACACACACACACACACACACACACACACACACACACACACACACACACACACACACACACACACACACACACACACACACACACACCACACACACACACACACACACACACACACACACACACACACACACACACACACACACAATGTCACAGAGGTACTTACACATACAAATCAAATCATTTCTGCTTTTAGATTCCAGCAGGAGAAGACAGCTGATTGGCTGAGGCGGTTTGAGGGTTCTAGTGTTCCTGTTGGACCAATCAACAGCATTCGAGAGGTCTTTTCAGAGCCACAGGTGAGTTTTTCTGCTCTGTTTTATTTGTTTACATGAACAGTGTCAGGTTTAATAAAATCAGTTAACGGTTGGACTTTAGTTCTGCTGTGCTGTGACAATTTCCGGTGCCCAGCCCTATCTCGTGTGTCAGTATTCATGTGTTATTCCTGTCAGTGGTTCAGTAGATTACGTGACAAATCCAGAATCTCACATCAATCTGGGTTATTCGCAAACAAACGGCAGGTTTGCAGTCTGTTTCCCAGATTTTTGGATGCTTTGTGTTGTTGTGGTCGTATGGTCAAGCCAGAACTTAATCTAAGACTCAGTTTCTATTATATTAGATTTGTAGCGTAATTGTCTTGGCCTGGTATGTTTATTCTTATGTTGGTATCTGTGTTGTGAAGGCCCCCATGTTTGTGAGTGAGCATGGTGTCCCAGAGACGAACCCTACCCGCAGTCCTCACTGTAGTATCGTGCAGTACTTCAGTGAACTATCACTCACCAGTGTTGGGTAAATTATTAATAAACAGTAATTGATTCATTTACTTTAGTTACTGGATCAAAAACTGTAGTGAAATTATTTACTTATTACCTATTTGAAAAAGTAATTCAGTACTTGTTACAAATTCTTAAGAGAAAAACATTACAAACTAGATCCTCTTGTCTTTCATTTAAATTTATTTTTAAAGCACCTTGTGCAAAGTATGAACCTGGTTCAAGACATAACCTAAGTGTGAAAATTGACACAAAATAAGTTACAACAGATGTGGTTTACACCACTACTAAAAGTGAGATGTGATAAAAAATGGTTAAGCCTTTATTATGAAATTAAGCTACTCTTTTGAAAAGACAGAGAACTGTTTTATGCCTCCATGTTCATTTTCTCTGACTTTAGGTTTTCCATTACAATGAGTTGCACCTTTCTCTCTCTCCCTACCTCTGCCTTTTGTGCAAAGCTCTGCACTGCTGTGAGTCTACTACCCCCCCCCCCCCCATCTACAGAGCCCATTAAGTGCTAACTCATATTGATCAGAGAGGAAGTAACGAGGGTTCTGTAGTCCAGCATTTAATGACCAAAATTTGAACTGTAATTCGTTGTGTTCCTCCGTTGCTCACAAAAGTAATGAAATTACAGTAATTCGTTACTTTGTAATCTGTTACCCCCAACACTGTCAGTCATCTTTGGAGATATTCAAATTGGAGGGCGGTTGGGATTTGAACTATTGTCCCTTTAGATGGAGGTCAGAGTCGCTAACATCCACTGCCTGGTAACGCATTAAACCAACATCACTTCTGCTAACTCTTAAACTCTGCAGCTTGAAAAAGTGAAGACGTCCTGGTCGGCTCATCTGAGAAACTGAGAAAGTTACAAAGACTGATCTGAGGAGAACTGTTCATGTTATTTTGCTGCTTTGCACGGACACTGCCCATCAAACCGGGGCACTTCTGCAAGCTCATTTCAGAAATGAGCAGCTTAGCTGTCCTTCAACACAGATCTCCTTTGGGTTGGTTTATTAGTGTCCTAATAAAGTGATGAGGAGCAGATCCTGACAGCTGAAAAGCACTGAGGAAACTATTGTTGGCTCAAATTACTTCAGTCATTTCTGAATTAAAAATGTGGCTTAGAGTTTAGAATGAATTTGTCTAAAGAGAAGAAGTCCAAACTTTCAACAGGATTCCATTTAATGCAGTGTGAGTGGATCAACACATGAGCAGAGTTATGGTACTGTGTTATAGTCAGCATTGGACGTGTTGTGCAGGTCTGGACTCAGCATCAAAAATGGTGTGAAATGGGTCTGGGTCAGTTTAAAGAGGCTCTGGCTCGTCTTCAGTGTCCTCTCTGAAAGAAAAACAAACACTTTGATTAGCAGGGAGCTGTCCTCACATGTGGGTGCAGAGGTGACCTCTCCCCGTCGAGCTCATTTGCTTTCATCAGCAGCTTCTGTTTTAGATGAGCGCTTAAGCAGAACCGGAGTCCGGATCAGTCATCCTGCAGTCCAAAAGGTGGCGCTGCCACCTACATTGGCACGAGAAGTATTTATGAAAGAAATCGTTTGGGGACAGCAATCAGGATCTTCTGATCGTGAGGACATGTGCACATACAAAGATAAACTTCCTGTTCTTTCCTTCCTTTGAATGTGTGTTTGGAGGAGGACAGCTCTCGGCACCACCTGCCGCGCTCCGTCATGTCAAACTATGACTCAGTGTGTGTGTGTTTGTCAGACCAGCCCATCTGCCACTTTGAGGGGATGCTGAAACTTCAATTCAACTAACTTTTGAATGCTTCAACTCTGTGGAAGATGCTGGTGCTCCTTCACCTGTATGTTTGTCACATGACGTGAAGCCCAAAACCGTGCAGTGCATCGGACCCAGTAGATCACGGGCGCATCACAAACATTTGAATGCAAGTTGTGGTGTTACTTTGGTGCTTTCAATCGTTCAAACTGAAGAATCTGATCATAGACATGAATCAGAGGACTGACTTTTGTGGTCACATGACCTGTTGATTTGTTTTGGGCTCATTTATAGCCTAAAAATAGGCAAAGACAACTGTTTTCTCTTCAGCACAAGACACTTGACACATTGTACAGTTTTGGGCCGGAAACCAGCTCAGACGAGGAAAACAAAGACCTACATGGATCTATTTGTCTACAAGTGGATGCATTCTTTCAATCTGAATAAATACATTTTCAGAAATTCATTTTAATCTTATTTTTCTTCACTTGTGTTCTCCATCATGAGAAAAATGCTACAAGAACATGTTAAAAACACCAAAAACACTTTGTATTTGAGCAGCATCTAGAACTTCTCGACCACTACAGCCAACATTTTAGTCCCAACACAGAAAAACCTATTAACGTTAATATCTAGGACAAGTTATAAAAAAAACATTTAAAATTAGGATTCTTATTTATCAAATGAGCTAATTTAATAAATGATGGTGCTGCAGGTTAATCGTTTTGGTTATCTAGGTTACTGTCGTTACCATACCAACAGTTTTTTATTGATAAATCCTCTGGTTTGTATGTTCACGTGGACATCTTTGCCCCTTCGATAAGCCATCATTTCTGCTCCTTCAGGGTTTTCCAGCTTTTTTTCCCCTGAAGTAAAGCTCCTTCTCAGGAAGTCTGCGGCTGTTCTTGACAGTTCATGTGCGCTACTTCACATTACAGCGCCTGGACTCCGCAGCAGATCTCATTTACGGCTGCAGCACCGTCCTCTGAAAGCCAAGTGCTGACAGCAGTACTCCGGATTTATTTTAGCCCATAATTGCATCTCTCTGCAGTAAATGTTTCCCACATGATGTCTGCAATTAACAACAAGAGCAGCAAATCCCTCTTTGAGCTCAACTTCAGGCTGCTGCTGCTGCTGAAACTGTGATTCAGCTCGGCTGATTGAGTTTCCTCTCCCTGCAGAGTGGTGTTTACACTCTGCATGCTGGGAAATAAGACAGCCTCTGTGTTTAACGCTGCATGTGTTCGTTAGCATACGTTTGAAGGCAGTAAACACGTCACCTCTCAAGTTTCACGGGCAGCACTTCTGTCCAGCTTTCGTTTGTTTGCACAGACTTTAAAGTTTCCTTACAGATTCAGGTCCTGCCCTCAGCATCTGCAGATGCCCCATCCTCTGAGGTGCCATGGTTGGATGAACAGATTCAAGAAAAACTAGCAGGTGGAACGTACTTAACTTTGGTGGAGAGCAGAAACGCAATCTTATGATCCCCCCCCCACACATATTAATGAACACATTAACACCGTTGTTTTCTCTTTGCCTCAGAAGTGTCCAAACATATTTTTTTATATTTGTTTTATATTGCAGGATGAACATTTTTTAAAAAATTATGTAAAGTTACTCACAAAACAGATTACTGTTTTCTCTGCACAATATGGCGCCCTAGATTATTAGCCACACCATCAATTCATTTTTGAAATTATGTCATATATAAGGTGCAACAGGCGAGACTAAATAGTCAGAGATAAGAGATAAGTCGGTCGGTCAGACTTTATTAACTGTGTTCACAGTAACTCCAGAAGTTGTGGAACAGTCTACACGTTAGCTATGTTAGCAAATTCACAATACCTGTAACTCTCATAGATGTGGGTAACACCTGTGATGCCTTACAGTGTAGAAAATACGGTAAATGATGGAAAACAATCATGGCTCGCCCCCCTTAAAACGTTGTTACAGCATCAGTAGGGACCACAAGCCACAATGTTCTAAGCTCCAGAGACAAAGGTGGGTGACCACAAACGATAGAGCTTCCAAATCTGAACTTAGAAATAAGTAAAGTAGCTTATTCATCATTCATCTTCTTGACCGTTTTTCCCTTTCGGGGTCACGGGGTTGTCGGAGCCTATCCCGGCCACTTGGGCGTAGGCAAGGGATGCCCTGGACTGGTCGCCAGTCTGTCGCAGGGTAGAATATCCTCAATCACACATCCATTCACTCTCACACTAAAGTAGCTTAATCAACCTAAAATTAAGTTATTCATATTTTACGTCTCAATGATGACCTTTGTTTTGCAGATAGAATACAATGGCAAATATAGATATTCACAGGTCATATCAAGGAGTTTTTTGTCTTTTTACATACCACATCTTCCCTCTCTGTGCTTTATTAACCATCAATTTTTCACATTTGACATTTTTTTAACTTTTTTTACAAGATCTTTAAATTTATGTTATTATGTGCTTCATGTCTGCAGAGTGCAGTTTACTATTTGGTAGTAAGGGCTTGAACCTGTGACCACTCCTTACCGTGCACATTAATATAATCGGTCATGACAAATGCAGCGCATTTCATCAAGTTTTCTCAATGTTAAGGAGGCGGTTTTTAGAACCTTATTTATCTTGTACCTTTCATAAAGCTGTGAAATCAATCCAAAGTCATGGCAAAGCTGCCATCGGTTCACAAATGTCCGCTAAGTCCATTATGCCTGGTTTCAAATCAAAATCAAAGTATAAGCTATTCCGTAAAGCACAGCGACATATATGTTAACACTGTAAAATTTCCAGTGCGGAGACCAAGTTATTCAACGGCGATGTAAATATGTGCAAACTGTATGTGCAGTGACACCCTTTGTGGTACCTACCATCAGAGTAAGGTTGTGGAGTTTGAAGTCGTAAGGGAGGGAAAATGTACCATTACATCACAGGACTGAAAATGGCTGAGTCAACGTGAAACCTGACAAAACATGTTTACATGTAATCTATGAACAGTGGCATTCCACTCTACTGTTCTCATTTGACACCCTTTGGAAGGGTAGAGTGGAAAGCCATTACAAAGGAAAGGTTAAAAAAAGTATTTCAAAATGTTTTATTGGTGAGTTATTATTAAAGAGTTTTCCAAGAAAAAATAATTTTCTTTCACTACAGCACACAGATTTTGGCTAAAGGCAGGGTGCTAATGGCCCAGATGAGACAGTGTAGGTACCGAAACTGTTGGGCCTGCCTTAAGTTTTGGGGGCCTGAGACTAATGATGATGTCACACTACGGTAACCCCACTTGGGCTCTATATATTTTCATTTCACGTTTCCTTTTGTAACCTAAAGTTCTTTTCCTTCATAAGTTGTGTGTGACATTATACTTTGTAATGTTTATAGAAAGATTTTACTACAACCCACTTTGTATAAAGATCTGTGGCTGTTAGAATGAACCAGCTGCTCCGCGCGAACAAACCATGTCTCTGAGTAGAGTAGCCAGACTCGAAGCTTTGTGTTTGCAGCAAAAAAATACCAAAACGTGTGTTTGCAGGCAAGGGGAAGGTGCTTTGTTATGGTGTGCACTCCAGAGGAGGCTTCGGACCACAGTCCATCCGGCTGCTCTGCGTGCCGGACTAAGGAGAACCGCGTCTCCCGGGAGATTGGTATCCCCAATCCAAGCAGAGAAGCAGCTTTGGGACAGTGTGTGCGCTAGCGGAGGCGGATTTTGAATGATTAGTCCTGAGAAACCATACAAACAATCCTGTGAATTTGTGTTACCAGTCGGGTCAGACTAAATAAAGGTTGATGTTATTCCAGTTTAAGTTCATCCACGGCTAAATCATGTTGTTACCATGGCTACATGTTGTTAGCACGTATTTGCTTATCCTAACCCTTCTTCCGGGTCCGTTCTAACAAAGAGAAAGCACAGGCCAGACGGCCAGTGCTTTATTTTTGGCATGGGGCCTCTGCCTGTGACTCCAATTAAACCTGTTTATCTATTTCTACATTCATCAAATGCAAACAATAGTAACCATCGTTTTCTGTGACAATACCAGTCAAAGCATATCTTGGACCTGTTTTCCAAGTTTAAGAGGAAGTTTATTGTTCTGACTTGAACCACTTTCAAGTCATCTTTGTCATCTTCTAGAATTTCGTTTAAATGCTGTAATTCAGCATTTAAACTATTACACACTGTAATAGTGTCGAAAACATGTCTGTGTTGATCTAAAAGCCTTTGAGCGGTTCTTGTTCACTGCTGTTAAATGACTTTGTTGTGGTTTTATTATCATTTTGCATTCCTCCCATTACTTCAGACACGCCTCTTTAAGGGACAGAGTTCTTATTACCTTGCTGTTTTTCTAACTAAAACTGTCTGGTGATGTTAGCATCTGAATGGTTTCAGTATGTCTTCATAAAGCTGATCTTGAAGCTCCACCAAAACTTGCAGAATACTGACTAAAAGGTGTAAATTAGCAGTAGGTGCAACAGACTGGTGATCTGTTCTGGATGTGGGTTGCTGTCGTCACTTGACACAACTGGGAGTTGCCGGTTTGTGGCAGTTGCACAGCTCTGCAGCTAACCGGGATGGGTGGAAGTCATTGCTGCAAGTCTGAAATCTGAAAATCATTTGGAAAAAAGCTCTTCCTTTCCCCTTCCTCCTGGCTCAGGATCTCCCATCCCTTTATTCTTTGGTTCTCTGAGGTGTTGCTGCTATTTTCTGGTCTCCTGATATTTAAAGTCAGGAGGCTGGACCAGCATCCGCAGAGCTGGCTGAGCCAATGTTTCTCCTCCTGTTGTCTAAAGAAGATGTAGGTAATAATAATGATAATAATGGATTAGATATATCTGCACTTTTTCTTGTTGCTCAAAGCGCTAATAATATGTCCATTATTCATTCCCTCCTCATTCATACCTGGTAGGTAGGTTGAATAATCTCACATGGGGTCATTAAGGGTCAGCATGTTAACATGCTGCAGACGCATTAGCAGCTGTTCCAGTGCATTACAATCACTCATCTGAGTATCAACTGCAAGAACTTTTATCCAAAAGTTTTCAAAGCCTCTTTTCTTCCATTTAGGGAGAAAGCAGAGTAGAAATGATGACTTTTTATAATCATGTTCTTGCTGCGTTCACAGCTCTATAGATTTGGACCTTTTATTAACTAAATGTTGGATTTTTGCCTCTGAATTGCATAACATGAAATCCCATTACTCCTTTTACTCTGTTGAAGCTGTCATTAAACACATTTATTTTCTAAGTGGATTTGTCGAGCAGAATTAAATAGGCAGTGTATTCCAGAAAACTTCATATGTGAATGCAGCAGACCTCAGACGGTGGGATCCATCAGACTGAAATGATTGATCTGTGGTTTGTTCTCTGGTTCAAAGTGATTCATTAACTTCTCTTGGAATCACAGTTAGAATGAGCCTTCATTAACAAGAAGGAGATGCTGAAGGAAAATGATGCATAAAGTCCTCCACGCCTGAAACCTGTCCCAATCTTGCAACACAGTAATTTTAATCAGCCTTTATCTTATTTTTTTAGGTGTTTTTGTGACTTTTGTGACATTTTAATGATTGAGTCCTCTTTAATAATAATAAATTAATTCATTATAATAATTATTTATACTTTTATTTGTCCCACAATGGGGAAATTGTTCTCTGCATTTTGACCCATCCCCTGCAAACGAGCCGCACCCGGGAGACAACAGCTGGCTGGGGAGAGCGGGGATCTAACCACCAACCGTTCGGTTACTGGACGACCTTCTCTACCGGCTGAGCCACTTGCAGCCATCATCCACATTTGACCCATGCCTTGGGGGGAGCGGTGAGCTGCAGGCTAGCTGCGTCCGGAGGGTGACAGCCGGCTGGGAAGAGCGGGGATCGATCTGCCAACCCTTCGGTTGTTGGACGACATGCTGTAGCGCCTGAGCTAAACTTCCTAAAAACTGCCAAATTGACTACCTCTTTGCTGCCTCACTCCTCTATGGAGTTCAGCAGTAGCCGACGGTGTTTGTACAACCTCAAACCTTATGTCTGTGTATCATACCACCTGGAAAATGTCCAGTTCCTGCATAAAACATACAGCTAAAGATGGCTTTAATATCCTGATGACTGGAGCTGCTCCTGATCGGTCCCAGCTGAGAGCTCCCAGCCTCTGATGTGGAGGCTAACACTCAACATCAGTGATTCTGCTCAGGCTGAAAATGGAGAATGACTTGCATGCAGCACTAGAGGCTGGGATTCAAACCCTCAAACACGGTGTTGCATTGTTCAGAGGGTAAACCAGTCTTTAGTCACTGCGGTTGTAAACTTTTCTCTTGATCCAGTTCTAACAGTTTTTCTGCCACGCTCAGGGGAACTGAAGTGTGGAACTGAACTTTATCGACTCTGTCATATCAGAAAGCTCACATCCATCATGGCTTGCTAATGGGTCTTCCACAGTTTTATGTTCGGTCATCTGCAGAAGCAGCAGTACAACAGCATCAAAGCTGAGGAAGGTGGTTTGGTCTTGTGCAGAAGAATTCTGCATCAGGCTTTCAACAACAGATCAGAACCTTATTTAGTTTTAAATGTCACGATTTAATGTCACATCAGGGGTTAATAGAACGGTAGTATGAGTGAGAGAGCCCATAAAATCTTGATGAAAGGATAATGGCTGATCGAAGTAGGCTTGGAAAAATTGCTTTTGTAGGACATTTTAAAGAGTTTATTTGACTTTAAATGTGGTCGTATAATAGATTCAATAAGGTGTCATCTGCATAAAAATTGAATTTTTCATTTGGTTCCAGACTACTTTGTTAACCAGTAAGTTGCCCATTTTTTTACTTTCCATAATCCATTTGACTAAAGTTAAATTCAACAAATCCCATTCTTTATTTAAAAAAAAGAAAAAAAAGAAATGCTATTTAATTTATAACCAGATGTGAAGGTCTTTTATAAAGTTTGTAGCTTTAAACAGAAAAACGAAGGGCATGTCTAGTTGTGTTTTGGATGCAGTTTTTTATTATTGTTATTTTCTACCAGCTTCTTTTGGTGATTTGGAGTCAGAACCCAGGTCAGAGAGTGCTGAGCCATCACAGATCATAATCTATTTGATTGTAGTTAGTCGCTCAAAGCAAAGTAATTCTGCGTCAATCTACGTATCAGTCTGCTACTAAAGCTGGATTTTAGTCAGACTTACATGCTCAGATTAGATTTTAAAACACTTAAAACAACCTATTATGTGGCCGGACATCAAATGTTAAACCAGCCAGCACAGTCTGCTGTCATGGTTTCTTTTGTGGTTTTTTTGGAGGATAAACCCCCGCCAGCTGCGACCGTTTTCTGCTTTAACTGCTGAGTAACAAGAGTTTGCTTCTATTTGACTTTTTCATCTGCCATTTGGAACTAAAGCTTAGCTTTCTTTGATCTTCGGCTGTCTTTGTTTGCTCAGAAGTTCTGAAAATAACCTTTATTGCTGTCTGGAAAGTGTTGAGTAGAGCCGGCACATTAGAGGCGTAGCTTTCCAGCCGGCCCAGGACCTCACACCATCTATTGGGAAGCATAGTAATCTTTGTAAGCAGAGAGGGATGGATGATGGTCTGAGGACAGATAGAGAGATTCATCCATCACCTCTGGACACCTGGCCTCTCCTTTATGCTGTCAGCTGTGGGACATAAAGGTTATAAAGAGATAATGTGCAGATTTGTTTCATATTTATCAAGCGTGACGGTATTTCTGCCTCAGAGATGGATGGATCTAACTGCAGAATGGATCTCCTGCTCTGGAGTCATTCTTTACAATCCTGGAGGCCTGCTGTTTAGATTGTGATTGAAGCTTCCCTGCAGAACCACAACCCTGAGAATCATCTGTCTGTTCAGAAGATGAACAACTGCTAAAACTACAAGTTTAAACCTCTGAAGATTCAAATTGTTAAGAGATACTTCTGAACATATGACCCAACTCTCACTGCAAAGATAAGCAGAATAAAGAGGATGAGTCAATCAACCGCTCATTTTAGCAGATGGCAGTAGCATGGAGTGTAACCTTTGCAAACCTCTACGGGTTTGGTCTTTTAAATCGACTGGCTCTAAAAAGTGATGGATGATCAGTGGTTTATATAAGGGAATCAAACAATCCTGGGAGCATCTGGAGTCTTTCTCATTACTTGTGGGCCGTTGTTGGAGGTTAGTTGCAGGATAGACTGGATTTAAAGTCGTGCTGACAGACCTGATGCTGCCTCTGGGTCACGCAGGCTGAAAGGCGTCTGTTCCCAGATAACCTGGATCAACTGCAGCCTGACAGCTGACTGCTGCTCCAGGGAAATAAGTTTCTGCTCTGGATGAGTGGTGAGCTGATGGAGGTGAAGCTTTGGGGGGATCGATGACTGATTTTTATTTAAAATGTTGTTTTCACCATTTGAAAAAAGAAAAGAGAAGATTTCAATTAGATAGCTGACACTGAATGGCCATAGCTCTGGATCTTTGCCAGTTTTCATAGAAACTAGTTGTTGAAGTGATTCTACAACAGAAAACAGACCAAGATGGAAGAAATTATAAGTACAAACATGACATAAAAGGACAATGAGATACAGTTTGGTAAATGTCTCGTCTGTGGAGTATCAGTAATTCTCCAAAAAACGTTCTTCTTCTGGGACACATCATCACCAAAAGCCACTTCTACTTCTGTGTCCTGTCTGGTATAATCCTTTTCCCTGAGCTGAAGGGATGATGACCACGGCAGAGCTGGATCTAAGATTTCGGGGTAGACCCAGGACATGCAGGAGAGACTAGGGTCTCTCTCTCTCTATCTCCTGTGAACGCCTCGGGTCCCGCCAGAGGAGCTGGAGGAAGTGAACGGGGAGAGGGAAGTCAGGGCATCTTAGCTGACATCTCTGCTGACCCGGTTCCGGATGAGAAGAAGATCATGAGTGCATTTAATAACAGAACAGCTGATTGAACTTTCAGACGCTTCATTTGATATAGATGGAGAAAAGCAGGTCAAGGGTGTAGAATGACAAGGCTGGCAAAAAGAAAGAGAAAGTTCAGACCATGACATGCCAATTAGGGAGGAATATTTGGACCATCCTAGTCAGGAACATCCTAAACATGACTTCAGAAGAATCTGGAAGGCTTTAGGAGATATCTCAACACCTTCTCAGATGTTCAGTTTAGTTCTTCAGCTGGTTTAAGTCTCATTTCAGGTTGGTTTATCTTTATAAATCACTAACCTCCCTGAAGGTTTCATGATTTACTGCTAAAAAGAATTCCAAACCACCAAAACAGTGAATCACGGACGTCAGATGAACATTGTGTCAGCAGGAAGCTTGCTCCTCTGAGTGTTTTTTTGGCAGAGCAGCAACTTTGCAAGCAACGACGAAGAAGCCCAGCCACAACTTCCTGCTCCAGTTCATGTCCTAGAGGGAAGATTTGTCATTTCAGAATGAAACCACAGGTAGAGTCAGTCCACAAGAAGCTGTTTGACCCAAACGTGGAAGAAATTTACGGCTCCACTTGAAAGTCCTTTGTCATGAATAATTTGAACTTCCAGAGTTTCCACCTGTGTTCTGTCTGGATTTGTCAAGATGTGGAAGGAAGAATCACAATGGTCTTCACCACTGTACAGTGGCTGTGTGGAAACTCCAACATCAAAGAGTACATTACATTTCCTGAAAAACGTTTCCCATCTTGATGAACATTCATATTTTTAAAATGTATTTAAACCCTTGTGATCACTTCAGGACCATTCTGCCTAAACTCCCTCTTGCAGGTCTACCACTCCTCCCTCCTGAACAATAGCTGGTGGTCCTGCAGCAGAAGATCACAGAGCAGCTCCTCAGCTCTGAGATCCATCATGAAGAAATATATTCTCCTTTAAAGAATATCTTTTCCAACGCATTCTTTAGAGCATTTGAAGACCTACTCCGATGAGAATGGTGTTTTGGGTGTTTTTAACATGTTCTTGTAACTTGTTTCTGATGACGGAGGAAATATATAAAGAAAATTAAGATCAAAATTACATTTCTGATGATTTCTTTATTCAAATCATTGTGAATCAGAAACAGACGAAAAAAATGCAGTTTGAAAAAAATGGTAAATGCTGTTTACTTACACAGCGCTTTTTTACCTTCTCAGAAGGACTAAAGCGCTTTACAGTCACAGTCTCATTCAACCATAAACACACACACACACCGCCGAACAATGGCGCCAGCCTTGCCCAAAGGCATGGGTGGGCAAGGCTGGAACTGAACCTGTGATCTTCTGAGCAGAGGTGGACCGCTTTACCTCTGCACCACAGCATATTTGTGAAGTAGAAAATACGCTGGGTGGGCCACAAGTTCCCCGCTCCACCCAAGTCTGATTTATCCACTTGCAGACAAACAGATCCGTGTAGGTCTTTGTTTTCCTTGTCTGAACTGGAATCTGAAATCTACTGTACGGCTGGATAGCTTCAATATTTCTCACCATCCTTGTTGCTCTGCTCTGCTAATGTTATGTTGGGGTTGTGAGGAGCTGCAGGAGAGTGTAAAATGATGGGTGATGGGGGGGGTGTTCTAAAAAATGATTTTTATTTTTTGTTTTGGCTAAAAGCAGCATAATGATCATTAAAGACCACTGGGAACAGATTAAGGGATGATCGGAATGGGACTTTAAGATGTGAACCCGTTGCTTTGGTATTCGAGAGCTTCTCTGAATAAAAATGTCTTTTAAATGCTTGAATATAAATTTCAGCCTTGTTACATGGCACAGTTGAATAGAAAAACGGGCGCTTGTTCAGTTTAAAACATGCTCCTTCTGTGTTTGTGCGACTTGTGTTGTTTTTTAGTTTGAGTGGTCTGACTCCATCAGGGAGTCTGATGAATCACGATGGCGTCTCTTTGCTGGCCGGTTGCTCCATCAGAATACAAGTTATCAAAGTTTCTTTCTTATGAAATAAATTATGAGTCAATTTTGTTGAATGTTATTTTGCCGCATTAGTTTTTCACCAGCCCTGACAGCTTTGGAATCCTTCTTCCTGGAAACACCTGGAAGATTTGGAAATTTCTAATGCTTTCCAGGAGTGAAGTCGTCCCAGTTTGATTTGTGTGTCCCATAAAGGAAATGTTTTCAGGGAAAAACTCTGAGATTCATTGATTGTTTCCTGACAGCGCCCTCACAAGAGTTTCCTTCTCCGCCTTTTCTCCAGTTCTCATCTTCCACTTGCTTGTATTCCTTCAGCTTTTTATCTTAACAGTGATGCTTGATAAAAGCTGAATTTGACCTGACCTGCTTGAAGACTGCATGAAAGCAATACATTGTTAGAAGGTAAAACAGAAACTCATTAGACAATGATGCAATTGATTAAAAATGGTAAATATGAGCAGGCTAAACAGGCTGAGTCCCCTATTCTGTCTGCTTCACTTTTAGATTTGTTTCTGAGTATTTCAGAAACCAGTGGGAGTAATTAAGACTCGCCTTTAGTAATAGATTTTAACTTTTTTGGGCCCTATTGCAGTTTAAACTCAACTATTTCCAGTCATTTAGGTTAGTGAGTTAAAAATAAATATTTGTCCTGTTTGTTCATCGTACTTTCTGTCACAATTCAATTAAGTTCATTGTGTGTGCACGACTCTGACAAAGGTGGAAGGTATTCCACCGAAACATGTAAGGTACGTTTGATAAAAACAAACCGTGTCTGAGAAAAAAAAATATTTAAGAACACACCTCCTCTCACCTTCAGTCTAAAAGCATCTCAGTTGTACCAAAACCAAGATTTTTAACAAGTAATGATTTCCCACCCTGTTTTCTTCGATGGAAAAATGTGCTTTAATGTCACGTTTTTCTGTGTTTGAGGTCAGGCATGGTGTACAAAGTCGGCAAAATCATTGAGTTTTTTTGGTTGTCTCCCCCCTGCAATCAAAAAAATCCAATCAGCCTGTTCTTCCTTTCTCCCATGTGTTCCTGCTTCTGCAGCTGTTGCTCCATCAGGTGTGGGTTTAATCATTCCTGGGGGGGTGAAGACTGATACTGGACTGAGAAAGAGGGCTGGTGATGGTGACCCTCAAATCAAAATCAATCATATTAAAATATGCTGCTAAATGAGATTGCATATATATGCATATATAGTTGGTTGAGTCATCCTATGGGTTTATCCACTCGTGCAGAACATGAAGGTGGTTTCGCTTTACTTGAAGCTGTGGCAACGCGAGACTTGACACCAGTTCCACATTCTGGTGGGAAAAACTGCACCAATTTCAGTTCAAAACACAGAAGAGCAACGTTTATTGGAATAGAAGTGCTGAAACTCACACAGTCCAAAAGACTCCCATCTTTGGAACCAAACTGTGTCCTACAACAAAAGAGGAATGAGTCAAGAGCTTTTGTTGATGGTAACCATAGTGACCAAAGGACCTGATGAAGCACTGCAGTAAAATAGTTATGAGGAGGAGTATGACAGTGAGAGCTGTGGTTTGATGAAGTCCAGCAACACAGAGATGACAGGAACTGACAGCAGGTGATTGGCTGAGAGAATCCATGTAAAGCTCACCTTCCTGTCAACTGTCTGTTTTAGGGAATGAGCTGCTTCAGGAAGATGAGGGTGTCTCCTATTTGTTGGATCTGAGGATCAAGCTGAAACACGTTATTTATTATAGCGTCATTTCATCCCTGACTATATGTTAGAAAAGGATTTGTTCAACACGTTCAAACAAAGAGGCGCTTCAAATTCCCTACAGGAGGTTTTTTTCTTCTTCTTTTTTTTTACAAACAGGCAAAACCTGCTGAAATTCAGGTAAGGGCTCTGTGAGACCTCATGCAACCCAAAGTTTAGACTAAACCACAGGGGCCATGTTTTCTTACTTCCAGGCCAAAGATCCGTCCTGTACCTTGGAAGGAGAAATAATTAGTTTGGTATTAGGAGAAAAAATGACTAAAAACCCTGTTAAAAAAAACTAAGGGGACAGATCCAGCCCGACTACCAAACCAAACTATCAAGCCACAAACTAAACCTTTTCCAGTCCCCTTTCTAAGAAAGGACCAACAGTATAGGATTAAAAGAGTTAAAAGGGAAAATTTCAAATGATAACAACATACCAGCACCAAGTTTCCATCTCACACACTGCCCCTGTTGGCCATCACACCAACCGGCTGATCACATCTGCTTCACCTGGGCCAGGTAGGAAACAGGAGGAGAACAACGCCCTCCTCTGTTGTTGATGTGCAACAACACATTGGAGAAACTGTTAGTGTTGTAAACAGTTAACAGTTTGCCATATAGATAGGTGTCTGTGGAACAAGAAGCAAACCTTTCAAAAACAAAACATAAAAGAGTGTAAACTGAAAAAGGAAATCGCTAAATCACAAAAGCAAAGAGTGGCAAAAGAGTTTACAATGTGGGAAGTTAAAATCACCCAACGAATATGAAGGATTATTGAAGAAAAGCTGCTGAGATGTTAACAAACATTACTTGACGAAAAACAGGTTACTAACACACAACAAAACTAGAACTAAGTGGAAAAAAACCAACAGGATAAGAGTAACAAAGCCTCATCCTCAGATAACCACATTACAAAAAGCAGGTTTGAGCTCAACCCAGCTGGGATTAAATGCTCTTTTCTGCAACCTTTTCCAGGTCACAAACCGGTTTAATGCCAGGACCGTCCGAATGGGGACAAAGTGGGTGTTTAATATATCTTTTTACTTCCGGTCTCTGAAAAATGTTATTATTTCAAAAAAGATTTGTTTTTATAAAATCTGAAAACATTAGTATTTTTTTTTTGCAGATGACAGATTCAGTGAAACAAAACAGTTGATTTGTAGAAATTGTTTCTGATTTGTTAAAATTCAATAAAAGCGATTTTTATCACATGAACATTTTCTGTTCTAGTTTTTTAGCTGCCTGCCTAATTCATTCCTAATCTCCCTTTTACAAGTTTCCTCAGAAACATCTTCAGAAGGTTGGAAACTTTATTTGATGGAATCTTCATTCTCTGTAAAATATTTGCGGCTGGTTTAAACTCAAACTTTGTGATGAAGATGAAGACGTCAAAGTGGATGCTAATGACCAAATGCTAACTTTAGGTGCTTCCGACTTTTAAGTTGTGATGGATAAATAACGCAAAATAAAATGACACAACCATCGTAAAACTGGTATTTTATAGATATAATGATAAATATGAATCCACTGTGTCTTTATTATCTGCATATGTAAAACATTTGAGAATCAGTCGCCGTGTATCAGGCAGATCGGGGCAGATTCTGGTCTGTCTCAATAAATCTGTATTTGTGTAGGAAAACATCTGTTTTTTTCTTCATTTGGTTTCCTCACTGGCTCTTTTCTCCTCAAAGACACTTTCCAAATACGTTTTTGTATGTTTTTCATTAGTTTTATGGGCTACTAACTTAGTGGTCTGAGCAGCTGGTTAAAGTCACATCACTCGTCAAGACAGATGGATGTGGTGAATAGAATCCGGGAGTTTTCCCAAATATAACTTCCTTCAGTATCAGAAAATAAACAAAATGGATATAATCAAAGTTAGTGTCTGTATTTCTTTTGTCTCTGCGGCCCGGTACCAAGTGGCCCACGGGCCGGTACCGTTCCGCGGCCCGGGGAGCCACTGCTCTAATAAACCTTTGTGTTGTAAGCAGCAGGCTGGATGGATCAAAGATAGCAGACTGCAGTTTGGTGGATGATAATTTATTGAGATCTTGGAGCTGGGCAGACAGGCAGAATCAAACTACGGTTTCTGCAACCAAACCGTCCAAATGGCTGAGATGGAGTCAGTAAAGGGACAATCTGGCAAAGAGGGGCTGAAGGAACTGGGCTTTATGCTGTTGTCCTGATGAGGGAAGTGGCTCCGGCTGAGAAGGGGGTGGAGCAAGAAATACACACAGGAACAGAGGCAGGGATCCCAACACTTTCTATATTATACAATATCCATCCTTCCATTTTCTGAGGCCGCTGAATCCCTGTCAGGGTAACGGGGTGGCCGGAGCCTGTCCTGGCTACTTTTGGGCGAAGGCGGGCTACACCCTGGACAGGTCACAGGCCTGTCACAATTACACATGCATACATGATCACAATCCCACCCAAGTACAATTTACAGTAATCAATAAAGCATGTTTTTGGACTGTTGAAGGAAGCTGAGTTTGGAATTCTATTGTAAGGCGAAAATGCCAATCACTGCTCCACCGGGCAGCCTATTTTTAATCAAATCTATAAATTAATAAATATATAAGATGTCAAAATCAAACATCTTCATCACAAGAGGACGATGATTTTCTCTGTATCCGACTTTCGACACAAAAGACTTATAAATGGTAATTGGTAAACACACACTCACACACATGCATGCATACCTACAGTATGTGCATTAACACATCTAAAATGATTGTGCATGTGAAGTGATAACAAAGGAATTCTGAAACATCTGCTCCTCTCAGGTGAAGTCACAAAAATAATATCAAAACCCAAAGTTTCAATCTTCCCACATGAAAAAGTTCAAACTAATGATTAATGTAACTGGAGCTGATCGGCACATGAGATCTGAAGGGAAAACTGCAAGAAACCCAAGCAAGTGATGCGTATCTCACCTCAGAGCTCAGCGCTGTTACTGTTGGAGTAATGTTATGTCCTGTGCGGATCCGAGTTCAGCTGACAGGAACTATCATTAACAGAAGAAGAAAATATTTGGAAACTTGAGCGGCAGATAAAGCAATTGCACAGAAGAAGAGAAGAGGGCGTCGGCTTATTTTCACTAAACTGTCCACATTAAAAGCGAGATTTCTGCTGGAAGACAAATAAGTTCAAGACCAACGTGAGGAGGCCCGACCATGTTCCTGCTCCATCACGGCCAAAACAACCAGAACTCTGTCGTCAGTCCAAGCTGACCCTGGATGTGTGTTCTGTTCAACACTGATTATCATAACAAGATTTTTCAGAGCGGCTGGAATGTGATGCAGAAACATTCACACTGGGCACATTAATACACTCCTCCCACCTCGCAGCACGAACCCACAGAAGTTGAAAGAAAATGCTGAGACTCAGCAGATAAATGAAGAGAAGGAGAAGAGGGAGGTGTACCTGCTGGAGGAAGCTACCAGTGAGGAAACGTCAGCCAGGATTACCTCTTCAGACCTCTACATGTCTGTGCTAGACCTGTCCCTGCCTGCTCTTAGTTTCATCTGTTGAAAGTAATTGATCATGGAACAGAAAATGAAAGACATACAAGAAGATGCAAAGAAGTCAGTCTCATTGCCTTTTGCTAGTGTCGGATCTATCATATTGGAGGATATGATCAGGTTTAGGAGACGATTGAAGGATCTGGGAGAGCAGGAGAAAGGAGGAGAAAGATTCTTTGAAAAAGATTAGCTGGAGTTTGAGTATTGGGTTATTTTACTTTTCCGGCCCTTCATAAGCAGAAAAAGGGTTAAAGATCACCGTAGTGTTACTGGTTAGGATCATTGATAAGGTGATCTAACCTCTGTGTTGTTCTGCAGGATAATCAAAGTAATGATTGATCGTTTGGAGGGGGATCAGTACCAGTGAGCTGATTCACAACAAACAATAACAGCTAATAGAAGTTAGAAAAGAGCCTTTACTTCCTTTTCTGGGGAACACATGCTCTGACTTCACGCTCGCCTTTTGGTATGGGAGCGAGATCAGCTGCTGCCTGCAGGTCTCTCTCATGGTAAAAACCTGCAGCTGTTTGTCCGTGTGTCTCTGCAGATGTGGGGTTTTCCAAGGACATTGAAGGGATGATTTGGGATCCTCCTGAGATCCCCTTTATATTTCTTTCTGCCTGTTTAACATTTTTTGCTTCTTTTTTTTTTTACCAATAACATCCCTTTTTGTTCTCACACTTGCCTTGCTCTAATCTTCTGTCTCGTGATGCTTTTTCCTTACGTTTGCATTTTTAAGATGGTCTCTTCCCATCTTTTAAGAAAGTCTTTCTGTTTTTTCCCCTCAGTCTGACTTCAATTCATTCAATTCTTGACACTGTTCTTTTCTTTGCTGCTCTTTTTCTCTACTGTTCCTTGCAGTGCTCTTGAGCAAGTTTCTGAGGTTCCACCCCCTCAAGTCGACCACACTTTAAACAGATCAGAAAGAGAGAGGCGCAATGCCTCCATGTTTAGACTTGGAGCATTTGGAAGTCATTGTTGTGATGCATGCTGGGAACTCCAACCACATGAAGGAGACGACGACGCCGCTTGGCGTGACGAGGCTTAGGGCCAGCCAGCGGTCACCTAAAGAAAGTGTGAGTCATGGCACCAGTCACCTCACCCGTGTAATGTCTTACCTCTTATTTTTTGCAATGAACTGACCTTATATCCTTATTTAGTGTTTCTCCTCAAGTGCTCTCTGAGGAATCCAGAGTAACTTTCATACCTCCTAAAGCAGGGGTCGAACAAGTTTGACACAAAGAGCTGAGATTTTTAACTGTGAGAGTCAAAGAGCCACAACACGCACTGACCTTCCAAGACATGCACACAAACAGCAATTAAAGCTGTATTATTTCCCATAACACACTCCTCTCCCTACAACACAACAGCAAGTACTGTACTTTTGTTCATTTCAAGGAAAGTGTCCACCCTCAATACACACATCAAATGTAGCTTAGCCAGAGTTAACACAGTGACTACCCTGGAGGTCAGATGCCCCCTCCACACACACAGGAATTTATTTTATTTACTATTTGTTTTTAGTACCCTCTGATGGATTTGAACGTGGTTTAAGAGGCAGAAAAAATTAAATATGAAAGGAGGCAAAGAGCCACATTTCGGTATTTTCACGACCATAGAAACTGCACTGGATTATAGGATGCAGTTTCAGTCATGCGGGCTGTTTCCGCATTTAACACATACAAAAGATGCACTGGGTTTTAAGGCGCGTGCACGTTACAACATACCGGTAAAACATGCATGCTAGTGTGTGTTTTTAAAAGGCAGCGGGAGCAAAACTGAGTGGGTTGTGATTTATTTTTTATTTTTTCAGTCATCAATCAGCATCCAAAAATCCATCAAAGTCCTCATCTTCTGTATCTGAAATGAAAAGCTGGGCTGAATGATGCCGGCTTTTGCAAAAGCTGGAAGAACAGTGCAAGCAGACACATTAGCCAAAGCATCTACAATCCATTCACAGACTGTGGCGTAACTCGCCCGCCGCTGCCTCCCAGTCTTAATAAAAGACTAAGACTTAGTAAAGTTAGTGAAAGATAGAAAGCTTTTCATTGTAATCCGCTGGAAGTTGCTGCACCACCTTAGTCCTTGCCCCGATGGATAGATGGAACAGTTTCAAAAAACAAAAGCACCAAGATGGACCTCTTAGAAAAATGTTCAATTTTCATTTCTTCTGCAAGCGTTCCTGCCTTCAGTCGAATGGTGACTATAGGGACGCTTCTCGCAGCTGTTCTCCGATTGTTAATCCATCGCTAGCGCCGGTCTTCCAACTCAGGCCACCTGATGCGCCTTGTGGAAACAGGGCGCATCTTCTTGACTTGCTGGAGTTCGTTTTCCAGCTCCTTCCACTTGCGAACCATGGATTCATTCATCTTGAATTCTCTGAAAGCTGGTCAATTCCCATGTTCTTCCTGTAGCTGATAGCATGCAGTTGAAACCGTGCTTCATAATCGTGTCTCTTTGCAGATGGCCTTTTCAGGGTTTCCAAAACTATGTTGTTCTGCACAATAGCTGCTCTTTTGTACTATTTGGGGGGGTGTCTTCTTTCACGTTGAAACGTCCCCCCTTACCTTTCTTATGCTGTCAAAGTTTTCCCAATTTTTTCTGACCTTCATTTCTTAAAGTAATGATGGCCGCTCATTTTTCTGTACTTAGCTGCTTTTTTCTTGCGATAATACAAATTCTAACAGTCTATTCAGTAGGACTATCAGCTGTGAATCCACCTGACTTCTGCACAACACAACGGATTGTCCCAACCCCATTTATAAGGCAAGGAATCACACTTATTAAACCTGACAGGGCGCACCTGTGAAGTGAAAAACATTTTAGGTGACTACCTCTAGAAGCTCAGCAAGAGAATGTCAAGAGTGTGAAAAGCAGTGATCAAATTAAAAGGTGGATACGTTGGAAACCTACAAATGACATTTTTTTTTCAGTTGTTTTACACTTTTTTGTTATGTATATACTTCCACACGTGTTAATTACAGTTTTGATGCCTTCAGTGTGACTCTATAATTTTCATAGTCATGAAATTAAAGAAACTCTTTAATGAGAAGGTCAGGTGGAGAGGAAGTCCCCCTACGGGGGCCCCCTCTGGCACCGCTGAGCACGGGTAACCCCGGCATCGGGGCCCCTAGGCCACAGGGCAGGCGCGCTCAGCCATACAAGGCGGCAGCCATTGGGGCCATCGGGCGCTGGACACCGTGGGTCCTGGCTCCATTCTTGGCCAGGACCCACAGTGTCCAACGCCCGATGGCCCAGGAGTAGCGCACACCCAGACAGAGCCTCGTCACTACACCCCAGAGCAGGCCTTGGCACCCGATCTGGGCAGCCCAAAGATCACAACGCAACCAAAGCTCCACTCCCTACCACCCACACACTACACTACAGCCCCGTCACTGCACACCTTCCTCAACCCCTCCTCCCACATTCAGCCCTTCCCACCCTGCAGAGGAGAGGGTGAGCCCCAGCCCTCTCCCCTTTCTATTCGCTGCCTCCTCCTGACCTGCCCTGACTGGTTCACGTGACAGATTTAAGAAAAAAATAATTTAAAATAACGGCTTCTTTGTTAGTTTCATTTTATATAAAACGTTCTATGTTTTGGTCACCTAGGGGTAACAAACAGTACTTTTTAGCGGAATCCAAAAGTATTTTTCTTGGCAACTGAGGTTTTTTGTTTACCACATCAATATTCCTAAAAAGTTCATATCCTATGTGAGATTTTTTCGTTTTGCTGATTCCTGTAATAAATGTTCACAATATTCCGGTGAAAAATGTACGAGCAACAGGGAAACGTCAGTTTTGCAAGATGCCATGCTAATGGCGTTCAAAATCTACAACTTCTAATTCCAACATTTTTTTAAGTAGCTTTCCAAAGATGCTCAAGGAGTTAGGAGGTGATAGATCGAAATCCCTTGGAAAAGTTTAAATGTGTAGAAGGTTCTACAAGTGTTTTTTTATGTTCAAGATGCCATCCTCTTCCTAAGGTTAAAAACCAACAAAATTTTGGTTGTGATTATAAACTTAAGCTGGTGGTGTGTGTGTGAAATTTTGTGAGGATCCCTCGAACAAAAGTTTTGTTTCTTGTACTGTGGAAAAATTTGAAAATCGCCATATTGCACACTTTGTCATAAAATGGCAGCCAAGCCATACATATGTCCTTGGGCCATCCCATAATAGTTTTAAACTGCCTTTGGATATACCTGACAGCTGTGTGTGTGTTTCTGGTTTAGTAGATTTTAAAAATGTTTTTTTTTAGCCCCATAAGAGATTTTGGCCCCACCATGACAGTTTCTCCTGCTGTGATGTCACCCCTTTTTTGGGATGGGGGTTGTCCCCATCATCCCTGATTCTGTGTTGGGTCCAGGCTGCAGCTGTGCACACTTCCATGGGCAAACCAAACGCAGCACGCGGGTCCAACAGAATCAAAACAGAGACTGACTTAGACTGAAAACACAAACATCAGGAACATCTGAGTTACTTTCTTTAAAGATTGTCAACTGTTACTGGAAACATTTGGATTGTAGAAATGTGCTTTTCTCTTATGAAAGTAGTTGGGGAGGCACTGTTTTCCCATAAATCTATTCTTGCAGTTATTTTTGGAGTAAAAATATAGAAATGAATCTTGGAAGTTATGAAATCAGGATTTCAGTTTTGAAATTCTTTGGCTGTGAGTCAGCTAGAGAAGAAAAGCTTTTAATGTGCCTGTTTTTAAACTTTAAAGCTCCAAACCTCCAAATTGAAACAGAAAAAATGATCATCAATACTTCCAGGTATGAATGCTTGATATTAGAGAATGTTCACCGAATTTTGATGCTTTGTTTTCATTTGAAGGGACTTTTTATCAAAAGCATCGGGAATCTGTTCACATTCATGGGAAATGTTGAATAAGATTTGGTTTAACTGCTGTTACAAAGTGTTTGTCGCAAAGGTGTCGATGTGGCTGCCTGTAGAGGGCGTCTCTAGGCTTAAGTCCGGCCTTCTTGTGTGGCTGTGGTGTGAAATCTGCAAAATCTCGGAGTGATTGAACCGTGTGAGAAATAAGAGGATGCAGATCCGTCTAAGGATGTTTCGCTTTAGGGGAATTTAAGGTGGGAATCAAACCCTGGACCTAAATCTACTGCCTGCTTGGAGCAGGAATGCTGTGCGGCACGATTTGGTTTGTGAGGCATAATCAAATCAAAATGTGTCTGCATACTTTCCCATGGGGAAGGAGGAGAAGAGGAGGAGGGCCTTCCAATTAAACAGTGACTCTGCTAGAGAATGAGAGATAAACAGACAGATAATAATCAGGAGTGAACAGAGTTTCAAACAAAAGCATGGACCAGGACAGGGAGAGAAATGTCGGCGGCCGCTGGTTTTCCATGTTATTTTTGGAGCTGAAACCTGTTTTTATGTAACCATGCACAAAGTAGCAGCCAACGAGCTAAAATACCAAAATTTACTTGAAATGAGAGATCAAACAAACGATGGGGAGAGCTTCTTCTGAACCCACATCTGTGGCTCATTACGCCAACAACGCCTTTTAATGCCACCACTCATTACCGGCCAGAACACAAATGCACAACGACGACACTTGTGTGTAACAAGAGCCGAGTCAGAACTGTGTTTATATTTACTTTACTTGATGTTGAATGTTTCGGGGTCAGAGGTGAACAATTATGGAGCTCTCATTTAACATGAAGCAGACTAATTGAGTGAAGGTTCAAGTAGTGTGTTTTCATACAAATGCAAACATGAAGCTTTAAATCTCCGTTTCGCTGTCAGGGCTGTAATTAGTCAAAGTTTAACGGCAGGCTTTAGGATCTGCCAATCAGAGCTCTGTGTGGGAGTCTGTTCTGGTTTAAGGACCTTTGTTAGTAGACTCGCCACGCTTGTTAAAACCCATCTTCTTCACGAGGACCACAGACACAACGGTCTTCATTCCACTGTCCATGTCATCCCATGCCTACCTACCTCATTTCATTAGCCATAAATATAACTGAATCTATAAACTTTATACCATTTCTCTAAAAGTTTAAATGTTGATTTAATGCAATCTTTTAGTTATTGCATTGGTTTTATTATGTATAATGGTACACAAAAGTCAGTTACTGATTGTGCAGGTTGTCCCACTCAGACACACGAGAGAGGTAGGTGAGAGAGAGAATGTAAATAAAGAATCCTGGAAATCACATTTGACTTTTACAGCATATGTTTGAATAATGGAACAGAAAATAGGTGTTTGTCTAATGACAAAAATTAATATCAAAACTTTCTCATTTAATCCTGGTACAAAAAGGATAGAGGTCAAATGTTTTGTAGGGGTTATTAGAAGGTTTCCTCTGTAGCCGCTATTTTGGTCCATTGCTCCATGCAGGTCTCCTCTAGAGCTGTGATGTTTGGACTTTCAACTCCCTCCACAGATTCTCTGTCGGAATGAGGTCCAGAGACCGGCTTAAGTTCATCTTCTGAGTTGGGTTTCTCAGGGGTTAAACATTTTTGCTGATCTGTTGGTTTTTGTAATTATTGGCAGAAGATGTTTTCTCTGAGCTGAAGATCTGGATGTGGATGGACTTTATGGAAACTGGATAATAGCTAAACTCCAAGATACCAAACAGAGACTAATCATTTTGAATTTGTGGTCCCCAACATCAAAAGACGTGGTTTCTTCCTCACATTGGTTTTTAATTAAGATGTATAGTTTATCTTCATTTCAGATGTGGACAGCAACATTTAATTTATAAACCACAGAAGAGCTGCTTTTTCTGAGCATATGTAGTCTTAATGATTCTGAGAATTCATATCAAACCCTTCTAGAGCTCTCTTTCTGTTGCTATATGCAGCCTAGACACAGTCCTGTTGCTGCATTCTGGGATGTATGGAAGAACATCTGCTCCTGTAATACAGATGAGTAAAAACAGTGATACAGATCTTACCTTATGGAGGATAAATTTCATGTCCAAATTAGCACTAGAATGTATCTAAAGACCCCAGAGTGCAGCCTTCGCAGCAGCATGGCTTTATCTTAGAAGAGTCCTGCTGATAAACTGACTTGCAGTCCTGATATTTCTTCTGTGGGTGAATTTTAAAAGTTTCATGAAAGAACAAATTTCCAAAGCTGACCAGACCAAAGTCTTCGGAATTCTTGTTTTATTATCAGGGTGATGATAATAGCACCACCATAGGATTTGGAATATCAAAGACATTATTTCTAAAGAGAAAGCAACCCATGAAGCTGTGTTGGGGGAAAACAATCTGGATTTTTATGTTTGAAATATTAAAATAAAGACAATCAAGTTGGACTGGCCAATGAAGATATCAGTGGGGACTGGGGAATAAGACACTCTATGATCGTTGCATATTTCAAGGAAGAGGCAGGTGTTCCTTACACTTGTGACTCCACCTTACCTTACGTAAAGACTTACCTAAGAGGGAAGAGATGCACATGTTTCTGTAATGATCCATCTATCTATTTTCTTAATCTGTTTGATCCCTATTATGGTCGTGGGGCTGCCAGAGCTTAACCTGGCTACTGTTTGGCGTGGACAGGTCGCTAGCCTGTCACAGGATGTTTTACGTAATCATATTTATGTAAACCATGCAAGGTTTTGAAATGTAATATTCTCCTGCTTTAACTAGACAGCATCTGTCATGCAAATCAGGTGGATGACTATCTGATCTTCTCTCATGTGCTGCAAGATGATGCTCATCCCAAAGAGCAAACAAAAACATGACGCATGTTATCTGTCTGATAAATAATATGAAGTCGCAGAAAATTGTCTTGCACAAACCAGATCTGACCAGAACCATCCAAAATCTGACATTGCAGAAACTCAGTTTAGCTCTATCGGTAAAATTACAGCACATGACCCTTGGTATTTCAAAAATATTTATTAAAAAACATGTTAACAGATATAATAACTTGCATCTAACATGCATTCCGACATTCCAATCTTATCAGGCGTTAGCATGATATTGTTCTCTGTTCGGAATAATGTAATGAGGATATTTTCAGGATTAGGCTAATGACATGTCTATCCAGGCTATTCTAACATAAAAAAGACTAATCACATCATTAATGAGCGCAGTAGAGGCACCGTATTTAATGTATTTTCCAGCAGTTTTATTCAATCCAGTGACAGAAATAATCAATATCTTTTGAAATCTGTATTCTTTCTTCCAAACTCTGCCTAAAACCTGGATGTGATAGTGAAATAGTAATAACCTTAAGTATCCTCAAAGAATGATGAAAAAACTTGTTGTTTTACCTTTTGTAATCCGTGCGTCCATCTGTCCATCTGTCCGTCCGTCCGTCCATCCATCCATCCATCTTCAGAACCCGCTGAATCCTTTTTGGGGTCACGAGATTTGCTGGAGCCAACCTAGCTATTGTTTGGTGAAGGTGGGATATGCACTGAACAGGTCACCAGTCTGTTGCAAACCCACACACACTCACACACATGGACACATAGAAGTAATTCAGAGACACCAATGAACCTATGAAGTAAAGAATGTTCTTGGACTGTAGGAGGAAACCGGAGTTCACGGAGAAAACCTGCGCATGCACAAGGCTTTTGATCAGCTTTTTCTATTTATATTTATAACTTCAACTTTTTGAAAAAGTTCCAAAAGATTATTTTTAAACTGTTAAAACAGACTTTTCAATACTTGTTGTGCTTCTTGGCATTTAACAGTAGTGTAGAGATGCTGTCATAGTAACCCAATAAATCATGGGAGATATTGTGAAAAAGCTGTGGTGCTGTTGCCGACAGACTCACGCTTCCAACTTGATTATTTTATGCACATTTTACACAGTCTGGATCCCGCTGGAAGCTACAGCACTAAACCGGATCTTTTGTTGTAACTGAGAGACTTTATGAGCCATGTCGACACAAGGAAGTAAGGATGTTAACCGCGTCTGATTGGTTAGATTGATGACATATTTAATTACGGTAATCCTTCAAGATTGATTGGCAGAGGCCGTTTAAGCCAAGGGTGTCAAACTCTAATCCTGGACGGCCGGCCTCCTGCTGGTTTTCCAGAAACCCTGCCTGATCTGCTGCTGATTACCAGGATCAGGTACCAGGTACCAGGTGTTTAACCAATAAGGAGCTTCAACGGCAGGTTGGTGCGAAAACATGTTAGAGATCGGCCCTTGAGGCCTGGATTCTGACACTCCTGGTTTAAGCATTTGAACTTTTTCAAAAATGAAAGCAATTGGCCAAAGTTTCAGCAAAAGTCATTCTTATCAAAGCGTCTTGAATAGAAAATCAAATAAACACAAGAAACATTAGTTTAATGATCGTTCACCTTCCTAACTGTAATCTGGATGTGTTTGGATGAACACAGAGTGGATATCCTGACAATGGTAAATTCTTTTTTAAATTCTGACCTGTGATTTCATACAAGCTTTGGTGTTATAATAGTGTTGTAGTTCTATGTAGGTTGTGAATTTTTAAGATAAGAACAGTAAGTTCTTTGTTCACTGCAAAATATTTTTCATGAAAAATGTGGATAACAGCTAATTCAATCATCACAGGTGCCTTGTTGTCTTGAAGGTGGCAGGAGTCAAACTTTCATTCAAAAATGCTTCATATTTGTCCTCATGAAGGATGAGGTTCTAGTTTAAGTCTCTTTGGTTGGTCTTGATGAACTTGTGAAGAAACGTTCTGTTTGTAAAGGTTCTCTGACAAATTGCATTCTGAGGGAAATCCAATGCAAATGTGGCCATGCCCTCAGTCCACAGAAACCATATCCGTGTCTCCATTCAGCTTGTTTGAATGCAGCAGATGTAAACTTAGACTCCGCTGCCCGCCATGCAAATCGACAGGTGGGTCCACTTTAAAAGGAGCATGTGGTGAGATGCTGGAGAAATGAAAAGCCCAAATTACAAACAGCAGAACTCTTGAATGCAAAACCTAGAGTGGATGGATGGTGTTTAGAAGCAGCAAGTGAGACTGAGGTGCGTAACAAATAAATCATCATTTCTGCTCATTATGTTTCACAAAGCTAATGTCCGTTGAGAGGCGGCTGAACACCAATGAGCAGACTTCTGCCGCATCATTAATCCAAGGCTGTTTGTTGACAGTTTCAAACCACTTTGGGAAGAAGTTTCATGTTGTCCAGCATTGGAACAGATGGTTCAATGGGAGGAAATGCCTAATTCATGGTTAAACAGAGCTTCAAAGTTTTGACGTAGTCTGAATCATCCAACCAGAGCATCTGAATCTTTCACAGAGGCAAACTTTGCTGTGTTCTATGAGTTTCGTAGACTTTTTTGTACTTGAAGAAAAAATAATAAACTCAAACTTTGGTTCAGTTTCTGTAGATCCGCCAAAAAACTGCTGGAGATGAATTCAACTGGAAGCAATCAGACATCCGGGTTTGATCCAACTTTCTTCATTGATGGAATAAAAGCTATCCTGGCCATTAATGTGGTGGTGGGCCTGCCTGCCAACATCTACGTTCTTTGGCTCATCGTGGCAGGGAGGGCCGTGGCCTCTGAGGTCTTCGCTCTCAACCTGGCCGTATCAGAGATCTTCTTCTGCTGCTCGTCCTTCTACACGCTATTTCACTTCTCGCTGCGGATGTCCTTGGTGATTGGCGTGCTGCTGCTTCAGTTTTTCTTGCAGCTCATGCTAATTTCCCGCCCGCTCTTCCAGACCTGCATTTGTCTGGAGCGCTTTCTGGCTGTGGTGCATCCCACCTTGTTCCTCAGGTAATTATGGATGATCTGACTCCATGTTTTCTCATTTTTTCATTCTCAGGGTCGGTAGTGTTCTTCCTCAAAGACACTGAACCATGGGTCTGTGGAGACAAACTTCCAGAAAAGCTAGTTTTTGTTGTAGTACTCTCCACCTGAACTTCATGTGAAAAAAAGTAGACAAAATAATCATCTCTATTTATTCCTTTTTAATAATTTGAAAAGAAAAAACCCAAAGTAATATTTGAGATTAAACACTTTGAGCTTGGTTTTTGTCAAAAAGAAAACAACATATTTGATCTTAATCACTGTTATAGACATGATAGGCAACACTTAGCTTTGTTATAACTGTAAATCATCACAATCATTTTATTAAAAAAAGATTCTAAGATAAATACATAACAAATAACTCAAACTGAAACAACTATGAATGGTTAATAACTCAAACCTGGATTGATCTTTACACAGGGAGTAGGAGGAAACAACGAAATACTAACACAGCATCTGAGGAACACGACAAAAGTCCAAGATCCGTCTTTGTTTTGCTCATGATCTGCTCTGGCAGAATGAATGGATGAAATTAGGCGACCGTTAATTGAGGAGAAAGGTGTGGTCAATGTAACGTATAAGGATCCAGCTACAGTAAAGGGTAGAATTCGAACCCCTGAGCCCTGACCACCCAAATAACAGGTAGCTTACCATCTGGTATGTTTTCACACCATTGACTGTAAGTAAGACCGAGGCTGAGTGACCCCTCATCCCTGGTGTTCCAAACAGGAAGTGGCTGCTTGTTTCAAGAAGACAAAATCTCATAGACTCCTATAGAGAAATAAACAGCTGTTACTCAGCCATTCTGTTGGTCAGAATAACCACCTTTTTTATGGTCTTGATAATCCTATTATGTGGTCTCATGTCATGTGTTTAAAACATTAGATTGACAGATTTCGTGTAGCCTGCTTTCAGGTGGTAGGAGTGTGGACCTTCAACAAGCTCACTCCTGAATGGTGAGAGTGGTTGCCATACAAAAGTTGACTCAAACCGACTCAGATCAATCTCTGCTTACTGACATTGTCTGGCTCCAACATGGTGGTGTCTGTATTTGACAAAATGGAAGTAAACCATTTTTCATGGGTGAAATCACACTCATGACACACACACTCAATGTTCCATAAACAGCACTCTCAGAAGAGAAGCTAAAGCTGAAAGGAACCAAACTCCTTGGAGAAATCAGACTCAGTTTGACCCTCCTCTGCTCCTGTTTCAGATTCAAGCCTCTGCGCTACAGGCTGCTGTGCTGCGTGGTCGACTGGCTGCTCATTCTGCTCGACTGCATGAGTACACTTCTGGTGCATCGTACTGTTTTAGCATTTGTGCTCATATCTAAATCCTTAGTCTTCTTCCTTATCTTGCTGTACTGCGGCATGCGTGTTCTCTATGTGCTGAAGCAGCCGGCACCTGGCGATGGGGTGCACGGCGCCGAGAGCTGGAACAGCATGAAGAAGAAGGCCTTCAAGGTGATCATGATCACCCTGGTATTCAACAGCAGCACGCAGCTGTTGCAGCTCAGCCTGCTGGGCCCAGTGGTCCTGTATGCCTCCTTAACTCTCATCCTGCAAATCACATTGGTCAGCATGAGCATCAGCATTATCAGCAGCTTCATCACACCTGTGCTGTACCTGCACAGAGCTGGAAAATTGCCCTGCATCAAGTTCTAAAGCTACGGGCACACCTGACACATGACGCACATTCAAGAACACGCTAAACGCAGGTTCTTGAACGCACGTTTAGTCTATGGTGTTCACACTAGACAAGCAGGGAGGATCTTCTTTTTCTGTTGCTATTGTTTCCAAGCGCATCTTTCCTGGTTTGCCGGACAACTCGTTGTCCTCAGAGTCCCCCCACAGAGAAGAGAAAACAGATTTCGTCAGCATCCAAGTGTGATTTTGTTCAGAAACCTCAGTTTGAATTGTGCGAGTTGAAGCTGCTTCAAACTTCCAGATAGGTTTAGGTCTTACGTTTCCAGAATGTTATTCATGTCATGAGCCGCAAACATGAAGAAACCTCATCAGGGACGGCTGGATTTCTGCTTCCAATACCTCTGAGAGCGCTGGCGGGCAGAGAGGAGCGAAAATGCTGCCGTATTAACAGCAAGCTTTGATTGTGGAGGTCAAACAGAGAGCAGCAGGTTCAGATCTTTATCCCTCTCGCCACTACTCCTCCTCCTCTCCTTGATGTTGCTGTAACATGATGTAACAGGGGGCCGGATGGCTCCCCCGGGTGCTGCTCAGTTGACTTAATTCTCTGCCACAGTCACTTCAAAGACTCCAGGAGGGAGGTAGAGGAGGCGTTAAAGAGTGGAGCAAAGATTTGATAACCTAACGCACTGACAGAGTTTTAACTCACTCATCATTGAAGAATAGATGTAAGCCTCTGAAGATGAAGAAATCATTTTAAGAAACCGCACTCCAGCAGTTAGACTTGTCCCTCGACCTGCAGCTCAGTGCTTCAGCCGGTGGACTTAGACTCCGGCTGTTGATTTTTCTGCTTCATTGATGGGAGCAAACATTTACACAGAGTTGAGAAACTGTGCTGAGGCTGCTCCACTTTAGTCCAGAGTCCTCCATCCTCCATAGATTGACAGCTGTCACTAAAGTGGTCCTTTTTCCCAGATGCCAGGACCATCATTACATTTATCCTTTTAGCTGTTCTTCCAGAAAACCGTACAGCAGAATCTCATTTAGGGTCAGTTATAAAAAAACATACCGCTCACTTAATTGAAAATGCACTTTAATACAACCACAGCTGGAACAAAGCACTGCAAAATAAAGCACATGGAAAAAAGCTGCTGATCAAAACCGAGGAAAGAATAACTGCAGTCTCATGCTGGTGTTAAAAAGTTGTTGTAAACATGGGTTTCATGTTGTGTTTTACTTCAGGACAGAGTAGGCGTTTGTCAAACCGCTGTAGTTGAGTGTTCCACAGCTTTGATCCATGAACCTGTAGGAGAAGCTGATCAGCTGAGCATATGCAGTTAGTAACTAATATCTGTTAAGATTTACTTTTATCCAGGATGGTTCTATAGCAGAAAACTAGACTTAGTTTTTTTTTTTTTAAGTTAAACACCTCTTACCCAAAAGTTTATCTATCTTCTATACCCTGTAATGCATTGATTTGAAGACTCACTTTGATGAAAATGGTGGTTTTGGTGTTTTTAACATGTTCTTGTAGCATTTCTCTGATAATAGAGGACATATATAAAGGAAACTAAACTTAAAATTGTATTTCTGAGTATTTCTTTGTTCAAATCCTTGTGAATCAGGAGCATTCAAAAACAATGCAGTTGGAAATAGATTGTATTTGTGATAGAGAAATACAATCTGCGAGCCAAACGCTCCCTGCTCGACTCTGCATCCACTCACAGAGAAATAGATCCATGAACGTCTTTGTTTTCCCCGTCTGAGCTGGAATCTGGACCAATACTGTATGGCTGGATAGCTCTGATATTACTTGTTATATATTTTTTTTTCTGGCAATGTTAGATTGGGGTGTGAGGGACTGTAAGCTAGCAGGAGAGATGGATGACGGGAAATGAGGGCGGGGTTGCTCCGTACCAACAGTCTTGGTCACCCCTACTGCTGCTCTGCATAAACTCGGTAGTGAACAACATAGGTTTTTAATTTTGCCTAACAACGGCATAATCATAGTTAATAGACCACTGGGAACACTTTTACGACAGATCAGAAGATGATCGGAGTGAGACTTTAGCTTAGAGCATGCTAAATCCTCATTTGAATAATGCTGTTTGGGGCGGATTTCCCTAAACTGCATAAACATTAACTGATTGTCGCATTTAATCTATTTGCATGAAAACCTATTTTTGTGACCTTTCATTAGGACCTCTGTAAATCAGGCTTTTTAAAGCCCTATTGTGATACAAATGGTTTCTTCTTTACAAACTGCACTGTGAAAAAAGCGGGACATATCATTCCATATCATTTATTGAGGGTGAAAAACTACTTTTGATTAGTTTTTGATGTATTCTATTAAAAGAATTCAGGAATTTTCAGTTTAGTTATATAAAAAGTGGTAATTTCTCTTACAAAATTAGTTTTAAATACACATTTGAAAAATGTGAAAATAGTATTTACTGTCAGACTGGATTGATTCATAAATTGAATCATAACCTTATGAATAAAAATTGAATTGATTTAGTGTTTCAGTAGTAATACGCAGCCTTTTTTGTGTCACTCCCTCCAGCAGATTAAAGCTGGTTGTTCATGTGTGTGTCCAGACACACAACGGTGACAAGTCATTTTTCAGATGTAATGGTCTACAGTCTGAAAATGTAATGAGTGGAAAATAAAGCATGTCTGTGACCACTCTGTGTGATGAGCATATGGATGCAATGATTCCCTGCATTGCACACAGATAGGGTTACAAACCTTACACATGCTTGCAATCACGCAAGCACACACATCCGAGTGTGGCAGTCGGGCATCTTTGTTTTGTCACCATCAAGGCAAAATCCTTTTTGTCGTGGCTTTCACCTCCGGTGAACGGAGATGCATCTGTCGGCGACACGTCAGGAGAGAAGACTCACAATGGTGAATGCGACAAATCTGAGCCGGACCAAAAGCTCACACAAAGGCCCGACTGAGGCTGCAGGTCCTTAAGCAACAGACACACAAACACATAGTTTCACACATGTGCACAGAAACACACAGTGTAATTTGTTCAGCAGCAGTTGACTTCCTGCAAAGTTTGATCCTTAAATTAAAGCCATCGATCAGAGCTTGGCTTTTATTAAAGTGCCCCCCCCTTTTGTGTGTGTGTTTGTGTGTGTGTAGGTTTGTGTGTGTGTCTGTGTGTGTGTCATCTGTTGATGCCCAAAGTACAAAATTAGTTTTCTTTAATTATTTTTTATTTGCTTCAGTGCAGACATTTATTGTGTCTTAGAATAAAACAGTGCGTTGATTTCCAAAATAGAAGCTTGATTGATCTCATTTATTGGGTACAAAACAATAATTATTCTTGTTTTTAAACTAAAAGAACTTTAGCTGTAGCATCACATAAACTTGGGCTGCACAGTGGTGTGGTGGTTAGCACTGCTCCCTCTCAGTGAGAAGGCCCTGGTTCCTGGTTCAAATCTCCACTAGTTCCTTTTCTGTCTTGAGTTTGTATGTTCTCCTCGTGCACGTGTGAGTTCTCTCCAGACACTCAGATTTTCTCCCACTCTCCAAAGACATGCTTTACAGGTTAGTTGGTGTCTCTAAATCGTTCCTAAATGTGAGTGTGCATGATGTGCGTTTGATTCAGCGGGTTCGGAAAATGGATGGATGATAATATATTCCTTATCAGAATCTTTATTCGCAGTGTTTGTCAGTCAATCATGCCATTAACTTGAATCACACCTCAACATAACTGCAGTCAAACAAGGCACTGTGCATTAAAACTCAAACATTGAAAAAGTATTTAAAAGGATAAAAAGTTGTCCACTTTCAAACTCAGTTTCAGGATGTTTTAAATGTGGAGTTGGGGACCCTGAGGTACTCTAAAGGGGTCACAGGAGCTGCCTGGATCAATTTCATCACTTCAATTATTTTTTTTTTTTTACATTTTAACTTTAGGGCAATCCAGTCTTTGATGTATTGTAGAACAAAGTGGTGGGACAGGACATCATTAATCAAATATATATGAATATTATTAGCATAACAGTAAAAGGTAACAATGTTTTCTTAGAATAAAACCTTGAGAAAGGAGGCACAAAGAGAACTAATGATGTCCTAACATGGAGCCTTGTGGATCCCCAAACAACAAGGGAGCAGCTGAAGAATCAGATCAGAAAATGCTAGCACGCATAATTCTGTCAGATACAATGAGAACCAGCCAAAGTCTGTAACAGTTTCCCTAACCTCCTGAAATATATGTTTTGATTTTTCACGTACCTTTTGGCAAATTTTTCAAACCTTCTAAAATTTCGGACATTGACAATCCGCTCAAATCAAGTGGGAAGGCAGCTGCAGGGTTTGTTGAAATCTAGAAGTGTGTCTGCAGTGCTGCTTAGAAGAAACACAGCTTATCGGATTCATCAAGATGCAGCGGACATCTTGTTGTCTGGGACAATAGAGACATTACTTGTTCCAAAGGAATTTTTACACCAGGCAGCAGCAGATGCAGCTTGTTTTCTGGAGTTTTTTCCCTGCAACTTTATGAAGCAAAGACTTGTGAACAAATCCAGTATGAGGTCTAGGTGATAGAGTATCCAAAAACGACAAGAAAAAGACGCGTTACTTCAAAAAATGTTACTCAAATGGAATTAAAAAGTATTCATCCAAATAAGTACAAAGGGCTGGGAGGTCCAAACGTTTTGGTGTGACGATAATGTGGGAGCCTACAAATCGGCCGGCATGATATATCAATAAATGCAAATGAACTATTTAACAAAAATGTTTTTCAATGGGTCACTTTTCATTGCTTTACATAGAAAATAAATACAATGAAATACATTTTTTTTACCAAAAAAACTATGAATTTTATATTTGTAGATTAAAAAGAAAACCGACAAAAATAAGTCTGTCTAACAAAAAACTTTCATCAGCATTAAATCTTGATTCATATGAAATGTTACATATTATTCATTATTAAATGCTCATTGTAAACTTAAAAATAGTAAATTTCAATCATGTGAGCAGGAAATTAGCTTAAAAAGTTAAATTAGTCAGACGTACAAAATACTGAGGTTTTGTTTACAGAGACAAATAATCTATTAATTATGCCCTTAAGGCTCTGAAGGTCAATCCCAATTCAGAACAAACAGTTTTTAGAAATTGCTGGGGGCCGCACACAATTGATTTCCTGACAGGAGCCTGCTGGCCAGTAGAAATTTGAATACAGGCCACATTTGACCCATGGACCGGACTTTGGACATCCCTGACTAAGAGTAATAAAATAAACCAAAACAAAGCAACAGATAACTGATGATTAAAGAGAACGCATTCTGCATTCACATCAAACACGAGTAATGCAGGCGTTTAATGTTGGTCTGTTTGGCACCCCCCTTAAATTAACTCCTCTACATGTGTCTGAAAGTGGGTTCATAGACTTTATTGGAGGAAGGAGGCCACAAACACCCGGATTTACACGTCTTCTTTTTAAAGCAAAAAACAGACAGAGGGAAAGAGCTCATGCGGGAAAGAAATGCTGTGACAACTAGTTTGTAATCATTTAGTCACATGTTGTTTGACTCGTCTCCTGATGAACAGAAAAGGTATCAGTTTTCAGCCCTGACTACAGCATCCCTGAAATCTGGTTTACAGCTAGCATTTACAGTTAACTCTCAGCCTTATTTTGGACAGTCCTGCGTGATCGCCACCTGCTGAACCCCCGTTCAGGAATGCCTGTTTAGCGCGTTCTTGAACGTGCCACACATGCCTGGTGTGTACGAAGCTTAAGTGACACAGCAATCCATCTCTGACACTTGTTTGGAAAAAACTGGAACAGTTCTTCAGCCGCCGGAAATTCGTCTCAAGAATCTTAATAGAATCTGTTCATATTTGTTTTTCAAAGTTGTTTGAAAACCTTTAAACCCAAACCATCAGAACACTGACTGGGCTGGGGTTTTTGCAGCAAAAGCCTTCAGTGAGCCATCAACTTCATCATGATCATTTATGCAAAAACCAGCTGAGGGTGTCACGTTTTTAGAGAGGCACCCTCATCTGTAGAGCAAACTCCTAAATCTCACAGGAAATCAGACCTCAGAAACAGGACTCTCTGAATCTGGACTGCTGTTTTCCTCATCTCCCTCCAGAAATAACTGATGGCATCATTTCCTCCTCTATGTCGGCCCGGATGATTCAGGTGCGCCTGTGAAGTCGGTCAGACCAGATGAAGGATTGTCAGCAGCCCCCCGCTGTGACTTTGTCTTTATTTATCGCCTCCGGTAAAAGGTTTCTCTGAATCCTTCAGCGCTCATCGGGTCTTCCAGGTCACCGAGTGCTGAGTTCAGGTCAGGACGACCACCGCGTCATCCTGATGCTGCTAGAGCCTGATGCTGACGTCGGTCTCGAGTTACAGAGGTCCAGACAGAACCCGAGAAGAGAGCTCCAGGTGGGGGTGCCACGCTCTCATCAACTGGGCTTCATCACGAAGGAATATTCTGTTTCTTTAGGCTCATTCTTAGAAAAACTGTCGTTTTTCTCTGAGCTCACTCTCCTGGGATTTTCCTGACAAAATATGAAGATTTAATGTTAGAAATGTTCTGCCCTGAAGATCTCCGTTTCTGCTTTGACTTTGAGATGACTGTCTGAAAACAGAACACCACTTTTTACTGCTGCAGATCACGAGGATGCCACAACAAAAGTGAGCAGCGAGAGTAGAGAAGGGTCCGAAAGGGTTCCAGAGTCTGAGTGCAAACTAATCCAAAATCCATCTACCCAAACCACCCAATCATTCAGCTCAGTTCACTTTAACCCTTTGATGGAAGCAAGCCTCAGTCATAAACCTTCTGCTCTCTGTGGGGGACTGGGATGCAGCAGCTCCAAGGCCCCGAGGCCATGAATCTGGAGAGAGTGCAGCCCAAAATCAGATTCTAGACAAAAGGGCAGATGCTGCATGAATGAAGGCTTTTTGGTGTTAGGAAAGATACATCTGTTTTTAGCACTAGATGGAATAACAATGAATTTTCTGGAAGTTCCTGATGGGGCTGCAGAGAAACTGAGTGGATCTGCTGCCGCTGACGGCGACTTTGTTCGGCGGCGCAGCCGAGCACGCTCACACACGAGACTGTTCACTTGTTGCATTTACATTCCACACTGCCACCGCAGCAGAAATTAAGCAGAGCGGCGCTCCCTTCCCTGGAAGAGCTGCATGTTGTTTTTCTAATGATGGCACAAACAAACACAAACATTCCGAGCAGGGCCTCCTCCACCCACACCAACTTAGGTTCACAGCTTCCACAACAGGGAGGCTGGCGTCTGAAGTAGCGGACGCTCACAAATCTTATTCTGAAAACTAAACTCATAATAATCAAGTTGAATTAATTTGTGTGTTTGTTTGTTTACAGGTGAAACACAACGCTCTCATACAGGAAATGAAGCATCCGACCGCAGGACGCATCTCTGTGCCTGGTCAGCCTCTCTCATCTTCTCTGACACCAGTTTGTTAGTGCCATTGTCTGCATGTGTATGCACGTTAACATTCATAAACATGCACACACTCCACTAGGACAGGGCTTTGATGAATTTCTCCACAGATGCGCAAACAAATATTGCTCATCAAAACCACAAGATCCTGCCGGTCATCCAGGGGGACGCCTGTCCGCTCCGCTTGATGGATCTCAGCCGGTTTCCACTAACAGGAAGCCGTTTGTCCACCGGGCCGTGTTTACGCTGGAATCTGACTCTAACCTCTCAGTGGTTTGTGGTCTGACACAGGAAGACATTCATAAGAGGCAGGTGGAGGTGGCGTGTACTGAATCCACCGACTCCCTCTGGTTAGAAAGATACTAAGATGAACCTGAACACCAGCGGGTCCCTGTCAGCCTTCACACAGAAATATGGGACTTTCTTTGCCCAAATGAGGCAGAAGTGATGATTTTGAAAATATGTTTTTATTATTCAAACTCTCTCTGACCTTGTGGAAACGGAGAAAGAAAGTGTTGAAGTATTTGAACCATCCTGTATAGCACATTGTCATCCTTGCAAATATTAGCGAAATCTACGTAGTGGCTATGACACGGCCTTTAGTCTTTAGTAAAAGATTAACTTAACAGAAAAAATGAGAAATATTAAAGCTGCGTTGCATTCCCCCACCCTTGCCACCCCCTTTTACCCTCCTTCGCTGGCTGAGCAGATGTTACATGCGCCTAACTCTACCCTCCTGCCAAGCAGGTCAGAGCTGCATCTGATAAATTCATGGGGAAAAAAACGCTTTTTCAAAATGGCGGCTCTTCTGTTGGTTTTTATCACCATAGCAACAATTTTATTTTTGGTTGCTTTGGGGTAACAAACATGTCTCTGCAATTTTCAGAATAATCATCAACAGTAAATTTTGGATTTCATTGGAAACAGGGTTTTTTTGTTAACCACGCACACACTCCTAATATGTTCATGTTCTGTGTTATACAATTTTGTTCAATTTTAGTCAATGACCTGTGTTGAATTTTCACAATATTTTGGTTAAAAATGTGTGAGCAGCATCATTTTTGCGAGTTTGCTACACTAACGCTGTTCAAAATCTACAACTTCTACTTCCAACATCTTTTCCCAAGTAGTTAGCTCAAGGACTTAGGAGGAATAGATCGAAATCCCCAGGAGTTTAAATAAGTGATTAAGTTAAAAATAAACTTTTGTGTTGCTTGGGGACTTAAGATAGCAGTATGTTTATGAAATATTGTGAAGATTGCTCGGTTTAAAGACTTTTTTCCCATAAAGTGCAAAAATGAAAAAAAAAAAAATAATAATTCACACTTTGCCACAATTGTGTGGATATTCCCAACACGTGTTTTTTAGTTTTGTTGGTAATTTTTTTGAAGCCCTATAAGAGATTTTGGCCCCATTTTTTTTTTTTTTACTATTTCTCCCGCTGTGATGTCATTATTTGTGGGTGAGGGGGGGTGAGTTTGTGCAGGGACATTTCTGCTCAAAGTTGTATTAAAAAAGAAGAATTGCAAGAATTGCAAAAACAATCTGCTCTTGCAGTCCAAGACTGCTGTGAGACAGAACCATTCCTTTAAAGATGTGTCCCAGGGATTGCCCCCCCCCCTTGCATTTCAAACAGGAAGAACAAGAAGCCAAAATCCTATAGAGAAATAAACAGCTATTACTCAGCTTTTCTATTGGTCAGAATAACTAATTGTATCTGACAACCCCCTCAGGTCAGGTCAGGCTCTAAGTCTGCTACGAGTAAAATGTAACCTCGTACTACCTGCCTCATAGTCCTGCACCCCTGAGAAATCAAGGGTGCAGGCAACTCACCAATCCACACTGAACCAGCGTGGTGAGTCATGGTTCACACCCACAACATGAATACACTCAACACACAACGGCCCTCAGTCCCCGGCAGCCGAAAGGAGCTAGAGCAAGAGCTGACAGGTTTCAAGTGGGACATTATTGGACTGTCAGAAACACGGAAGAAAGGAGAGCAACTGAAACAATTGCAAAGTGGGCAACGAATCTGGGAGAGAACGAATCTGTTGGAGGAGTTGGTTTTTTGGTCAACAAAAACATCAAGGACAGAGTTATAGAGTATGAAGGTGAGGGCAGCAGAGTGACGTCGCTTACACTGAAAGTAAACAGCAAATACCAACTACAAGTGATACAAGTATATGCGCCAACATCGAGTCACAGTGATGAAGAAGTTGAAGAGCTTTATGAGGAGATTGAAAAATCTACGGAGCAGAATAAAAGCCAATAAAAAATGTAATAGGTGACTTCAGTGCAAAGGTTGGACAACATCATCAAAGCGACGGAGCGACAGTTGGAAAGTTTGGTCTTGGAGAAAGGAACGAAAGGGGAACCAGACTGGTGCAATTTGCAAAATCAAAAGGTTTGAAGACCGAAAATACCATCTATAGGAAGAGGAAGATCAGAAACTGGACCTAGATAAGTCCAAATGCCGAAACCAGGAACGAGATCGATTATATTTTGGCAAACAAAAACATGATTCAGAATGTCAATGTCATCAAAAGGGTAAACATCGGTAGTGTTCACAGAGTGGTCAGAAGTAAGATCAAAATGAATACAAGACTGGAAAGAATGAAATGATGAGACCAAAAGGAGTGAAAGTAAACATCAACACCCTGAAACAAAAAGAAAATGAATTTCAACTGAAGTTGCAAAATCGCTTTGAAGCCTTGCAAGAAGAGGAAAGTTTGGAGGACCATTAAGGACTGTGCTATGGAAACAGCAGGAAAAGAGGAAAGACGGCCTAAGGAGAAGCTCAAGCAGGAAACTAAAGAACTGCTGAAAGAAAGGAGAGCAATGGCAAAGAAAGATCTGAACGACCAAGAGAGAAGAGAGTACAACAAATTGTGTCAAACCATCAGGAAAAGACTGAGAGAAGATCTTAGAGAGCACAACACCAGGCGAGTGAAAGAGGCAATTGAGGGTGGGAAAGGATTGAAGAGAGCAAAAGAAAAAGAAGGTTACAAGGTTCTTATATCAGCTTTGAAAAAGCAAGATGGAACCGTCATCACCAACAGAGAGAGAATTCTTGAGAGGTGCGGAGAATTCTATGAAACACTGTACAAAGATGCAGCCCAGAACATCAGAAAAGAAGAATTGAAGCAGAGGATGTACCATCAATCCTTGATAGTGAAATTGAGCATGCCATAAAAGGTATGAAGAATAACAAAGCACCTAGAGAAGATCAGATTGTGATTGAAATGCTCAAAGCCGGAGGCGAAGCTGTGAGATCAAAGCTGAGAACACTCATCAATTAAGTGATAACTGAAGAAAAGGTACCCAACGAGTGGAAAAATGCCATTACAACACTCATATTTAAGAAGGGAGACAAGAAAGACCTTGCTAATTATAGACCAATCAGCTTACTCTCCCAAGTCTACAAACTCTTCATGAAGATCTTGAAGGATAGGATGAATAACAATCTGAGTGACCACCAGCCGCCAGAACAAGCCTCCTACAGAAGAGGTCATTCAACTATCGACCATCTGCAGTCAGTCGTGCAAATACTCGAGAAAACCAATGAGTATAAAATACCCATTTATATGGCGTTTGTAGACTATGAAAAAGCCTTTGATTCTATCCTGCACAAGGCTGTTTTTGAGGTGCTAAAACAACACAGCGTAGAGGAGAAGTACATCAACATCCTGAAAGAGACATATGATGAAGGCACTGCTCAGGTTCGGAACGAATCACTTAGCCGAAAGATTAAGATCATGAAGGGAGTGCGACAAGGAAACACCTTGTCACCAGTGATGTTCACAGCAGCGTTGGAAGAAATATTCAGGAGAATGGAAGCTGAAGCGGGAATTAACATTAATGGAGAGAGGATGAATAACCTGAGATTTGCAGATGATATCATCTTATTTGCAGAAAAGGAAGAGGATCTCAGCAAGCTGCTCAACAATCTGAACAAGGCAGGGAGAAAAGATGGCATGAAAATAAACAAAAAGAAAACCAAAATCATGTGCAATGAAATAGCAAGCCTGTCACAGAGGCTGCAACATTTTGAAATCAAATTTATACATAAGTTGGTTTTAATATTTACAGTATCTATCTATTCCATAATGATTTGTGCATCCCAGTAAAACCTAGTGGCTCATCGTCGGGTAGTAGGTCAGAGGTTCAATCCCAGCCTTAACATCTATTGTGTCTTCAGGCAAAACACCCGACTTCCTATTTCCGCAACAGTATTAAAAAGTTCATGTGTAAATTGTTGCAGATAAAAGAGTCTGCTGAAAGCTTCTAATGTAATCCATATCACGGATAGTCTGCAGATATGTCTTTTCTGTTCTGAAAGAGGCTTTGAAAAACCCTGAGAGCTCTTCTCAGCGCCAGTTCACCCAAACTGTCTTTGGTTAGTTGGTTGGTGTTGGGTCACCCCAAACTGAGAAAGTCACTGATGTGGTCAGAACAAAGAAATATTCCAAAATGGAAGAGAAGGATCCTTTTCATACTCCAGGATGTTTTCTGGCTTTATTTCAGTTGTTTTTCTAAGTAATCATGTCCTAGTCTGGGAGGGGGTTCAGGCATGACCCTGCAGCCACGCAGTCCTACACTTTCTGTTGGGTCCAGATGTGCAGACTGTGCAGTCAGAGAATTGTACCTGGCATAGTTTTGGAAACACTGTAACTAAAGGTTTGAAAGGCAGCCAAAACATGTCAGAAACATTTCCAGTCGTAGTTTTTCTTGATGTCGTCTTTTTCCTCCTCTGAGAGAAAATACTTAAGAAAAAAGTAGTCTAATGTGTTTCAGAAACCAGAACTTTGTCAAAGGGTTTACTCTACTTTACAGCTCTGNCATCCATCCATCCATCCATCCATCCATCCATCCATCCATCCATCCATCCATCCATCCATCCCTCCATCCGTCCATCCATCCCTCCATCCATCCATCTATCCATCCATCCATCCATCCCCCCCTCCATCCATCCATCTATCCATCCATTCATCCATCCCTCCATCCATCCATTCATCCATCCTGGTTTAATATTTTAAGGGCATATGGGGACCCTAGAGTCTAGCCAGGTACTCATTCTTGCTGACACTAGTATAAGCTTGTTGATGGTATTGATTAGTCAATAAGTTACTAAATATAAGCTCATCTTGCTTCACCAACACAGTTAAGTGTCTATTCTGTTGATTAAGTACAATGAGCCAACTTAACCAGGAGTTATGTCAGACAAACGGCTTTCCATCACAGTTCAGAACTTCGTTCTGGAAGCGTTTTTGCTTACTGTCTTCATCTGGGCCACACAAGAAAAGACTGGTTGGATTCAGTGGCTAATGTTACACAAAACTATATTTAGCTTGGCAAATCTACAGTTTGTTGAGTTTGGCAAATCTATAGTTTGTTGAGTGATGGATGTTTATTTTGTGAGGCACGTAGGTGTTCAGAGTGGTGTTTCTTAATGCAATGTACCAACCATTACTTGCATAGACAATGATTAGAAAAAAATGTATTTTTCCTTCTTAAATCAAACGATAGGACAAACAAATCACATCAGTCAAAATAGAAGTTTTAGAATCAAACTATAGACCAAAATGCTTTCTTAACATTTATTCATCAAAGTATTCCTTTTTAACTGATCCAACAGCTGAACAGACGCGGTGTTCCTTCTACAATAAAATGAAGTTTTCAGAAATGTTCTCTTCCTGTACTTTGCTTGCACTCTCCTGTCGACTTCATTTAAAAAATCAGATCAATGGGTCTCATCCATTTCTTGTTCCTTATCAAGGCTCTTACACAATAAGAGCCTTGATAAGGAACAAGAAATGTTTTTTTTAGTTAGATGTAACCATGTCTTAAGGTTAAAGTCCTATTAGCTGTTATGCAACATAGTGTGTGAAATTTGTTCTCCGTATTTGACCCATCCCCTCGTCTCAGGGCAGACACTCTACCACAAGACCATTGAGCTGGCCAAAACGATTAATTGGATTTTACCACCTTAATTGGAAAAGTAACTGATTTCCGATGGGCGTTATTGTGTTTGTATTTAAACCACTAAATACACTTTATAACTACATTACATTACCAAAAGTATTGGCTCACTTATCCAAATGATCAGTATCAGGTGTCCTAATCACTTGGCCTGGCCACAGGTGTATCAAATCAAGCACTCAGGCGTGCACAAACATTTGTGAAAGAATGGACCGCTCTCAGAATCTCAGTGAATTCCAGTGTGGAACTGTCACAGGATTCCACCTGTGTTAAAAATCTAGTGGTAAAATTTCCTCACTCCTAATTATTTCACAGTCGGTCTCGAGAATGGGAGCAGGGACTCTCCGGGATTTGGAAAGTCAGCAGTGCTCCGTCCATGTTGGTGACGTGGCTTGGCTGGGCTGGAGGCATATGTCGGCGATCTTTTTACTGCAGTATGCGCGTAAGAGGAACAGCTTCTAATTGTAATCCAGTGGAAGTTGCTGCGGCACCATATATATGGAATGGTGACTGCAGAGAAGCTTCTCCAAGCTGATCGCTGGTCGTTAATCCATCGCTCGAGTCGCCTTTTTTCCGCGGAAACTCAGCTGCGTCTTCTTGACTTGAGTTCGATTTCCATCTTCCTCCACTTGTGAATCAGATTCCTTCATCTTGAATTCTCTCGCAGCTGCTCCCATGTTCCTCTGTGTAGTAGATAGCTTACAGTTTAAACTTTGCTTCAGCCATGTTGTAAACAATGTTGTTCACGCCCACACTTCCTTCCCCCGTTCTCATGCCGTCTCCTTCTACGCCCCACAACAACACATTAGGTGCACCGCCTCATAGGGCGCCCCCTACAGTATGTAGAAAATCCAAGACTTTAAATGCGCCTTATGGTCGTGAAAATACGGTAAGCTGGTTTCAAACCTTGGGTTTTGTTTCAATACTTTGTGTCTATCCCTCCTTCCTTCCTTTCCTTCTATTCTTTCCTCTGTGCTCCTTCCTCCCCTTCCCCTCTTGTTTCTTTCTCTGATTTCATCCCTCTCTTCCTTTCATTCAACCTTCTGGGCAGCAAGACAAACCCAAACACAGAATGAAGACAGAAAATGAAAACAAATGAGATGAATGAATACAAAATTACATAACCTTATTCACCAATTATTCTCCCTGATACCATAATTATTTTTCCTGATACCATAAACACACACACACAAGACTGGACATAGCCTCTGCTGAACATCACCAAAGAGGAAAATATGTTTTTTATGTCACAAAAACAAACACACATGCACGTGTGGCTTCAGATGCACACACAAACTACACACTGACTGTGAGAGTTTGGCTCATTAGTGCTGCTCTTTAAAAAAACAAAAAAAACAGCTGATTGTTCAGACTTTCCTAAAATATGCTGTTTGTCCACTTCCTTCCTTCTTCCTTTGTAGTTGTTTTTTTGTCAAATACAGAAGTTCGAATGGATGGATGTTGATGCAAACACTTGAATGCTGCTGCAGAGCCACAGGAGTGTCACAGGACACACAAGCACGCAATGTTTTTGCTTAAAACACTTCGTTCGTGTTTGTAGTTCTTCCTGAGCTGACCTTTGGCGGTGTTTTACTTCCTTCATGTAGGGGGGCTATAGCAGCCCTCGGCTTGCACATTTGCATGTCTGACCTTTGACACACCCCTGTTTTAATGAGCACAACAAGGACAGACATTGGGGAACATGTTCTGGGCGCAAGAACCAGTTTTTGTTGTCAAAACAAAGACGTGATCATGGACACGCCCACACGACACTTCAAGCCATGCTTGAAGCTTCTATTCAGGTGCCATGAGTCAGCTAAATAGGCTCTCTCACTTTGGTAAAGGATTTCCAAACAAAGATAAATTATCAAATTAAAAAATGTTTAGCTAAGCAGCAACAATGATCACTACTCTAATCTGATTATGTAAGGGTTAACGGCCTTCAAAGTGTGCGTTTATTACTTTTTAACGCACGCCGTGGAAGCCTGAACCGTCCGACGTGAAGGCCATTAACCCGCTTATACCATGGTCAGTTACAAAAGCAATACATATTAACCAGATTTGGATCGCTTTTCTCACAAAAAGCGGACTATGTGTTACATGATGCGGCGCATCGCAGCATCGCGCAGCACCACCGCTGCAGTCAAGATTCGGCGATATATATATGCTGATCGTCCCGATGGGTTGAATAAAGCATCAGTTCAGAGAGAAAGTTCATCTCCTACCGCTTGTTTTTGTCCAAATGATGAAGCAAAAGGTTGTTTTAAAGAAGCCGGCGCAGTGATACAAAACATTTAAGCTAGCTGACCGGAACTTCTTTTTTCACCGTGCGGTTATCAGGTTTTAATGCACACCCAGCAGCCAATCAGAATCGAGTATTCAACCGGACCATGGTATAATTACATTTAATAACTGAATTATCAAAAAATATGATTGGAGTCAACGTTTTGCTCTGTTTAACCCATGATGCTGACAACACAAACGGGCAAATCTGTCAGGAAGACTCAAAGTGGAACTCGAAAAGTCTAGCATTCTGTCTTTCTGTCTGTCTGTAGGTCCAGCTGTTCGCTTCAGCAGCTTCCCCCCCAGTGGACCCACACCCCCTCCTCTGATTGGCCAGCATACGGTCCAGGTGCTGCGACACACCTTGTCCTATGATGACAACCTCATCAGAACGCTTCTGGAGTCTGGGGCAGTGGTCCAGAATGAAGCGTTCTGATTAACAGAGAGAAAAAAATCCTGAGGAAGAGATAAGACGGTGATCACAAGTTTATTCGTGGTTCAAGAGCTCAGCTGGACTCAGAGGAGATAATCTGTAAAGACATCATAAAAACACTCCAGGACTCTGCCCCCTTTCAGTCTTGATGTAATCCTGTAACACAGATCACTGTGACCCAGACTTTGTAAATTTGAAGAATAAAAGCAGCTAATAAAAGAGAAAATCCAGTAAACCAAGTTGAGTTTCTTAAGGAGGGAGGGGGATGCTGATGTGGTCGGATAAAAAAACAAAACCTGCTGAGATGCACAGAGGCGGTTCCACTCATCTGCTTCAAGATAAGTCCTTTAGTTTGAGTGTCGCCATGGAGATCTGAATCCAGACAGGTTCTGCTGTCAGGAAATGAGCTGATATTGGTGCCCGGGGGGTTGGGGGCTGCCATCGATCCACGTGAATATATGAATTTAATGGTGATGCAGACGTGTGAATTTGGGATTGGGAATGGGGGTTGGGGGTCTGTGGAGCTAAAGCAGTGATTCCTTAAAAACCAGGAATCTCAATCGTTCAGAAATTGACCGCTGTACTGGTACTTGGACAAGACTTGTGGGTAAAAGCGCGAAAATGAAGGCTCGCTCATCTTAGGGGAGTTGGGCGGTTGGCTGCAATACGTGTGTGTGTGTGTGTGTGTGTGTGTGTGTGTGTGTGTGTGTGTGTGTCAGGGAGGAGGGGTCAGATCTCGACAACCAGGTAATTTGACCCAGACCAAGATTTCTAACCTAAGAAAGGCTAAGAAAAACATTTTGCTTTGATTTACTATTCAAACTTACTCAAACACTGACACCAGTTTTCTATCAGCATGTTACATGGTAATGTTAAAGAGCTCTGATTGGATGAAGTTTTGTCCAGTTGAAGCTAAATTAGAACGCGATAAAGTTTGCCACATACAATGAATGGGCCCCCTTCAGGATATTCCGATGGACCAAAGTCTCCTACCAGAGGACAGTGGCCAAAACTAACATCTCATGGGAGGGTTCAGCTTTGATCTCCCTGGACCTTGGAGATATTCAGCTCCTGTAACATTGGGGGTCATGGCCGATCACCCTCTCAGCAGAGCAGATGACACGCTGCAGATTTGCCTTGTCCCTAGCTACAGCAAACCAGACAGAAGTTAAGGATCCAAAAATGGACTTGATGGTGGCCTTGTAGAAAACAAAGAAGATCCACAGAGGAGGGTGATGCTGTTTCTGCTGCCTCAAGAATCAACCTCTGGAGAGGTTTTTGGGGGAGCTGATGGGGCCAAAGACACCAAAGCATTCAACAGAAGTCAAAAAGGTGAGTGTGGGGGAGTCGGCGGCAGGTTTCTGTGTGTTCCTTTGCTTGTTTTGATGTCAATACATGTTTGTTTAATTCAAATATGATTAGCTTTTCTTGAAGGTTTTCTTGAATGCAGAAGTCTGGTGGAGTTTGAGGTTGAGTCTGTCTGGAGTAAATTGTTACAGAACAAATTCATTGTCAATGTAAAATGACCTTTTAACCTTTTCACACCAGTGCTGCACTTCCAGTGTTGACATTCTTTTGACTAAAGTCAACCATCATCAACCATTTATGCTATTAACATAATTCTAGGAGAATCTGAAGCTATGTCACGCATTTGAGGCACACTCCAGAATGTGCTAAATGCGTGTTCTTGAACTTGTGTTTAGCCCATGGTGTTCACACTGAACAAGCAGGGAGGGGCTTCTTGTTTTTTCTCTTTCTACTATTTATTAGCACATCAGTGTAACCCTTCTGCTCTCCTAGGCACTTTAACATTGGGAGTTGGGTCACATAGACCCACTAGACAGTGCTCTGAACCTTCTTTCTTCAATGATTTGTGATCTTCACTGGTGTCCATGGATTACATGAAATCTTTCCAATGCAAGGGTGGGGTCATCTAAGATAACATTAGGGATAATGAGGCTTGGTGCGGAAAGTCGAAGCGATTTGGACACTAAACAGAAACGGGTTGGTCCATTGCTAGCAGCCTTGCAATGGCATCATGTCAGAAGAGTGGCCTTGGTTTATCTTATTTTAAAAAACAAACGCACAAATAGTCAGGCTCTGCCATTAAGAAGTATCAACAGATTATTGACTTTAAAGGTGTTGGATAAAGATTTTTCTTGGTCAGTTATCCATCAGAAGCACAGACGGTATATAAGAAATGGAGAAATGGAAAGTGAAAATGACGTATGGTAACCACTCTAGCCACTCAGGGTTGAACATGTTGGAAGGCCACACCCCTAACATTTAAAAGCTTGTTGTGGAGAATCTGTCAATCAAAAGTTTTGAATATTGGAAATGAGACCACCACCTTTATCGAGGCATCTGATTGGCCAGTTTATAACTTGAAGAATGTGCAATAAAGAAAAAATATCATGACAATTGTATTAATTAGCGAGAGCATGTTAAAAAAGGTATTAAAGAAAAAATGGTTATTCTGACCATAGAATGAGCGAGTAACAGCTGTTTATTTCTCCAAAGAAGTCTATGGGTTTTTGGCTTCTTGGAATCAGCAGGTACTTCCTGTTTAGGACGCAAATGGGAAGGGGGTTCACTTAGTCCAGTCCTTCGTCTGTATATGAGAAATGGACGGTGTATCCTCTCCCTACTGGTGTTCCAGATAGGAAGTGCCCAAAACCATGTCTGTATAAAAGTCATAACATTCCGGGGGGGATTTAAAAAAATGGATTTTTTCCAGAAGATGTACATGTTCCTTAATTTCAAATTCAAAACTGAAGCATCACAAAGTTACTGCTTTCTGAATTTAAACTCAGACAAAGTTATTAAACTTCTGTGTCCCACAGATGAGAGCAGGAAGGGCTTCTGCTGCTTCTGTTGCTGCAGCTGCAGTCTTTAGACCCCCCCCCCCCCGAACACACACACATATACACACACACACACACACACACATGTGCACACAGGGCACACACACTTTCTGGTGATCGTCCCCCAGCTGGCTGACTTTGTGTTGAACTCAAAGTGTGAGAGAATTCGGATGTACGTAACCACCGGCTCTTTAAGCATCTCTTATTCCCCAACATCTGCTCTGTGTGTCTGTTTGTGTGTGTGTGTGCGTGTGTGTGTGTGTGTGTGTGTGTGTGTGTGTGCGTGCATGTGTGGGGGGGAAGGTATAATATATAACACAGACACAATAGTTTTGGGGGGTGGACACTGAACTAATATTTACTCGCTGAGGTCACATGATTGACCTTGCATGATTCTTTTATTTTGAAAGGTTACATCACAGTGAAGGTTAGCAGAATGAAATGGTACATGAGCACGCTCAGATTTTGCTGTATCCTCACCTTGATTTAGTCTAACACAATCATGAAATCTGTCAGAACTCAGCTCTGAACCAAACAACTTAAGGAAATCTACTGATGAGAATCAAACTGTCTTTCTTAAAGTAGATTTTGTCTAAAAATTCATGCAAGTTGAGCTTCATCTCCGCCTCAACAAGCCTCAGTCGTCACATAGAACAATGAAGATGAAGAGGTGACCCTCAGAAGAGGATGATGCTCCATCCTAACCACAGCCAGAACCAGAGCGTGTTTCCTGAACAGTGAAGACGGCCATCACCCTGTGAATACACGTACACATAAAGCTGGAGAGACGTGCACAGGCGTGCACAGACTCAGGTATCCCGTATATGACAACCAGCGGGAGTTTCCTTGGAAACCACTTCCTGATCTGAGGCTGGGAGCAGGAGGGAGCTGGAGAGGTGTCGAGCAGCTGCAGCAGCTGGACTTCACATTAAAGTTGCTTGCAGAGGAACACACACACACTACACTCAAAGTCCTGCATGGTCAGGATGTGTAGCTTGGTTACCATGACAGCACCTTCCTTATGTTTTCTCATGGCTCGTTGTTTTAGAAGAAAGGGGAAAAAATCCAACAAAAACTTTAAGGGCTCTTTCAAATTTTAATGGAAACTTCTCAAAGAAAACTGTGAATTGGCTTTAAAAGGAAAAGTTGTCCTTAACATCTCATCTTTAAGTGGAGATGATGACAAAACCACAAGTCTGATCACAGAGTGTGCTTTTGTAAAGCACCGGTGGGTGTGTATGTTATATGATTAAAAAACTATTCAAGGAGGTTTGTTCAAGTGGAAATCCAATGCTGTAGCTCTCTAACCTTTAACTTTTAATTGCAACAATATTATTGAGCGTTAAAGCATAATCATGCAGATCAGAAAGCTTCTCTCACCTAGTTCATTGCATCTTTAGAGAAAGCGGCTGTGTGGAGTTTGGAAACTGTTTTGTATTCTTCATCACCTCCAGCTCGGGACAGCCTGGTCCTGCTTTGGCCCTGAAGGAGGAAGATCGTGGATCTGACAGGCTTTAAAGGTGAGAACTGTCGAGGAGATTAAACCTGGATCACAGAGTTCTGGGATGAAGACTTTCAGAAGTCAGGAGTTGAGAGCAACAAACTGAACTTTGGAGCTGAAATAAGTGGAGACCTGGGGAACAATTTGTGACACAACATTCACAAAAAATGAAAGGTCATCCATGGATCAGTTGGTTCCTGTTCATCTCTTCTTTTTTTTCTGGTTGCCATTTTATTTTTTCTATGATCATGTCACATGATGCTTAGCCCCCACCCCTAGATAGTCCAATTATAATCTCAGACTCTTTACATTCTGACCCCCCTCACACTGGCCCTGTCCTGAACTTTGACAGTCAGAGTTAGGGATCACAGGCAGCGGGTGAACAATGGCGAGCTTGTGACCTGAGCACGCCTGTCCTTGGGGATGGTCACGTTTCAGGGTGTCCTCAATGACTCCACCAGGACTCAGGGTGACACACAGGTCCTCCTGATCCACTGCACGCTCTGAGCAGGAACTGGCCTCCTGGGACACATTGGAACCAGAACCAGGGAGGGGCAGAGATCCACCAACAGCACACCTGCACGATCTGGGCATCTGGTGCTGAATGCTCACAGCTGTCTGGTATCAAAGCTGGGAATGAAAATCCTGCTTTCTCTGGGAAAACAAAGAATTCAAGCAGAACTAAAGCACCAACCCAAGATACTGGATCAGTCTGTAAAATAATTTGTGAGGGACGAGCATAAAAGAAATCCTGGACTGGATATTACATCTTCATGTGTCTGAGAACCAACTAGCAGTAAACAGATTCAATGTTTAGCGCCACCATGGGGATGCAAGTAGAGGGTCAGAGAGTGTTTATGTCATCTTGATAAAAAAGAACATTCTACAGGAAGGGTAGAATTTTCTTTTAATCCTAGTGTTTAAAGGTGATACTTTCAGTCATGTGACACTAGTTTTCACCTTCACAAACGTTCGTCTATAAGGCATCAAACGTACATTAGTAGTTTTTGATGATTTTTTTTCAACACGTTTTCCAATAATCTTTTAAGATTTCCACAAAGCTTCTTTTTTTTATAAATATTTCATACTTATTGATTTATGTTCCAGTTGGAGCTGCAAAGGTGACCTGCATGAAAGGTTATGCTGAAAACATCATAAAATCATTATAGCTGAGTTTAACCTACTTTACCAGCTCAGCGGCCTTGTGGGAGAGTGTCCACCCAGACTAGAAGGTCATGAATTCAAACCCAAGTCAATCAAAAGACTTCAACCCTTGGGTTATCTTAGATGACCCCACCCTTACATTGAGGTGTTCTCCCTACCATGACAAAGGTGGATAAAGGTGGAAAGATTTCATGTAATCCATGGACACCAGTGAAGATCACAAATCATTGAAGAAAAAAGGTTCAGCGCACTGTCTAGTGGGTCTAGATGACCCAACTCCCAATGTTAAAATGCCTAGGAGAGCAGAAGGGTTACAACTGGGACCCAGCACCTCCCTGCTTGACACTCAGCATTAACCCCTGTGCTATCCCAAGCACTTTACCATTCACTGGTATCCATGGATTACATGAAATCTTTCCACGTCACTGTAAATCAGATTGAGGGGTTAAACCCCCAGATGGTTCCCATTCGCTCACAGCAAATTTAGATTTAGGAGGTTTAAATCAAGCTTTTACACTAAAAAAAAGTTGAGGATCCAAAACCTAGTAGCTGAAGACCCCCCAGCTTTTACCTCCACAGTGGTTCATTGGTTTCTTTGGTTTGACTGGTTGGTTTGTGTTTAGAGGGCTGCATTGGGATTGAGTCCCCGCGGGACCCGACGCAGATCTCACTGGAGCTGTCGGTTTGAATTTAGCTACGGGTTAATGGGCGGCTAAAAAAAACACAGCGGGATAGGGACCAGCCAAAAAACAAAGCACAGACCGATTCGCAGACTGGGAAGACGATGCGTCCGTTGCTTCAGTTCCAAAGCCGATGGATGATGAAGTGGCTGAATATCTCAGCTCCCGGCTCTCTGATAACCCAGACAGCGTGCTTCAATGGTGGAAGTTCAACAAGAGCGCTTTCCAGCGCTATCAAAGCTAGCATCTTTCATCTTTAGTATCCCCACATCCAGTGCGCCTTCAGAGCGGGCCTTTAGTGTCTGTGGGTGCATCTTGGAAGAGAGACGCACGGGATTGGGACTGTAGTCGATTCTCTTCCTCCAAAGCAATATTGCAAAGTGATTCATTTGTGAAATTCATTTGTTAACATTGTTTATTTGATGTTATTTATTAGTGTTGTTTTTTGAGCACAGCCCCTCGTTGCCAAGAGGCGTGATGATGCCAGTGTTATTTAGCAGGCTGCCTAAGTTTGAATGTTTTTATTCTAATTTGTATTTTTCAAACAGAAAACCTGCGACATTTGGCTAATAATTGTAAAACTGCTGTTTTTCATGTAGCCTATTTTATCATATTATGTATATTTTTTTGCAAAGCAGTCTGTTTTTATGTCCAAAGTTTTTGATAAAAACGAAATTATATTTGAATGTATTGTGTGTTTTATCTTTTGTTTTTTTTACATGCAGGCCAGGGAAATGAAACAAACAACCTCATGAATCTCTGTAATAAAATCAATACGTCCTTTTTTTTCCTGCGGGACGGGAGAAGACACAAAATCAATGCATCTCTATTATTGTGTGGGAATAAATTCTCAGAGTTTTGCGGGTCGGGTGGGAGTGTAACACACACGTTGCGGGAGTGGGCAGTAATGGTCAGAAATTCGGCGGGCGTGGTCGGGAGCGGGATGAAGAAAACAGTCCCGCACAGGGCTCTAGTTTGTGTAGCTTGTTAGTGTTTTTCCACATATTAAAATCAAGATCTTGCTTGTTTCTTCATTTTTTGATCAATGAAGTCTTTTTTTCCTTAATGTTCTACAGAGAAGGTATTTGTTGTTGTTTATTAAAACAAATCCCCCCAGGCCTCCATTGTGCTGCTTCAAAGGCTTCTCTGTGAAGGTTCAATGCAGTTTTTGAGCTCTGAAAAGGTTTTACTGTTAAGAAATTCAAGCTCAATTCAGACTCAGACTAACCTCCACATTATTCACTGAAATCTGGAATCTGGAAAACTGCCTGAAGACAATAAGCAGTTAGAACAGAGAACAATGGTTTAAAAATGTTACGTCAAGCAGCTGTGAGTCCCATCAGAGAGAGTCCTGGCTTTTATTAAACCTGACCGCAGCCTGTCAGACCACACTAAGGGCCCATTGTTGTGTCTAAGGAGTGTCTCACACTGAGTGGTTGGTTGTGTGTGTGGTTAATCAAACATGTACATTGTTGTTAAAAAGGCTTCTAGCTGATCAAAATACTACAAACTCTTATCCTCAGAATTCATCTGTTTTTATTTGAAAACCATCTGAAACCTTCACTTGAGGATTAGATCAAACACTCACTTTAATGCTTTTTTACACTTTTAGCTTGTTTATTCTCAGAATGAAAAGATTCTCTCTCTCTCTGTGTCCCTCTCTTTCTTTGGAGTCACGGGAAAGCCAATTCAAGGTTAAGATACATGTTTCAGTGAAAATAGATGCTAAGGTTGCTGTAGTTATAAGACCATTGTTGGGCTAAAGCTTCAGGGTTCACATAAATGTCATCTATGACGTGGCCTAGACTTTACTTGGCAACTCAAGAGACCCTGGTGTCCAATCATTTAAAGGAAGGAATGTCCTGAATGAGGCATAAAGTTCGTTAAGAAATCCTGATGCTGTAATAAGACCATCCACACCAACCCCGGAGGTGACACAAACCCTTAGGGAAAACACAGACACCATAAGAACCTGGGTTGCCAAGATTGTGTTGTACACATGGTTGAAAAATCCTAATCATCCCATCAACCTTCAAAATTTGGAATTTTATGATGACGGTACAGAGAGTCAACAGTGTCCTTGTTTAAAAATTAGGGTTGCTGACATGAGAAACTGCTTGACATCAGCTCTAGTGTTGGTTTAAATCAGGTCTATTGCGGATTTATATCCGGTCTACTACAGTTGTACATCAGGCCTATTGTTGGTTTATATATCAGGTTCATTGTTGGATAATATATCAGGTCTACTGCAGGTTTATATCAGGTCTACTATTGGTTTATATGAAGTCTACTGTTGGTTTATTTCAGTTTTACTGCAGGTTTATATCAAGTCTACTTTTGTTTTTTTAAGTCTACTGTTGGTTTGTATCAGGTTTACTGTTGTTTAATGTCCGGTCTGCTGCAGCTTTATATCAGGTGTTTTTTTAGGCTCTATAACAGGTTTTCTGTTGGATTGTTCCAGTATTGCTACATAAATACTACAGGCTAAATGTGTGTGTGCTGTAGATGGACTGCATGTTTACTCCTGACCTCTTGCAGTTTTATTTCAAGTCTGTTTTGTGTTTTTTGGGGGATTTTGGTGCATGATGCTCACATATTAGTTAGCACCATGCACTAATATGTGCATTGTGTTTTTTTTAATGATTGGATTTGTATCAGGTTTTCAAAAAAAACTCCATTCACCTTCAGTTAGAGCTGTGACATTTTGTTTAAATCATATCCACACACTAACAGACGTATTGCCGTGAGGTTGAGGTTAGATGTTAGCAGGATGCAAACTGACCACATCTGTAGCAGAAGACCTTTTTGTGTGTGTTCATGTGTATGTTCACGTGTTTGTAAATGAATGTGTGTGTGATGCAGCCTCTTCAACTGCAGTAACAGTCCTTTGCACATTCACACTGGAGTTGAATGTTTTGCCTGCAGCTCATGGATTTGTGGATGCCTCTGTGCAGCTCTCCTTTCACAAACTTTGACAGCTCTTTCGGCTCATGGGCCGGGAGCAGTGAAAAGTTCTGTCACTGTGACGTCAGAGTGTTTTTCTTTCTTACATCAGATCGAGTTTTTCCTTGTTTGTCCGTGAAGATGAGTGTGGTTGAATCTGACAGGAGCTTTGATCTTCTTTGAAACTTCAAAAGCGTGAAGCTGCAGTGGTGTGTAAGCTCACACATGTGCATGCACGCATGTGTGCAGGGCGGAGCTCGGTCAGATCTCTCTGGAGGAATAACATTTAAAGGAAATCTGGATTTTATTTTTTCATCCCCGGCATTTCATTGTTTCTGTGAGTGTGAAAGGATTTTCCTGATTTTCTCCAAGGACTCAGCGGTCAGCTTCAGTCTGCTGAAGTGCCCTGGAGCAAGCTGCAGAGTCCTGACCTTTCAGCTCCAGGGATATTTGGATCTTTTTCTGGTTAAAATGTCTTTTGTCGTTTCTTACTTTTGACTGGAAACTGTCTGATGGGGTTGGCAGAGCAGCTCATTGACGCGTCAACAAACTGCTTTTGATCAGAACAGAAATACTTCAGAAAGAAATGTAAAACTCACTCACTTCTGTCCCTCACTTTGGTCTGGTGAGATGCCTCAGCATTGAACAGGTCAACCTCTGTCATTTGTTCAGCGGTGCTGAAAAACCTCACTACACAGCTAGAGTGTAGGACTTCTCCCTGCTAAACTAAGAAACTTGGCTTCCGCTTAGTTATAAGGTTTGTGTTTATTTATGGGCAAAAAATCAGGTTCAAACTTTTAACATCCGTTTCTATGATGATTCACACTGATGGTTCAGAAAACCTTGATATTATGATCCCAGGATGGATAATGAAGGCACTCTCAATCAAAACTGAATTGGTGATACTACATGAGTTTGGGTTTGGTTTTAGAAGGACAATTCTTGGAGCTGGTTCTGGGGGCTGGCTCTGTTTGGACTACAGATCAGGCCTCCTCTTCTCCTCCTACAGGGACACCAGCTGTCTCTGAATACTCATAAAGTACTCATAAAGTATTCAGAGTCACGTGTTAAAGATGCAGTGTCTGGATGGGCCTTAGCTGTGCGTCTGTTGCCAAAGGTGGATGGGCGTGTCTGTTTACAATGCACCATGGGAAATTAAGGGTGTGATAGTATGTATGCCAGCAGCTAATTGTGGAGGACAAATTTCTGATCTTTTGTCCATCACATGTCAGCACAAACACAGCAGCTGACAGTAACCCCGACCTCCTTTCAGTACATCCAACGATTCTTTCTATTGTACTTTTGGTTTGTTTATTTTTACCATGGCTTTAATGCATGCTCCTAATAAGTGGAGCATTGTGGTCTCCTGATGACACACTAGTTTATCATTTTACATAATAACATGCTTTGTTACTTATGTTAATCTCAATTAATGCAGATAGAAATAGTGGAATTTAGAATAGAACCAAGAACTACAGGTTCAATAATTGTTAACTAAATTGAAATAAATTAGAGATAATATTCACTTTACCAATACTGAACTTAAACTGTGTCTAACTTGTTTTCTGTTCTTACCAAAACCAGCTTGAAACCACAAAATAGGTTTAGAATCAGCAAGTGTATGATGTTCAAGAAACAGTTCACCAAAGCCACGACTTTTTCTTAGAGTGTGAGAGGTAAAATTGATCAATGCACACTAACTTTACTAGGCACTCCTGTCCAACTACTTGTTAACACACATTTCTACTCTAGTCAATTACAACTCAGTGCATTTAGTTATTTAGGCATATAGAAATGGTCAAAACGATCTGCTGCAGTTCAAAGTGAGCATCAGAATTAGGAAGAAAGGTGATTTAAGTGAACGTGGTGTGGTTGTTGGTGCCAGACGGGCTAGTCTGAGTATTTCAGAAACTGCTGATCTAATGACATTTTCATCAACAACCATCATTATGGTTTACAGAGAATGGTCCAAAAAAGAAAATATCCAGTGAGATGCAGTTCTGTGGTCAGAAATACCTTTTTGATGCCAGAGGTCAGAGGAGAATGACCAGACTGGCTCCAGCTGATAGACAGGCAACAGGAACTCAAAGAACCACTAGTTCCAACTGAGATCTGCAGAAGAGCATCTCTGAACATACAGCAAGTCCAACCTTGAAGCAGATGGGCTACAGCAGCACTATACCACACCAGGTGTCACTCCTGTCGGCTAATAACAGGAAACTGAGGTTATAATTCACACAGCCTAATCAAAACTGGATGATAAAAGATTGGAAAAACGTTCTCTGGTCGGAAGAGTCTCCATTTCTGCTGCCACATTTGGATGGTCGGGTCAGAATTTGGTGTCAACAACATGAAGCATAGATCCATCCTGCCATGCAAGTGTTTGTCTTATCTTTTTGTATAACTGCTGCTTTGATTGCTTATAATAAACCATTTCCAATCCAATCCAATGGTTCAGGGCTGTCAAGCAGGTGTAATGGGGATATTTTCTTGGCACACTTTAGCCACTATCATGTATACAACGCCACAGCCTACCTGAGTATTGTTGCTGTCCATCCCTTTTTGACCACAGTGTACCATCTTCTGATGGCTACTGTTATGATCAGTGTGGAGCAGTGGGGCGTGGCTGACTCTACTCCTGAGGAACGTCAGTGCCGCTTCTACCAGCGGTTCTGCATCTACTGTGGCCAGTCTGGCCATTTCCGGCCCAACTGCTCTGTACGGCCAAAAGACCCAGGCTCAGGAGGGGCACTGGTTTAGCTGAACCCCTGTGAAATCCTCTCCAGTTGATCCAACTTAAAGGTACAATCTCTATGACACCACAACATTGGAGCAGATCCAGGCTTTAATGGACCTCGCGCCGATGACAAATTTTATTGGACTCTCAGTTTGTTCCCTATCTATAAGGGAGTCCTATATCGTTCATAATTAAATAAATAAAACATTTAATTAAATAAATAAATATGGCTCCTGAAAATACACAATCAACCAATAACTTTTATAAATATATAAAAGATTCTATGAAATTGGGAAAAAACCTGCACACTGATTATAAATTAGCCATTATATTATTCAATATATTTCATTTTGCTTTAAAAACCTGTTCATTATTTTAAAACAGCATTTTAAAATATTCATTTTATCTATGTGGAATATTATTATAATTTTAATGGCTCTTTTTTTTTCAGAACCTTGGATTTCAAAAATCAATATTTTCCTAAAGTAGCTGCTTTTTATTTCATACTGCTGTTTTTCATAATGGCGATTTATTTTCATGAAGAGCTTTTTCTAGGAGAATGAGTCTATCTGTCAATCAACCAGACAAGGCGGAGACACTTCTTTTGTGATTGGCTACCCTTTACTCAGACATGAGCAGCAGCACCTACCTTACATCGATCCAAGATACTTCAGCAAACGTGATGCGCAATGCACACCTCTAACACTAGGGGAGATGCACTGAACACATCCATAGTACACGAATTGTGGGAAGTTTTGCTCAAATTTGCGGATAAAGTGGCTTTAAGTAGTGTATAATTCAGGTGGTTTTTGTGGTCAGTCTGCAATTTTTCATCTTCTCATTAACATCTAGTAGCGTCATAGGCTGGGTGGTTGTTGGAGTTCCAAAAACGTCTATTATTAACTGAGTTCCGCGAACGCAACATGCCAGGATGGGCTACACAGCTAATGTTTTTAGCCTGATAGCCACATGGAGCGGTTGCCTGTGCTTATCTCAGTAACAATGCATGGATGCACAATATGGAGTGTTAAGAGATCAGGTTTATTTATTTTTGAATTAGTTTCACATGATAAATAATAATGGGCGTTTGAGCTCATGAGATCAATTCCAGAGAGTTCTGCTTTAGCTCAGCGTAGTCAAACGCCTTAAATTACGTAACCAGAGCGCCCAGGCAGCGAGAGTGTGTGTGAGCGCAAGTTAAGGGTCTGTTGCCCTGTCCTCTCGAAAAGTAATATAAAAAAGGTTTCTCCAAAGTGCAGAGCCTTGACTTGGAGTAACCCTGGCAGCAGAATTGCTCAATCAATCTCCGAAACTTTCATGCTTTTTCTGACCACGGCCAGAAACGCTATCGCGAGGAAAGGTTCAACATTTTCTGCTGAGTGGCCAAATCAGAGGACCTGATTATATTAATTGTCTCATTGAAAATAGAAAAATATATGTTCAGGAGGCCCAGCAGGTTTAAAGTTCGCTTATGAAGCTCCTGTCTGACTGTCCACATCAGGCACGGCGTGAGCTCTGGAGTGAACGGAGAATGAGGAGTGTTTCAACGAAGTTATAGACGGATTTAATCGGAGCTCCTCTGTGCTTTGGTCCACACAAACCCTCAAACTACAAAAACAGAGGTGTTCATGTTTGCATCTTCTGCAGCAAACAGATCGTTTGTCTCTATTTGATCTCTAATGTCAGCAAAGCTGCGCAGATATCGCTGAAACATGTAATCTCTCTGACTGGAACACCGCTGAGCCGGGTTTCTTTCGAGGAATATGAGTCGCATTTCCATGGATGAGCCAATGAGCGAAGTGACCCGCCCCACTTTCATATTGGATTGGACAGAAAGACCCATTCTGCTGAAAAGCCTTCATGAAATAAATACTACTGTGAAAAACAGCAATATGAAATAAAACAAAGCTACTTGGAAAATAATATTGATTTTTGAAATACGAGCTTCTGAAAAAAGACAGAATTATAATAATATTCCACATGATTAAAAATGAATATTTAAAAATGCTGTTTTAAAATAATGACATGTTTTTAAAGCAAAATGAAATATATTGAATAAAATAATGGCTAATTTAAAATCAGTGTGCAGGTTTTTCACAATTTCATGATCTTTTTATATATTTATGAGAGATTTATTATTGATTGTGTTTTTGCATGAGGCCAGATTATTTATTTAATTAAATATTTATTTATTTAATTATGAACAGTATAGACCTCCATATATCTAACATCCCCACTGAACTTCTTCCTAGCCCTGAAAAAGTGTTTGTTCTGGATGGTAGACTGTTGGCCTGTGTAACTCACCGTACACGTCCTGTGTCCCTGCTGGTTTCTGTCAAGTTAATCAGTTTTAACATTATTCCATCTCCAGCCTCTCAGCTTGTGTTGTGTCTACCCTGGCTTTCACTCCATAATCCACACATAGACTGGTCTTCTCAATCCATTGTTAATTGGAGCCCTTTTTTTGCCACTGTCACTGCTTACATGTTGCTGCTGTACCACCTGTTTCCACCTCTCCTGAGCCTCCCAAACCTGTTGACCTTTTCTTGTGTTCCATCAGATTACTATGACCTCAAGTTTTCTTCCCCTGTTAGAGTAGATTTTCTTTTGTAGATAAGAAGGATGTGTCCCTTCGTCCATGTACTACACAGGTGTGAATAACATAACCGTAAAAAAAAGAATCCTCTCCCACTCATTGACTCTGCTTTCAGCTGCCTCCAGATTGCAACCGTCTTCACCAATCTTGACCTCCGAAACATTTATCATTTAGCGAGAATCAAGGAGGGTGACGAGTGGAAGATGGCGTTCAACACTCCTCTGGGACATTTTGAATATTTGGTGATGCCTTTTGGACTGACTAATGCTCCAGCTGTTTTTCAATGTCTTATCAATGACATGCTGCGTGACATGTTGAATAGATTTATGTTTGTTTATCTTGATGACATTTTGATTTTTTCATGGACTCTTGAGGGGCACATTCAACATGTCAGGCTTGTATTACAACGGCTGTTAGCAAATAGACTCTATGCTAAAAGTGAAGAAATGTGACTTTCATGCCTCTATTGTCAGTTTTCTTGGGTTTGTGATCGAGAAGGGAAAACTCAAACCAGATCCTACCAAGATCAAAGCGGTTGTAGTGGTTGGCCTACACCCACTAGTAGGAAGCAGCTGCAAAGGTTTTTGGGGTTTGCTAAATTTTACAGGAGGTTTATCAGGAACTACAGCTCTGTGGCCTCTCCCCTGACCAAGCTGACCTCTGTCAAAGAAGACTTCTCCTGGTCCTCAGTTGCTGATGGAGCCTTTGTAAAGCTAAAAAGTCTATTTTGCTCTGCTTCTGTATTGTCCCATCACCATCTACAGCTCAGTTCATGGTGGAAGTGGACGCCTCAGAGTCTAGAGTTGGGGCGGTGCTCTCACAGCGTTCATATTCTGATCAGAAGATGCATCCCTGCACTTTCCTCTCCCTGCAGCTTTCTCCTGCTGAGAGGAATTACGACTTGGGGAATCGTTAGTTCTTGGCAGTGGTGGTGGACTTGAAGGAATGGCGCCATTGGTTGGAAGGAACATCTCAACCTTTTTTTGGAATGGACTGATCATAAGAACTTGTCTTACCTCTGTTTTGCCCACAGACTGAATCCCAATCAAGCTTGTGGGTCCCTTTTCCTGGGACGATTTCATTTCACACTTAAATACTGCGCAGGGTCTCGCAATCAGAAGCCTGATGCCCTGTCCAGACAATTTGAGCTGCCAGCCTCCTGCAACACTCCTCAGGATACCATCCTACTATGTTTCGGTGTTGTCGGTGCAGCCATCTGGGAGGTGGAGCATGAGGTTCAGAGGGCTCTGGAAAACATTCCCTCTCCTCCTGAATGTCCCACAGGTCTCCTGTTTGTTCCCCCATCTGCTCGTTCCTCCGTGCTGCAGTGGGGCCACAACTCCAAAGTGGCTTGCCATCCTGGGATACACCGGACCTTGACCATGGCTGCTCTGTCTGTGCTCGTGGGAAGGCTTCCCATCGCGCACCAGCTGGGCTTCTGCGACCACTCCCGGTTCCTCATCGACCCTGGTCCCACATAGTGAAGGATTTCGTCACTGGCCTCCCACCTTCTGAAGGTAACACAACAGTCTTAACCATAGTCGTCAGTTTTTCAACGTCCGTCCGACCGCTTTCCAAGCTACCATCTGCTTTTGAGATAGCCAAACCTTCTGGTCCACCATGTGTTCCGGCTACATTGGCCGGCCCCCGACATTGTGTCAGACCGAGGGCCCCAGTTCACTTCCAGGGTGCGTAACGCCTTCCATCAGGCCAGCTAGCCAGCCTGTCGTCAGGATACCACCCCTGGACCAACGGCCAGAGTGAGTGGACTAACCAGGACCTGGAGGCAGCTCTGCGCTGTATTGCAGCTAGTCACCCTGCATCCTGCTCAACTCATCTTCCCTGGGTTGAGTATTCACATAACTCCTTGGTCTCCTCTGCCACAGGTCTGTCTCTATTCGTGGCATCCAACGGCTATCAGCCTCCCCTCATCCCCTCTCAGGAGAGAGCAGTGGCCATGCCCTCCATCCAGAACCATCTCCAGAGGGCCCGTCATGTTTGGCAGGAGGTCCGGGCAGCCCTCTCCTACACTGCCTCTCGAAACCGCACTCTGGCGGACCGCCACAGGGTCCCAGCCCCAGACTACAGACCAGCACAGAAGGTTTGGCTTTCCACACGGGACATTCCCCTGCAGTATGAGTCATTGGCCTTTTTGAGATTGACAGGGGCATCAATCCCTCTGTGGACTTTCTGAAGTTGCCTGCCTCCTTGCACATCCACCCGTCCTTCTATGTGTCTCTCCTGAAACCTGTCTCTTACAGTGTTCTCAGCCCCCCGGCCGTGAATCAATTTAGAATTGATTGTGATTTATTAAGGGAAAAATCTGTAGGATGTGCGTGTGCACGGTTTTATAAATCCGAATATTTCTGTGTGTACGCACGTCCTATGTTTCATCCGTACGCCACTTCTGACGTCTGAAGTTTTATAAATGAGGCCCCTGGTCAGAGCTGGGTTTGGGCACCACATCACTGTCAGGTCAAGCCAAAAGATTTCTTTACTGTTTCTGCTGGTGTTTCATTTGCTGGAGGCAAGAACATCATCTGGCCGTCATTATGTCTCCACTAGTCCTCATAGAGAAGCATAATGTCAAAATACAACCCTATATAAAAGTCATTTTAACTAAGTTTAACTTGAATTAATGGCTAAAGACTTCAGATTAGTCTTGGACTAGGGATCCTGCTCTCAAATGATCATCTTGATTTTTCCAGGCGTTTGGTCCCCTTCACTCATTGTTCTCTCCTGAGAGTGCTGTGTGTGAAAACAAACCAAACCAGATGAAGGGGGGATATTTATCAGCATTCCTAGCAAGCCCTAGTCTATGGGTCGTTCCCAGAGGGGAGCAGGCCTCGCCGACAGGACCAGGAGCAGCTTTCCGTTTTTGTTTATACCACACCAGCCAATTTTTCAGGCCTGTACAACAGTTAAATCCACAGCATCAACCAAGCTCTGAAACTTGAAATGAAAACATTCATCTGTGATCTGATCTCTTCTGCGATGCTGACTGGATCAGAGAGCGGTCTGGTTCACAGGACTTTCTGGTTTAAATGAGAAACCAGCTCTCATCTGGTAGAAGTATTTTTTGAATACAATGTTTTTTCCACCAGCTGACTGTAATTCAGGGTGGAAACAGGAAAAGTAATAGTTCTGAAGCCAGCAGGGACCAATAGGAGGTGATTCAATCTGCTGGGGAAAGTCAAACCGGCAAACTTGGTGTGTTTGCTGTTATTCCTCATTTTTCTTCCTGTCAAGAAGCCTGAAGCTTGTTGGTGTTGGTGTGGCTCTCAGCGCTGTGAGTCAGCCAGGGGAGCTGGAGTGTCTGCTGAGAGCCTTACATAAAGATAAGGGTGGTACCTTTGTTTACATAATGTTTGTTGGACGATGCTCGGTGATGTGCTGCTGTTGTGCGGGCGTCGATTGCACCTGCATCATGTATACGCAGTGCAGCCCTCACTGCTGGGTCATCACAGACACACTCTGCATCCACTCTGTGAGTAGTCTTCGTCTTCATCATGTTCGAGCTGACAAAGGTGTCCAACAGAACCACAGAAAAGCAAAATGTGCAAGAACTTAGTTTTTAATGTCCAGAATTCATGAGTTGTTAAGAGAAAATGACTACGGCAATAAAATCCGAACTGCAGATGCAAAATAGTGTCAGTGATGTGACCTGTTGACATAAGCAACAGGGACTGGAGGGTTGGTGGTTCAAGTTCCTGACCAAACAGGATCTAATCTGGATCTAATCTCATCCCATCGAAATGAAATGTTCCAACGGCATGTCATCAAAGTTTTGGTTTATTTAAAGCTGAATTTTCAGAAGGTTGCCTAAACTTTTTATAAATAGGAAGATGGTTGGGCCATACATGCCTTTACGCAAACACCTGCAGCCGTGCCTTGGATTTCTAACTTTTTTTGCAAGTTTATCAAAAATTACAGTAGGACAGCTCAGCCCTCATGACTTTATCTTGGCCTCTTCTGTCTCTCCGAGGTAAATCTTCCTCACATCTCCCTCTTAGTTTCTTGCATCCACTGAATGCTCCCAGTTGCCCCAGGTCCCACAATGCTGGATTTCCTCAGATGAATCGTTTATCCTCACTAGAGTGGACATTTTCTCTAGGTCTGCTCATTTTGCTCACATGTCTAAACTTCCTCATCCTTTTGAAACCCAGAGTCAATTAGTCCAACATATCCAACATTTCAGTAAAGCCTTAGTCACATGCATCCATACAGGTATGACCTTTACAGGTGCTGTGGAGGGTTGTAGACAGGAGCGGACCAATCTCAAAGGAAGTGCAGGTATCTCTTGTCGTTTCTTTGAGGCTCCAGTGGCCACCTTAAGGCCCGTCATGAAAATGGAACATACCATTGTCATGCTTACACATTTGTAAGAATAATGTAAATCACATGCACTTATGACGTAAGGTTGATGCTGTATAGTACGGTGTCCTTATGCCACACTCTAGTCATTGGTAAGGCATGGTGCTCTATAGGTTCACCAAGAGGTTCAACCTCGATCATTTGTGCGAGTCACCTGCGTGCCCCGAACAGGTTTGCCCATTTTTCCTCTGCAGACAGCCTATATCCACCGTTAAGGGCAGCTGTGACTGAGACATGATATGGCATTTCTTCAAGGATCGTCTCTGATGGGGATTCTCAGTTCTCAGTTCACATGTAGAAGACCTTCTGTTTCTCCCTTGGTGCTACAGTGAATCTGTCCTTGAGTTTCCATCCACAGTTTGGGATTCAGAGCACCTAAACCAGGAGTTTTTAACCTCACTGCGCTGTGTTGGAGCACAGAATCCCTCCACCTGGGATCAATCTATGTCTTGAGTGGGCTTTCCTGCCTGAACCTAAACTTCAGGTCTTCCTTTTCATCCGAATATCAACACCCACTTCTCCCTCCAGAGAAAACTTCTTTTCTCAGTCGTCTCACCTCCTCCATCATGACACAAAAACTTGGGATGAGAAGTCTGACTTGTGCCAGACGGTCGTTATCGCGGTGCACTGTCCCAGGAAGCAAATCAAAAAACATTTGTCAGTGATTCTCATTTTTCTTAATCATGACAGTCTGTGTCTTTGTCTTGATTTCTTTTCTACCCCCTGGCTCTTTCCCAGCTCTCTGTTCTTTTCTCTTCTCTCTCTGAATTTTTTTGCTTCCAGAGAAATTATTTTTCCTTCTTGTGATTTTCATTCCTCTGTTCCCATCTGTGCACAGGTGTGGAAGCAGACTCAGTCTGTGGCAGTTCCTCTGGGGGGGAGCAGAGCCTCTGTCACCTGAGCTAAACTGTAACAGTCGGATTCCTGGTTTCAGGTTCAGACTTAGGAAGTGGCTGAATGACAGAAACCACTCAGAAGAGCTGGACAGGGTCTTTTGTCTAAACTGTCAGTTCCGATGTCTTTCCCAGACCAAAAGCCCAGATCAGCAGGTCAGCCAGAGAAACCAGTGACTCAGCTGTCCCACCGGACCCGTACACCTCCATTACTGGGTTTACACACACACACGTACACACTCTTCTTTTCCCTCTCATTCATAACTGGATTTCTTCCTGCAGACGTTCTCAGGAGTTTTAAAGGTACAATGCACGTTTTTTCCTCCTCAGCAGTTATTTTCAGTTTCAATCGTTTTAAAAGTCTGTTTGTAAACTTTGAAACCAATGTAACCACTTCCTCTTTGAGAGTCATTTGAAAATGGATGAAGAAAAAGATGAAGATCATCTTTGATCTATTTTCAAAGGCCCCCAGGGGTCTTCTGGTTATGATAATGCCATGTTTAGCCAAAATCTAAAATTCTGTGTCATTTTTATTAGAAATTCACCTCTGAGTTGTGGGTAGGACTGTTGGCATGGAGTAACCTCGCCTCCCATTCCCCTCCTTTTTCTGAGAGATATCTGTTTAAGTGTTTTCTTGCTAGCTTACTGTCCCTCACACCCACAACCTAACATTAGCGGTGGAACAAAAATGACGAGCAATATCGGAACTATAAAGCTGTACAGTTTAGATCCAGATTCCAGCTCAGACCTGGGAAACAAAGACGTTCGTTTATTTGTCTGCAAGTGGATGCATCAGAATGGAGCAGAGCAGGGAGCTTTTAACCCACCCAGCGTATTTTCTACATCCCAAATAAGTTCATTTTCAAACAGTATTTCTTCGTCTGCTCCTGATTCACAACGATTTGAATAAAGAAATACAATCTTGAGCTTATGTTGAGAGTATGTTCCCCATAATAAAAAGAATCCCACAAGAACATGTTAAAAACACACAAAACACCATTTTTATTGGAGGGGGATCTTGAAAGAACTGGAGCCTGGTTATTCACCAGGAAACCACCAGGGGCTGGTGTTACAATCCTTTTTCTCCGGAATTACTCTGAAGTAAGTGTTCACCTTTCAAACACAAATGTACTAAACATGGTTTCCTTTCCACCTAATATACACTTAGAATTTTTTCCCACATGTTTGTCATGGTAGTACCTCATCGTCTAACATCTTTCAGTTCTGTCTTGAAAAGATGGAGGAAGACAAAGACTTGCTCTCTTTACTTTTTTAGCCTCTTCCGTCATGAAAATGCATGCCTGTCCTTGTGAAGCTGCTGCTGTTTGTTCTCTGGAGGCGCCTGTCCTCCAGATACAGCTGGGATGTTTACGTACCTGCTCTTTTCCCAGCCACTCCTCCTATGCTCTTCATCCTTCCTTTTCCTTTTCGCTCTTACTACATTTCTGTTTCAATCTTTTTTCATTTGTGTGATTTGCAGCTCAAATCTTCCTGAACGGCTGATCAGTTGAGGAAGCTTTTGGGCCTACAAACTCCTCCTCTAGTGTTTATGATGGTCTCCGAAGAGGGAGCCTCCAACTCCCCCTCCCAAACTGCAAGCTTCATGAGTTTTTACTGTGTGGAAGGTCAGAGGTGGTTCACCCGTGCAGACGCTCTGGCCGTCTGCTGCAGTTCTCTGTGTTTGTGCAAAGATTTTCTTGTTGTGTTTTTGTTGCTGGCAATCACGCATTCCCACCCCGTCCCGGGGGGGACGCAGACTTCTGGGGAGTCATAATCTTCAGACAGTATCCATATATTTGAGCTCGTAATCAGCTTCTCTGCATGACTTTTCCACCTAAAATTCCAGCTGCTAAGCCCCGCCGGCGCAGCTGTTTCCACATAATCTTTGACTTTTCTGGACGTCTGAGCTCGAGTCCTTCGGAGAGCTCAGAGTCTGGACCTGATCCAGGTCAGGACCGGAGGTCTGGGGTCTGGTATCTGCTCTAATCAGTGAAGCTAACATCTCCTCTGGTTTCCGCATTTAGAGAATGAAGGTTGAAAGAGGAAATCCTTCAGACTGATGAAATGATGTCTCTTAACATTTGCTGGTCCAAAACAACAAGGGTCTGCTCTTTTATTCCACTAGAGTTCTGTATTTAGACTCAGGAATATTATTATGACAGCTCCATAATGCTGCCCACCGATATTTCCTATAAGTCATTTTAAAACTTCATATGTAGTTAGTGACCTTCAAATGTCTGAAGCTACGTTCACATCAGGGTGTACGACAGGCGTTCCAGAATGCGCATAAAGCGCGTTCTTGATATTAGCTTATGGTGTTGACACTGAACTGTCTCTACTGATGCTATAGCATGTCCGCCACCTACAGTTGGAACAGACTTCGTGCAAAATGTTAAGGTGCAAATCTTGTCATTTTTTCTCCAGGCTTTTTCTTTCACAGCTCTATTCCGATAAATAAAAAACTTGGTGTCATGGAATTCCATTCGGGCTCAAACCGCAATTATTATTTAATTTGTTTTGATCAATTTTCAAACGGTTGGCACCTCTGTGATTTCAAAGGGGTGGCATCCATACGTCCCTATCAAACTCAAGTCCCTGTTTGGTAAAATTTTAACATGGTTTCATGCATTCAATGGACTTGCGTTTTGTATGTGGAGCCCAAAAATGCACTTAAAAATGTGTGTTGCAACACGTGAATGCTAGTTTTCAATTCAGGAGGCTGAAACACACATATCTGAACGTTTACACAGACTTTTCATTGGTCACGTAACCCTTGTGCTATCTTAGATGACCCCACCCTTACATTGACGTGTTCTCCCTACCATGACAAAGGTGGATAAAGGTGGAAAGATTTCATCTAATCCATGGATGCCAGTGAAGATCACATATAATTGAAGAAAAAAGGTTCAGCGCACTGTCTAGTGGGTCTAGATGACCCAACTCCCAATGTTAAAGTGCCTAGGATAGCACAAAGGTTAAACATGTTTTTTTGAGGGCTGTTTGAACACAGCAGCGTACAGTGTTCAGAGATTCAGGATTCGAATTTTCTGAGTTGCATTGATCAGATTATATTCACCTATCCATTTTTCCAAACCTTTTGTAGGTCACTTTTGGGGTCACAGGGTTGCTGGAGTTAACGCAGCTAATGCTGGAAAGAAGCAGGATTCACCCTGAACAGCTCATAAGTCTGTTGCAGGGCCACACAATCACAGACCTAGCGATGATTTACAGACATTAACTTATGAAGCATGTTTTTAGACAGAAAAGCCACACACACTCGAGGAGAACACAGAAAGAACCCAACTAGGGTCTTCTTGGGGTGAGGTCAGAGCGATAACCACTGTGCCACCAAGCAGCCTCATCAGACAACATAAAGCCAACAGTTGTTTTTAAGTTTTAGGTTGACAAAAGAATATCATCTTCAGTGGTCTATGGAAAGCAGTGGTTCAACAACTGACAGGATGTCTTCTACTGATGTTGAAGTTTTGGAGAACACACTTTTACAGTCAGAGTTACAGTATATGTATCCTTCAGTCTGTCAGTCTTTTAAGACTTTTAGTAGCTGCCTCTCAGTTTCTGCAGGCCTCAGCCAACATTTCACCACTCAGTTAACAACAGCAGAGCTAAAGGACTAAAGGAGAAAAGGCTTAGCAGAGGTTCACTATTCTTTATCTGGAACAAAGTTAATGAGAATGTGACTCACAAACAGAAATAAAAATTTCTCCTGTTAACATTTTTGATTTTGAAAAGTCCGTCTTTCCACAAATTTTCTCAATCAAGTCAGAAGTTGGAGCCTGTCTGAGAGAGGAGTGTGTTGGTGTTGTTCCCGAGTGACAGAGATGATGCGGTTTTGTTCTCAGAGCAAGTTGCAGGCAGTGCTTCTCCTGCAGACTCTGTTTTGGAAACAAACCACTCTTCTTCAGGAATCCCCTCAAACACAGAGGCTGGAAACTTTCCGCCGCTGGGCGCGCTCCCACCAGGAAACAACAAGCTGCAGCTCTGCAAAGATCATCAGTGTGTGCTGTGTTATAGTTTCATGTTTAGAGTCTGAGAGCAGATGGAGGGTCAGATGGGACGTTTCACCTCCTTTCACCCTGCTGCTGTAAAAACTTCAATTTATCAGGCTTTCTTGGATGCAGTGAAGAAAAGAAAAAAAGCAGGAACCTGTTGGATGACATCACAAGTTGGCTGACACCTCAGGGATCCTTTGGCTGACCTTCACCGCATTTGTAAGTCTATTCTGGCTGAAGGCTATTACTGACAGTTGCAGTTTAGGACTGTGCTTTGACTCTGTTAGCAATTATACATGAATAAAAAAGAGATTCAATGGATAACGAGGAAGGAGATACAAAAAAAGACAACGAGATGAAGAGGAGGAGGTTACCAAGAAGGAGGGGTAAACTGGGCTCACTGATTGGTTCTGACCCTTTAACCATTGTGCTATCTTAGATGACCCCATCCTTACATTGACGTGTTCTCCCTACCATGACAAAGGTGGATAAAGGTGGAAAGATTTCATGTAATCCATGGACACCAGTGAAGATCACAAATCATTGAAGAAAAAAGGTTCAGCGCACTGTCTAGTGGGTCTAGATGACCCAACACCCAATGGTAAAGTGCCTAGGAAGGGTTACAACTGGGACCCAGCACCTCCCTGCTTGACACTCAGCATTAACCCCTGTGCTATCCCAAGCACTTTACTACTCACTGGTGTCCATGGATTACATGAAATCTTTCCACGTCACTGTAAGTTAGGGGTCTATGATAGCTCAAGGGTTAGGGGATCAGATTGGACGGTCCCTTCACAGACTCAAGGGATCCATCCATCCTTGTGAAGACCTGGATTTGAACCTGCAGCCAGGTTGATTTCTCCTCTATCAGCTCTCGCATACTCACAGACCCAGTGCTTTTTTAAAGACCCAAACACACACTTGACATCTGGAATATATTGTGACTTAACACGTTACTTTATGAGTTCTAAACTCCAGGTAATCAGGATGACAGCCCTGAAGCACACAGTCCAAGAACACGTTAAAGTTGGCGTCCAGTGGAGCATCAGTGACATTACGAAGAGTCACGTCACATACAGCGGGGAAAATAAGTATTGAACACGTCAACATTTCTCTCAAAAAACATATTTCTATTTGAGCTATTGACACAAAATTTTCACCAGATGTCGGCATCAACCCAAGTAATGCACACATAGAAAGATATCCACAGATTTATGTCCATAAATGAAGTTATGTGTAATACAGTGAAATGGCACAGGGAATTAGTATTGAACACGCTTACTGAAATTTATTTAATACTTAGTGCAAAAACCTTTGTTGGTGATTCTAGCCTCAAGACGCCTCCTGTATGGAGAAACCAGGGGAATACATTGCTCAGGTGTGATTTTGGCCCATTCATCCACACAAACTGCCTTCAAATCTTCAAGGTTCCGGGGGTCTCTTCTGTGAACCTGGATCTTTAGTTCTTTCCAAAAATTTTCAATTGGATTCAAGTCTGGTGATTGACTGGGCCATTCTAGCAGCTTTCTTTGCTTTTTCTTCAACCAGTTGTGTGTTACCTTGGCTGTGTGCTTGGGATCGTTGTCTTGCTGAAAGATCCACCCTCTTTTCATCTTCAGCAGCCTGGCAGATGACAGCAGATTCTGATCAAGAATGTCTCCATACTTTTCTCCAGTCATTATTCCTTCAATGATATGAAGTCTACCAGTACCACATGCTGAAAAACAGCCCCACGCCATGATGCTCCTACCTCCAAACTTGACTGTTGGTATGGTGTTTTGGGGTGATGTGCGGTGCCATTTTTCCTCCAAACATGTTGTGTCTTATGACATCCGAAGAGTTCAATTTTGGTCTCATCTGACCAGAGTATCTTCTCCCAGAATGTCATGGGTTTATCCAAATGTTGTGTCGCAAACTTCAAACGAGCTTCAACATGCTTCTTCTTCAAAAATGGAGTCTTGGGTGGTGTGCATGCATGGAGGCCATGGCGGTTGAGTGCATTACTTATTGTTTTCTTTGAAACAACGGTACCTGCTGATTCCAGGTCTTTCTGAAGCTCTCCACGAGTGGTCCTGGGCTGTTGGAGAACCCTTCTGATGATTGTTCTGACTCTTCTGTCTGAAATCTTGCGAGGAGCACCTGGCTGTGGCAGGTTTATGGTAATGCCGTGTTCTTTCCACTTCTGGATGATGGCCCCAATGGTACTCACTGGAACTTTCAGAAGTTTAGAAATGCGCCTGTAACCAATGCCTTCAGTGTATTTTGCAACAATAAGGTTGCGTAGGTTTTTTGGACAGCTCTTTGCTTTTACCCATCATGCAATGCTTCTTGTCTAACACCTTGCTGGTGACAAACCTTTTTAAAAGGCATCAATCAGGACTATACCAGCTGATATTACTTTGCACTAATAGGGGGCAGGTTAACCTTCTGAATACTGACAAACTCCAGCTGTTTTCTTGGCTTGCCAAACCTTTTTACCCCTCCTTTTTTCATGTGTTCAATACTAATTCCCTGTGCCATTTCACTTTATTACACATAACTTCATTTATGGACATAAATGTTTGGATTTCTTTCTATGTGTGCATTACTTGGGTTGATGCCGACATCTGGTGAAAATTTCGTGTCAATAGCTCGATTAGAAATATGTATTTTGAGAGAAATGTTGACGTGTTCAATACTTATTTTCTCTGCTGTAGATGAAATAGGAATCTTGATTGATTTTGTCAAGTATTCTGCATCAGTCATGGAAAAAGTGAGAATCCTCGATTCCTCAGATAAAACTATGACTTTAAGTTCATTGCCTGCACACATACCTTGGAATGTCCAGGCAGTCTATCAGGAATGCTGCAGAAAATGCTAATTGCATTATACAGTTTTATGTCCCTTTTTATGTCTTGGGTATCTAGAAGAGCATAACATCAAAGTATAATTTTTGCCCTGACTTTAACAAAAAAAATTGTAAAACATGTCGAAAGATGCCCAAATGTCCCTTTTCATTCTTGACCACAAATGTCTGTGGCGGTTCTGTAGACTGACCCTTACTTGTAACTTTCTGCACGGCTTTCCGAGAGATTCCCTGAACCGTCATGGAGCTGTTTGCACCGCTGAGGTTTTGGGAAGTGAAGATGTCCTCATAATGAAGCGAACAAGTTGCAACGGAAATTGAAATTTTGAATTCTTTTCCCTTTCCTGTAGGTATTGAACATGTAGTCCATGGGTAAAAGGGACTGTGAGTGTGAACCTTTTTAGGCTTTCTAAGAAGGTAGTCAAGTGCTGGATAAGTATACTCCATTTACCATTTTTATAATCAATTGTTTAGGAATGTGTGGAAAGGTGGTTGAATGAATGCAATTTCACTCAATTTGAATTCAGCAGGTCTGAAACCTTCTGAAGTCCACACATACACATTCTAAACAGACCAAGCTGTCTGTTCATCATCAGAAGCTTTTAGACAAGGTTTCTCATTAGCTTCTGAAGTCATTTTCTCTCAGAAAGACCAAAAACCTTTACAGAATAAAATAATTTCAAAAAAATCCCATCCATCCATCCATCCATCCATCCATTCATCCATCCATCCATCCATCCATCCATCCATCCATCCATCCCTGTCTCTTATACACATCTTAGGAAGACAAGCATCCATCCATCTTCTGATCCTGCTGAACCCCTTTCAGGGTCATGAGGTAGCTGGAGCCTATCCCAGCTGCTGTTGGGCACAGGCGGGGTACACCCTGGACACGTCGCCAGTTTAATTTCAGGATGACACACTCACATTCACGGACAACTTAGAGTAACCAATTCACGTATAAACCATGTTTTTGGACTTTGGGAGCTAAACTGGAGTGCCCAGAAAAAAACACACATGCACGAGGAGATATTGAATACAAAAAATAAAATAAAAAGAAAGAACCAGTCCAGATTTAAACCAGAGGATTCTCACTGTGAGGTAAGAGCACTAAACACTACAAAAATCCTGGTGAGTCTTAAAAACCCTGAAGTGCAAGAGTTACCTTAAAGACCTTCAAACTACTTTCTGTTCTAAAAGTATTCAAAAGGATGGTTGGATTCCGACCAAGAACTTCCAAAGGGAACATTTCTTTATGATAACTCAAAATCGAATTTCGTGGTGTTTCATGTGCAACCTTCTTCCATTCAGTGACCTACTATCCTCTGATTTTCCCACATCCTTTCTCTGGAGCCTCAACATATATCTTAAACAGATTTTTGGAATCCTACATGTATCCGGATCTTCCTCCTATTAAACATCTCCCAAGCTTCATCTGGAACCTGCTAAATAAATGTTGAACTCTTTGAGCATCTAAAGTCTTCTCAAACAACACACGTCTTTCTTAAGATCCTCCTCTTAAACCTCAAGGTCTGTGTTTTTGAGTTGTTCCAAACGCCTTGTGCTGTAAGCCATACTGTTCTGATGAGAACTGTGTGTTTGAAACTGGTTTAAATGACTGTTTGTTCTCTTGCTTTGCAGCACAATGACAAGAAGAAGCAGGAAAAAAACAGCAGAAATTTCAAAATGCTTCTGCAGGCTCGTTTGTGAGACAGATGGTCTCAATGTTTAACGGCTGCACGCTCTCCTCTGGATCTCAGAGAATCGCATGCAAATGTCAGAGCACACCCGAAACTTGCACCTAATTAAAGTACAGGTGTGCACACTCACATGCGCACACATGAGAGGACAACAGCTGCTCTTTTTACAAGGAAAAACACTCTGAAGGATTTCTCATTTTCCCGTGGTTGCTTTTCAAACAGATTAGACTGTTTCACTAAATTTTCTTTAACCTGCAGCTTTTCTGTTCAAAATATTTTATAGGTTTATGTTTAAAATAAATCAACTTCTGTCACATTCTTTAAACAAAGTTTTAGAGGAAATAAACAGAATAACTGATTTACGTTGAATAAATTGCAGATAAACTAAACATTCTCCTTTAAATGTATACGTTTTTTCAACATCATAAGCTTTCTGGATCTTTAGATGAGGAAATAATAACCAGAAGCAGGTTGTGAAAATGAGCTGAACTTTTGGCCGACCTTCTGCTAATGAATGCATGATCAAAGAAAGTCTAACCCTAACTGATGCACAGCATTGTTTGAAGTTTGGGAATCTTTTAACAAACAGTCTGCCTTTTTGCAGTTAAACATTCAAAATTCTGAGCACACAAATCTGTAAGTTAAGAACATAAAAATGAATGAACCTGCAACAAAGTCAAGAACTTCATCTTAGTCTTTGCTTGTCTCTATCTGCATGCTTATGTCATGTTTGCTGTGTTTGTGTACAAGCACGAGCCTATACAGTGGGTTTACCTCTAATCAGAAAATTGCAAGTTCGATTCCTGCCCTGCCCGCCCATGTGTTGAAGCCAGTATAGCTTAGTCAGTTTGTTAGTTCATTTTGGTATTTTCCTATTGAACTCTTTGTATTCGTGATCCTTTTGAGTTCATGTTTTACTTCGAAGCCCATCGAGACGACTGTTGTTGTGATTTTGGGCTATACAAATAAAATTGAATTGAATTGAATTGAAGTTTTCTTGGGCAAGACACTGAACCCCACGTTGTTCCTGATGGTCATAGGTTGGTGCCAGCCTTCAACTGTAAAGTTCTTCAGGCCTTCTAAGAATTTGGTAAACGCTGTATCAGTATCTGCCTGTCAAAAAGTTGAGTTTGGTCAGTAATCTTCGTCAAAGAAACATCAAAGCTTTGAGAGACAGATTGTAAAAATATAATCCATAAAATCAAACTGTTTGATTTTTAAAGAATATTTGTACAGTGGAACAGAAAGTAAGTGTTTGATCAAAGCAAAAGTTCATCTCAATCCTTTCTAATATAACCCTGGTTAAATATAACGCCGGTTATAATGACAGAAGTAAAAGATTTACAGTTGGTCTTAGCAGGTTTGCACTGCAATTGCTATGTTGGTCCATTCTCCCATGCAGATCTTCTTTAACCCTTGTGCTATCTTAGATGACCCCACCCTTACATTGACCTGTTATTCCTACCATTGCAAAGGTGAATAAAGGTGGAAAGATTTCATGGACACCAGTGAGGTTCACAAATCATTGAAGAAAAAAGGTTCAGCGCTCTGTCTAGTGGGTCTAGATGACCCAACTCCCAATGTTAAAATGCCTAGGATAGCACAAGGGCAAGAGCTGTGATATTTCAGGGCTGTTGCTGCACAAAAGAGACTTTCGACTCCCTCCACAGACTGTTGGAGTGAGGTCCAGAGACTGACTTGAACACTCCAAAGCCTTGATATGCTTTTCACGTACCCACACCATAATGTTTCCACTGCCATGCTTCACAGTAGGTACAATGTTCTTCGGATGCAGCTCAGCATTCTTCCTCCCCCAAACTTGACGAGTGGCATTTATAAGAATTCTATTTTGGTCTCAACTGACCTTCTCCTAGTCTGGTTAAGGTCAACAGTCTTGTCCCTGGTGTCTTTTGACAGCTTTTTGGTCTTGGTGGAGAGGTTGCAGTCTGATTTTTTAGGAGGGTGGAAAGGTGTCTTTACAGAGATAACCAGTTCAAGCAGATGACAGGTAACCAGTGGAGGATAGAAGAGTTTATTAATAAAGAAGTAACGGGCCTGTGAGGGACAGAATTCTTGTTAGTTTCTAACTGTGATTTCCTGGATTGTTTTCTACATTCTGTCTGTTACAGTTGAAGGGTATTTTGAACATTGCAGACCAAACTCATCTGTTTAAATGGAATAACCTGCAGTCAATTACTAACCAATAGTTGATGCTCCACTAGGTTTGCCAGTGTAGGTATATAGTTTACCACATGCAGGTGCATTTATGTGGTATGTAATTAAAATGTATATATCTATTGGGTTTTTTGCATTTTTTTTTTGCATTTTGAACAAAATAAATTTCCTGAAGTCTATTGGTTTTGAAAATGTATAAAGGAATGATATGTCAAATGACCCTGGATAATCCTTTTTTCCTTAAATCTAAAACATTTTTATACTGTTTCACAAATACCCATTTGCACACCACAATGAGGGATCAGCTATGCTCCTTTATTCCCCCCTCTGGAGGTTGCTATGGATTGTTAGACATGTGATTGGAAGCCAACTGCTTTTTTTTAGTTATAGCTGATGGAAAATAAAGGTGGAAATAAGGTGCAAGCAAAAATGTTTATGTCTGTTGACTTCAAATCAAATTTGTTCATTTACTTTGATTTATTGTCTGCATATATTTTCGCCCCCCCCCCTTTTTTGTTATTAATTAACTTTTTGGTCCACTGTACATTCTATCTGGCATTCTATCTTTCCAGTTGGTATGAAAATCAAGAGACCCAGAGGCCAGTAACAGTGTTTGCGTTTTCTGCTTTATTTGTTCCTGTAATCTTTTCAATAAAAACCCAGCAGGACATTCCTTAACACAAGTGAGCCTGTGTGTGTGTGTGTGTGTGTGTGTGTGTGTGTGTGTGTGTGTGTGTGTGTGTGTGTGTGTGAGCATAGCCCGGACGGGTCAGAACAGAAGCATTTAATGGTCCAGAGTGGTGTTTAAGGCTGTCAGATGGAGATAATGAGAGAGCGGAATGGACTTGTTCCAGGCTGCCCCCCTTCGCTGACGTCAGCCTTCGTCTGACAGGTTTCATTCAGCAGTGTAACTGAAAACACGTGCGTCCTCCTAAGGTTTCGGCGAAGACATGTCCAGGCTGTTTGATCTGTCAGAGCAAATTATGGTTCAGATGCAAAGAAAGTCCATAAATGTTAGATCTTGGATTTCTTTCAGGACCTTCTGGGTCTCCTGGAGTTGTTTTTCGCTTCAGCTTCTGAAATGGATGAAGCTGCAGCTGTTAATGGAGTACAGTAAGAGTTTAACTTCTCCTCTATAAGTTCAGTTTTACTAGAATAAAGACAATGTACGTTAAACCAAAGGCCGGTAGTAAAAATCATTGTAAACATGCCAGAACCAGCACAACAGCTACACTTCATCTGTTGTCCTGAGGCAGGCACCAAAAAACACTAAATACAGATTACATCACCTCGACACCTGAACTTCCACACAGAAAAACAAGGACCAGGTACAATAGACAGTAATTTAATGACAGTCCACAATAATCTCCTATTGGAAGCAGAATTAGTTAATATAAATTTCTGATTAAACTTTAAACAGTGCTTTGGATTTTGTCTTTGAGTAATTGCCACAATTCCATAGAGTGAATCTTTATTTCACATATAAGTGACTAGACGAAAGGGCAGATGATTGATTCAAAATGAAACTGTAAAGCATGGAAGTGGAGTGATGAGTGTATGCGCTCATACTCTGTGATCAGAGTACTGTCATCTGTCTGAGTGACACCTCGAGCTGATCTCCAACCAGGTCCCCTAACATCAAATAAAGGATGACTCAGCAGAGTTTCTTTTTGAGTCTGATGCCTCGTAAAGGTAAAGCTCTCGGCAATCAGGTGTGATAAGGTCTGAAAGATAAAAGCAAAGGTGATGGAAGATAACACATCGCTTGTTTTTTGCCTGACCTAATTTTAGAAGCCGCCTACGCCTTCCTTCAGCATGTGCATGCGGGCATAGTGACATCAGTGGGATTCCCCCCCAGTCTGCTGGTGGAAATCCCCCTCCACACACGTGGGTGAGGAAAAGCAGCTGTCTGGAGGTGTCTGGCTGCATCATGTGACCTGAGGTCAGGACCAGCAGACGTCATGGAGGCAGATGAAATCATTGAGGGAAAGCATCCTTTTACAAACACGCAGCTTCATGTTGGTTTGTGATGAGTCACAGGTTCTGCTCCTCTGAAGCACACAGACATGACAACACAACCCTGCTTACGCAGCGCAAACACAAACGTCTTCATCATCAAGTCGACTGCTGCAGGTGACATGATCTTCAGAGCAACTGCAGGTCCCTAGTGTTTGCCGCTCTTTTTGGAGCTGCGTGACAGCTTCCAGGGGCCTCACATGAAATAAAGAGCTTTTATTAGCGGGACAGAGATGTTCTCCAGCTGCTCTCCTATCAGATAAGTATTATTAATGCTCGACATCCAAATGGAGAAGCCACAGGGATGCTTCCAGGTCACACTCTGCTCCACAACATGGAAATAAAAAGAATGCTGGAGGAAAACTCCTAAACTGTGATTTTATCTGAAGCTGGGCTGACTTCAGATGACTGTGGCACGCACACAAACACATAATGCACACACAGACACACACATGCAAGACAAGTTCACTTTCTCTTACTTTCAGAGTGATTCAGACGGTTACTCATAGCTCACACGTGCATGTGTGTGTGTTGTCTAACCATGCTGTGTGTCTGGCTGCCTGTGTGTAAGTGGATGATGATGCGCTGAGTGGGCGGGCCGACATCAGTGTGGGCGGTACAAACAGGCCGGCATGAGGGCCGGAACCGCCTGGCCGCAGGTACCAGTTAAGGGCAGTGGAAGCTTCAGTTCATCATCACTTCTGGCTCCCAAAGATGATGATGAGGAAGATAACCTGCTTGATGCCGCTGCATCTGACAGACTTGTCTGCACGCTCCGCCCAGGACTGACTCCCTAATCACGTCTAGACAGCCATCTGAACAGCACACATGTGACCCAAAACATGCACAAGCAGATGGCCAGACAGAGCATGTGCTCCAGAAAAACACCTCAAATCTCAAAAATCACATGATGGATGGATGGAGTTATGCATGTTAGTATGACTGGATGGATAAATGGAATGCAATAACACTTGTGCTATCCTCGGCACTTTAACATTGGGAGTTGGGTCATCTAGACCCCACAAGACAGTGCGGTGAACCTTTTTTCTTCAATGATTTGGGATCTTCACTGGTCTCCATGGATTACATGAAATCCTCTTCACCTTTATGCACCTTTGTCATGGTAGGGATAGCACGTCAATGCTCATCTTGACCCGATAGATAAGCACAAGAGTTACAGAAATATTCTATCCCTCTGCACAGTTTTCTGAATCAGGCATTCTCTTCCTGGTCTCAGATCAGTTCAAAAAACACTGTAACATCTGAGACAGTTTTTTTTATTTCTTTAATTGTGTGAATTTAAAAGTAAATACAGAAGAAATGACCCAGCTTTAGTCATGTGACTTTGTAACAGCCTGAAGGGTGGAGCAATAGTCCAAAATGGCAACTCACATTGGGATTTCTTTCGCAAAAGTGACTAAATCAGGTAAACTAATATTTGCTTCAATTTAGATATTTGCTTCAATTTAAGCTGTTTCTCATCCACTTCTCAATAAAGATAAGAATATGTTAAGAAAAAGACATGTTTAGGTAATTGAAACCCATTTTCAGCACCTGAAAAAGTAGTCTAGTCTCTTTAACCCTTTAACTACCAAACCAAGACAAAAAACAAACAAACAAGAAAAACATACAAGTATAACTGACAGTGGGCTCAGTGAATTTATCAGGTAATGGAGAACATGTCATCGTTGGAGTTTCTTTTGCATATGTTTTTGCTTTCCATTTTGGTCTGTCATGTTTGATTTCTGTTTCCTGTTTTATTTTGAAAGGTTTCCTGTCTTGTCATGTTCTTGAGTTTTACTTCCTTTGTCCCAATCTGTCCTGATCATGTTCACCTGTGTCTTGTCAGCCCTGTCTGTATATAAGTCTTGTCTCTGCCTTCCTCTTGTGCTGGTCCATTAACGTCTCGTCCCTGACTGTCTTGTCCATGTCTGTCTCCTGCCACGTTTTCAAGTTTTGCCCACAGTGAGTCCTGTTTTGTTTTACCCTGCTCTGCAGTGCCTTATGTTAATTAAACCCCTTGCCCTGGAACCGTTTGCCTCCCGCCTCTGCATTCTGGGTCCTTCCTGCTCACCAGCCTTCCCCACCTGACAGAACAGAGGCCATGCAGAGGACAAACCCCTGAATGGGATGTACCACCGGATCATAACTGAAGTGGCTGATATCAACAAGTACTATCAATGGCTAGAAAGGGCTGGCCTACAGGACAGCACTGAAATGCTCATCCTGGCTGCTCAGTAACAAGCCCTGAGCATCAGAGCGACAGAGGCTCAGATCTACCACACCAGACAAGACCCAAGGTGTAGGCTGTTTAAAGAGGCACCTGAAACAATCCAGCACATAACTGCAGGGTGTAAGATGCTGGCAGGTAAAGCATACATGGAGCGCCACAATCAAGTGGCTGGAATAATATACAGGAACATGTGTGCAGAATATGGACTGGAAACCCCAAGGTCAAAATGGGAAACACCTCCGAAGGTGGTAGAGAATGACAGGGCAAAGATCCTGTGGGACTTCCAGATCTGGACTGACAGAATGGTAATAGCAAACCAACCAGACATTGAAGTGGTGGATAAAGAACAGAGGAAAACCGTTGTGGTGGATGTGGCAGTACCAAGTGACAGAAACATCAATAAGAAAGAACATGAGAAACTGGAGAAATACCAGGGACTCAGCGCAGATCTGGAAAAATCATGGAAAGTGAAGGTGACAGGGGTTTCCCCGTGGTAATTGCAGAACTTGGGGCAGTAACCCTCAAGCTGGAGGAGTGACCACAGCAGATCTCTGGAAAGGCCTCAGACCTCTCAGTTAGGAACAGCTGGAGGGGTCTGGCATTTTCATCTTAGGGGCATTTTCACGTTCTCTTACAGTAAAAATGAAAAAAGCTAAACATGACCGTTAATCTCCCTCGGACCGGGGCTCCATCCAAGATCTCACCTTATTTAAAGGCAGTTTTAGCAGATACCGGTAGATCTGTTTTTGGAAAAGTCCTGCCCCTTCATCTGTCTCCACCAATCATTCTTGGAGGTTTAATCATATGTCATCAGTCTGACCAGTCAGAAGTGGTTAAGGTCCTCACTTCCTTGTTCAGAGTCGGCTCATGAAGTCTCTCATTTCCAACAAAAATGCCAGCTAAAGCTCGTCTTTAGTGGTGTAGCTACCCACAGAATCCAGTGTCAGACCGTGGAAAAAGTAAATTGAACAAAATACGGTCAGCGAAGCGAGCCTGTCTGGCATCGGCGTCAGTTTTTGCACTACATCTCCCATGATGCATTGGGTTAAAGTCACAGCATATTTGCAATGATGCTACTCTATTAACTTTCATGAAGCACAACAAATGCATACATTACTCCAGGGGTGCTCACGACGTCGATCGCGATCGACTGGTCGATCTTCAAGGACATGAGGGTAGATCGTTCGTATATTGTGTACTCTTACTGTGTAGTTTTGGAATTATCAGTAAACAATGTTGTGTACTAATAGTTCACAATAATATGTTTATTAAACAGAATTTTAGTCTCAAAATACTATATATATGTATATTTATATATATTATCCAGGTTGGGGACCGGCACAGGGAGACCCAGACCTGGGCCTCCTTGTGGCTACATAGTTAGGCAGGAGTGCGAACGGTCTTGACCAAGAACCCACACTGAGTGCTCAAGCACCCTAGGAATCGAACCCTGGTTTGCCGTGTACAGTGATCCCTCGCTATAACGCGGTTAACTTTTCACGGTTTCGCTACTTCACGGATTTGCATCGTGCATTGTGTTCTGCATTCTGATTGGCTAAAAAGTCACTCTGCTTCTTCTCTACCTGTGCGTCAATAACGGTGCAGTTTAATATGTACACGTACGTAAAACAGCTTGCCAAATTTACATTGCAATTTCGAGTTTCTCTAAAACCCATACAAAAAGAGCGACAACAACTGCCTATCACTATGTTCTTCTCCCGAACCTGACAGCCTGCACCGCGGGCTTCAAAAGGAGAAAACACTGCAGAGCGGAGTCAGGATGCAGCGGCTGACAGAGAGCAGTGAAATACACCTGAGTCACTATTTATTTGTCCCACTGTACTTTGTATTTTTTCATAGTCATTTTAAATTTTGTCCTGTTTATTCCAATTACTCTCGGGTCGCGGTGGGCGGGGCTAATCTCTGCGATTTGAAGCTTTCTGTTCACTTTTATCTGTGAAGAAAATGCTTGAGCCTGTAAAATGGTTTGTTCTTGCTTTTCAATATATAATACAGTTTTTAATTGTATAATACTTGTTAAAAAAAATAGAGGTTTCTACTTCACGGATTTTGCCTATCACGGGTTCTTTATGGAACGTAACCCCCGCGAAAAATAAGGGTTTACTGTACTTAATCAACTGAGCCATCCAGCCACTTTATCTTTCTACACCTATATGAAGCTTTTAAAAAACAAGATTCTAACTGACAAGTAACAATTTTTTTCTGCAATTAGTTCTTCCTTAAATGTGATGAAATTGTGGCAAATGTGAGACTTTTTTTGCTAAATGTGAAACAACTGTCATGGTGCCTCTGGCAGTCTCTCCTCCCCCTTCTCTCTCTGCTCTGCTCCTGACTCATACCAGCTGTGACCACTCACCTCATCAACCTCCAGCTCTTCTTAAGGAGATCCAGCTCCAGCATTCATCGCCAGTTCGTTGCCCCTTATGGTGCTTAACCCTTGTGCTATCTTAGATGACCCCACCCTTACATTGATGTGTTATCCCTACCATGACAAAGGTGGATAAAGGTGGAAAGATTTCATGTAATCCATGGACACCAGTGAGGTTCACAAATCATTTAAGAAAAAAGGTTCAGAGCACTGTCTAGTGGGTCTAGATGACCCAACTCCCAATGTTAAAGTGCCTAAGATAGCACAAGGGTTAATCTGGTCACCTGCGCTTATGTCTCGCTCCTTTTTGCTAACCTTTGCTCTCCTGCCTCAGGAATATCATTCACCTGAGTCAGATGTCACCACGAGCAACCACTACGTTCCTGGGAGTTCCGAGAACTCAAAACCGCATCAAGACCTCCAGCCACGGCACAAGTCCTGTCTATGCCAAGACCTCTAGCCACGCCACGAATCCTACCCATGCCAAGACCTCCTGCTACGCCAAGAAACCTAATCATGCAAGGACCTCCAGCCACGCCACAACTCCAAGCCATGCTAACAAATAAAACCAATTACTTACCATCTAACTTACCTGTGTTTTCTTTCTGGAATCCACCATCTGGGTCTGTTTCGCCTCTGAGTCATGACAACAACTGTCAGATAATGTTCTTTTTTCAGTACCTCTTTCCTTCTGTTTACATCTTAGTTTACTCCTCTGTTTTAGTCTAAATTTATTTCTTAGTAAACCTCTTCTTAAGTCAAGTATAGAAAATGTATGTTTTTAGATCTTATTCTTTATTATATTGCAGTTTTATCTTTAGTGTAAAGGGGTGTGCCAAAATATCGATATGGCGATATATCGCGATATTTAGTCCCGCGATTGATTCTCGATACGTCTTCATCAAGTATCGGCCTTTTATTTCTTTCTTAAAGTTTTATATATCCTGAGTTGTTAGAGACGAGATATATAGATTATTACAATATCACCATATCGTGATAGTATCGTTATCGTGAGCATTGTATCGCAAATCGTATCGTATCGTGAGGTACCCAGTGATTCCCAGCCCTAGTTTTAATGCGGAAGGCTCTGACATTCCTTCTGTTGAAGATTGGGATCAGGGTGGAATCATGAGTGCTAAGATGATTTGAAGAAGTTACAAATATTTTGTTTTGACAAATACCAAAGTTGCGTGAGGTGAGGCTGCCTGACGTATTGTGATCGGGCTTATTGTATCAGTTGTTGAAAGACAACAGACAAGTTTTATGTCTGTCTAATGTGTTATGAGCACATGAAGCACTTAAATCATGTTTATAACATACAATTTCCTTGAAGAATGCCCCATCATGTGCCTGTTACAAACCTCCCCAAGCACTTCTTTGTTTGGAATAGCCGGCGGCCACATGGCCTCACGGGAAATCTGACGTCCACTGGTGGCTCATCATGCTGATGGTATCTGACAACTCCACCCGCCAAACTGTGTGTTCCTGCACTAGAATGTGACGTGTGGCAGCTGTCTTTGATGGAGTTTGTATGGAGCCGGCGGTACCTCAGGTCCAGGTCAGTAGTCTTTGGGACACTTGATCCTGAGCGAAAAGAAGTGCTGTGTCAGGCAGCGCTCCCGTCAGGTTCTCAGGGATTTTACGTCTCAAATATGGTTCATTTGGATTTAAAAGTTTTTTTTTCAAACATTGTTATCCCAAAGATTCTACAGACTGGAACTCTGTGTACAGAGAGAAAGATGTCGATATTGCTTATAAATGTTTTTTAGAAATATTTAGCTCACTTTACAATAAGAACTGTCCAATTTATAAATTCAAGAACAAATTTGCCAAATGCCCTTGGTTAACCACCGGTCTACAAAATGCTTGTAAAAAGAAAGATAACCTCTATAAAAAATTCTTAAAACAGAGGACAAGAGAAACTGAACAAAGATATAAGTCATATAAAAATAAACAAACTGAAATAACACGTTACAGTAAAAAAGTGTACTTCAATAATCTACTGAATGAAAATAAATGCAAAGTGAAGTGAGTTTGGGAAATATTAAATAACATCATTAAAATGGGACAAAAAACCAAACTTATCCAGATTACTTTACAGATGAGAAGGGTCAAAGCTATGACATCAATGTAGCAGCAAACGGCCTAAATAACTATTTTGTAAACGTGGGTCCAGAGTTGGCAGCGGAAATTCCAAAATGCAAAACTAGCAAAGATATTGTCTTTGCTAGTGGATCCTGTCGATCCACCCATCGACAGGATCCCACACTCAATCTTTCTCTCTGATGTGAACGAAAATGAGCTGATATCAGTTTTGAATAATTTCAAAAGTAAAAACTCAAAAGATTGTGAGGATATAGATATGAAGGTGGTGAAAAAAGTCATTTAAAGTGTATCTAAGCCTCTAACATACATATGTAACTTATCATTACAAACTGGGAGATTCCCAAATCAAATGAAAATAGCCAAAGTGATTCCTATCTATAAGAGTGGAGACAAACACCAATTTAAAAACTATAGACCGGTTTCTCTTCTTCCCCAATTCTCAAAAGTTTTAGAAAAAGTATTCAATGATAAATTAGCTTTATTTATTGAAAAACATAACATTATAAATGAAAACCAATATGGTTTTAGAGAAAATAGATCTACCTCATTGGCTATCATTGATGCTGTGGAGGAAATCACAAATGGTCTGGACAAAAAAAAAATATGCAGCTGGAACTTTCATTGACTTAAAAAAAGCATTTGACACTCTCAATCATGACATCCTACTTGACAAACTGGAAGTGTATGGGATAAGAGGACTAGCGCTAACTTGGGTCAGAAGCTATTTACGAGAAGAAAATAATTTGTCAAGATGGATGAATATACATCAGAAACCAAAGAGATAAGTTGTGGTGTCCCACAAGGATCAATTCTGGGACCGATGCTATTCAATATTTACATAAATGATATATTCAATGTTTCAAAGCTTATGAAACTCATATTATGTGCTGATGACACAAATATATTTTATTCTACAGACAATCATAGGGAACTTATCAAGATGGTGAACACAGAGTTAAACAAAATAAAATTATGGATGGATTACAACAAATTATCTTTGATAAAACCAAAGTGATGTTTTTTGGAAACTACAATGCAAATAAAGAGCTCTCAATTGAAATAAATAATTTCTTACAGAAATCAAATTCTTAGGGGTTTTTATCGATGACAAACTAAGTTGGAAGCCACACATCAGACACGTACAAACTAAAGTCTCAAAAAGTATTTCAATCGTAAATAAATCTAAACATATATTAGGATACAACAGTAGATATTTATTGTACTGCTCCTTAATATTACCATATTTCACCTACTGTATAGAAATGTGGGGGAATAATTACAAGAGCTCACTACATCCTCTATTTCTACTTCAAAAACGAGCCGTCAGAGTTGTACATAAAGCCGGATATCTTGATCATTCAAACAATCTATTTTATCAATCTAGTCTTTTAAAACTGTATGACCTTGAGGATTTTTACACTGCGCAACTTTTATACAGAGCCAGTTGGAAATCGTTACCATTCAATATCCAAAAACAGTTCTTAGAAAATGAAGGAGGCTACAGATTGAGGGGATGTAGGAACTTCAAGATCAAATTGATAAGAACCACAAAGAAAAGTTTCTGTGTGTCGGTGTGTGGCACTAAACTTTGGAACGGTTTAAGTAATGAGCTCAAGAAATGTTCAAATATTCAAATATTCAAGAAAAGGTATAGAGAAACTCTTATCTAAGGATATGAAGATAAGAGGATTTAAAGATCAACAGGGGTTTGAATAATTTCAAATACATGTGTGAACTTGATTGTGGTGAAATAATCAAAGCTCTTTTAATTACAACCACTGAGTGTTACATTGTAATGTGCAATAATGATTACTGAAATGTTTAAATTACAATCAATTAGCTATTTATTTTGTTTACTTGATCTGCAATGTGTAGCAATACTTACTGGTTTAATGTTATCATGTGTTCTAATGATAATCAATTAATATTACATATCGGTACCGTTACTGTTTACTGAAATCATGAATGAATGTTTTCTGAAGATAATCATTCATTTCTAGGCACTGGATTTTGTTATTTCAAGAGAATCTATCTGATCAGAACCGGATTTTAAAACGATGTAAAACTATCAAATGAATGAACTCAGTAGGGGTGGGATTATATAAGCTTGCTTCTTCCCACTCCTTTCAAGCAATAAATCAAACTCTAATTATACTTTAGTTAATGATCACTGTATTTAATTAAGCAAATGTGATTCAAGTGAGGTTTTTGTTTTGTTTTATTTCTTTCTCTGTCTTTTTAATCTATGCATTTCATCATTTCTGTAATGATTTGATAAATATGTGTAAATTTTCTTTATTGCTTTGACTACAATGCTTGAAATAAATCAATTAAAAAAAAAGAAAAAAAACAATGAAAAAAGAGTTCCATTTTGTTTTGTTTTTTCACGTTTGCCTTTTTGTTTATTATTATTATTATTATTATTATTATTATTTTGCTTCAAACTTGTTCATTTTTATATGTCACATTAAAAAAATCAGTAAACTGTTCCCTTTCTAAACATGATAATGATATTTTATTTCTGACATTAACTTTAAAGACCCATTCTGATGAAAATAGTTTTGGGGTTTTAACATGTTCTTGTAGCATTTTTCTGATGATGGCAGACACATATGAGGAAAATTAAGCTCAAAATATTTCAATATTCAGATTGTTGTGAATCAGGAGCCGATTACAAAATGCAGTTTGAAAAATCGTTGTACATTGGGACAAAAAAGTATTTAGTCAGCCACCATTTTTGCAAATTCTCCCACTTATGAAGATGAGAGGTCTGTAGCTTTCTTTATAGGTATACCTCATTTATAAGAGACAAAAGGAGAAAAAGAGCGACCAGGAGAACTGTAAAGGAAAGAATGAATGGGGCTACGTATCATCCGATTTTGAGTGAAAATTCTAAACACACTGCCTGGGTAATAAAGGAGTGGCTTTGTAAAAAGTGTTTGAAGGTCCTGGAGTGGCCTAGCCAGTCTCCAGATCTCAACCCCATAGAAAATCTTTGGAGGGAGTTGAAAGTCTGAGTTGTCCATCGACAATCCCAAAACATCTGTGCTCTAGAGGAGATCTGCATGGAGGAATGGGTCAAAATACCAGCAACAGCTTTTGAAAACCTTGTGAAGACTTACAAAAAATGTTTAACTGCTGTCATTGCCAACGAAGGGTATATTGCAAAGTACAGAGTTGAACTTTTGTTATTGACCAAAGACTTATTTTCCTCCATAATTTAAACAATAAGTTATTTAAAACCCAACAATGTGATTTTCTGGATTTTTTAAAAATCTTTAAGTGGGAGAACGTGCACAATTGGTGTCTGAGTAAATACTTATTTCTCCCACAGTAGTTGTTACGTACAAACTATAATCAGCGTGACACAAGTTCCCTGCTCCTCTCAATACTGATTCATCCACTGTCAGACAAATAGATCCATGCATGTCTTTGTTTTCCTCGTCTGAGCTGGAATCTGGATCTAAACTGTACGGCTGGATAGCTCCAATATTGCTCGCCATTTTTGTTGCGCCACTAATGTTAGCTTTAGGGTGTAAGGGGCTGTAAGCAATAGGGAGAGAATGTAAACAAAGCATATTTGTTATAAAAACAGTTCTTGCTCTGATACCTTTTTTAACATCTTCTAGCAAATCCTAATTTATTCTTTCTATTTTTTTCTTTATCGCTTTCTATTTTTAATTGGTGATGTAATCTTTAATATCTTTTTGTATTGATTGATTTGCACTTACCTATTATAGTCACATCTTTGCTTATCTTTCACTCTCTAAAGCTGTCGAATGTCTCCTAGGGTTCTGTATCTTCACAGCACCAGCAAAGCTTTATGGCCAGGACTGAATGAAGAAACGCAGCACCAGACGTTTCAAGGTGAAGACAGAAGTTTTTAAAAATCTTAAACTTGTAACTTAAACAGTAACTTCTTGTCTTTACCAGGTTTCAAACCTTCCAGCATTCTCAGCGGCGTTCTTCCGCTCATCTGCTGTTTTCAGCTTAAGCCTCGTCCTTTGGTCCCTCCATAAATCACAGCAAATTTGCTGCAGCCTCCACTTGTCTTATATCTGCAAATGTGAAGTGTCAGTTAAAGGAAAATGACTGTGCTGCAGGTTCTGTCCACTGAAAACAGAAACAATCATCTTCCACAGAGGATTCTCAGCAGAAACTCACATTTCAGATCCCAGAAATGATGACTGACAGTGGAATAATGATCAAAGTGGTTCAAAAAAACTCCAAATGGAAAATTAATGGATGCTGGAGCAAAGAAGCAGGAAATGAAGAGGCAGAGACGCTTCAGAGAGCAGTAGGAGAATCAGATAAAAGCATGAATGGGAGGGGGGTGAACATGAACTCTGTGACATGATATAACAATAGAAGCTCATTAATGCGTGTTTGACGTCAGTTTTCTGCACGTGGATGTAAGAATGAGAGGACGCAGCTCTGCTGCAGTTATTTCAGGTCCTGTCAGTCCAGCGCTGCCTGACTTCCTGTCTCTTCGGCGCAGTAATAACTCCCTCACGCTGCCCCTGTCCAAGGTATGAAATCATTATCATGCTTGGGAGTGATGATGGAGCGCTGTGAGTCACCAGCAGTCTGCCGCCACTGATTGGTGCAGAGACGACTGCAGGAACGTGGCCTTCCACGCTTCTGATAACACACATCAAGGTGGGTGACTGAGTTCACGAGAGCTGAAGCACTCTGGGCTTCACGCTTCACTGAAAGACCCAGTTAGACTTTAGTCAGAGTCACTTTCTATCCTTTAGTGGATGCTCCAAGGTCAGAACTCAGGTCAGAACCATGAACTCACGATCAGGCTTTTCTCAGGGCAGACTGCTGCCCTCAAATGCTCTAAATAATTCAAAGAACAGAAACACAGACTCCCAAAACTCTGAGAGACTGAAGATTTTCTCAGAGCTCATTCTTACTCACAGAAGAAATCCAATGTATTCTTGTTTGATTTTTACTCAGGCTGACCTATTATTTTAGTCACATCACAAACATTCAGACAGAATTCTTTTTAAAATAAAATCTGTAATGGAAGATTTTTTTTAATGACGACTTGTCGTATTTCTGGCAGATACTCGCTGCAGTGTTTTACAGGTAACACCCTAGGGCGGTTCAGTCAATTAACTCACCTGCTCAGCGTCCTATTTAAGCCCAGGTGCGCAGCTGTTCATTCTCTTTCTTACCTTCAGCGCTCATTCTTCGCCCCTCCCTCCTCCCCGGCTTCCACTTGTGGGCTCCGTAAAGGGGGGTTTTGTTACCGGAAAGTTTTATGGAAATTTCTCATGGAATTGAACGGAGCCTTATTCCAAACGAAAAGATGTGAATGCCAACTTAAAGAATGTGGAAAAATTAAGTATGTCAAATAAACATTTCTTACTGCAAGAGTTGTCTGACTGAAATGAATTTCCTTGTTTCATATCATATTTGAGATCAAGATGTTCTGTTATTTGACGAATTCTACAATGATCTTTGTGCATATCCTCAAACAACTGACAGTTTGGGGTTGTGACCTTTTTGCTCAATCTTTTTAATGAAAATCAATTGTGGTGTCTGATGATGTCAAATCAATTCAAGATGTGGATGACCACAGAGTTGAAAAAATGACTTTAGTCTACCTAAAAACAAAGCAATAAGTCACATTGTCACAGGGTTGTCATCGCCTCTGAGTTTTTATTTAAATAAAATATTACTTTTCTTGTTGAAACATGGGGGTGATATCATCATTGTTTGAAATCGTATTTATTCAGTCCACATCTAGACTTTTTAACAACCAAGAGAGAGCCATATCTTGGTTTGAGCTATTTCATACATTTTGCTCATGTGAATACTTACATAACCCATCCATCTATCCATCCATTTATCTATCCATGAATCCATCAATGAATCCATGAATCCATCCATGAATCCCATCCATCCATCCATCCATCCATCCATCCATCCATCCATCCATCCATCCATCCATCCATCCATCCATCCATCCATCCATCCATCCATCCATCCATCTATTTTCTAAACCTGTTTTACTCCCACCTTGGTTCATGAGTTAACTGGAGCCTACCAACTCTTTAAAACCCAATGGTGGGGTTCACCCTAAACAGTTCACCAGTCCATCACAAGGCAGAAGGAAAAACAAGACAGAACACAGGTTGATGAGAAACCTCAATAAAGTCATGCTTGGACCTTCCAGATGGTGTCTTGTTTAACACTGACACTCCTGGTTCCACCTCCAAGAACAAGAATTGAACTAAAATGGCTCCTGAGATACAGGTGGCTGTGCAGGCATTATTGCAATTTCTGTCACATCTTTGAAAGATCTAAAGGCTTTCGTGTGTACAGCTCCCCCCGTTAAATATCGTCACTCTTATCCTGTGGGACAATTCATGTCTGGCAAACCATCTATGAACCAAGGATGTGAGGGACCCCCAAGAGAAGTTGGTGTCCCTGAAGAGCGTTGTAAACATTGCCGACCAGGCTCACTCACTGTTGGATTTCTGAGAGACCCAGCGCTCGAGGGCAAGGACCAGAACCCGGACCACAGGGACACGGACACCCCCACATCTCAGTGGTCACTCTCATGAGATGTGATCCAAGCCTCCCGGTCTCTCCAAGGAACTTAGGGAACCCTCACCACTGCATGGAGAGAGGGCCCAGAAAGCCAGCACCCAAGGGACACGGCCACTGGTCCCCGCCAAGGATGTGATAGGGGAGAAAAGATCAGAAGTCCCACGTCCTTGTGTGGATTGGGTTGTGTTTATTTGTGTGTGCGTGCATGTTGGAGTGTATAGGTAGGTAGGGCACTGAGAGGACATCTCCTGATTGCTTACAGTGATGTTCAAGCATCCACCGAGAGGAGAGGTGCCCAAATTCCTATTAGGAGTGTGACCACTGCCAATGACGGAACGAACTGGCCAAACTCCTGACCCAGCTGACCCGGAAGGACTCCGTCTCACAATCTCAGAGCAAGTATCATTTCTGGAACTACACTCTGATGCCATATCTCGAATATCGAATATTAAAGAGGATTTATTTTCATGTTTTAACGGTATAACTCAGACTCTCATGGAATTAACCGGACAAAATCTCCAATCCTACTGTTTCAGCTTCGCCACCATCCTCCAGCAGCATTCCAGGCTCCACTTCCGTCACGTCATCAGAAAAATTCCACCTCCGGAGGGCGCTGATGCTGTAGTATTGCGAGACCCAACGAGACGAGTGTAGTGAGTCAACTTGGCGGCGCGTAAGCATTTGAACAAACATTTTCAATCTTGTTTCATTATTCCGCCATATTAAAATAATTCCAGCAAACTAACATAACCTGATAAGACTATTAAGCTTTTGTCAGCCTGGAGGACCTGGAGAAATTCATTGACGAGTGTTACAATACCTGCGTCATGGGGAAAACCACCACACCCACCCCCTCCTCTAAGCGTGGACGGACTGAAGACTCTCCCAGGGCTGCCTCCTCTCCAGGCAGCGGCGTGAGCGACTTCCTAGACTCGAATAATAAAAAGCTCTCCAGCCTTGTTTGGCACCTTAATCTGCTGGAGATCCTCCATAGAGAGTTCCAAGGCCTGCGGGAGTCTCTGGAGTTCAGCCAGCAGCAGGAGCGGGAGCTCGCAGCGGAGAACCAGGCCCTCAGGGGGAACGTCAAGACCCTGAGCAGTGACACCGCTCGTCTATCTTAGGAGAACCGATCCATTAAGGAAAACCTCCTGGATCTTCAGTCGAGGAGCATGAGGGACAACCTGGTGATCTCGGGGATTCCAGAAGAGGCAGGGAAAGACCCAGAGGCCACGGTGAAGACCTCCACGGAGGCCCACCTGAAGCTCCCCAAGGAGGAGGTGCAGAAGATCTCTTTCCACAGGGTTCACCGCCTCGGAGGAAGAAGGTCCGACAACCAGCGCCCGCGTCCAATTGTTGCTAAATTTGAACTTTTTAAACAAGAGGAGCTGGTGAAGGGCCGAGGACGGGAGCTGAAGGGAACGCACTTCAGCGTGACTGACCAGTTCCCGGCAGGAATCCTCCGTAGAAGAAAGATCCTGTTCCTGCTGAGGAGGAAGCATCTTACTGCCGGTTCTAGAGCAGTTGTGGCCATTGACAAACTGTACGTGGATGGCCGGCTGATCCGAGACCCAGAGATCACCCCCTGGCTGTGCTGAAGGCTTTCAGGTCCGCGCTGAGAGCATCTGCGCTGCCCAGAAGAAACCTGCTAAACTCATTTCAATGAATGGAAAACCGGATCATCAATAATCCACACCTCGATCTCAGGAAAACAGTCTTTTTTCTTCACTTCCAACTCATGTCTCTGTTGTTGTTTTGTTGTTTTTGTTTTCTCTTCTTTCTCCTGTTTTCTATCTTTTCCTTAGCCCCCCCCCCCTCTCCCCCTCCTCATATGTAAATCTCCAAAAAGCAACGCATCCTCGGTAAGTATTTATTTATGCACGGAACGGGCGCGCGCACACAAGTGCACACATGGGCGTGCACATGCATTCCCGCACACACACGCCGACAAACTGGAAACACCTCACACAGGCTCTCATAGGACGCACGCAACATGCAGCCTACATAACCAGAAAAAGTTCTCGCGCACACATGCACAGCTCTTCTCTGTGCAGCGGGTTTGCACTGCGGGCACGCGCACACGGACTGGCACACGCGCATTATTTAGCTTTTCACCTTTCCAGTCAGAGCAGTTATGACCAATGTAATGTTGCCGTTGTTTTTCCAATTTGTTTAATAAATGCATGAACAAAAATGAATAATTTACATGTTTTATTTAAATCTGAGCCAGTTTTAACAATCTCAAAAGGATTTTCATGTAAATATCAAATGTACATATTTACAATTTCGTTTTATATGTTAACATTTATTTTTACACATGTTAACAATAATTGTGGTCCTCCAGAGTTATGTGA
>CM074504.1:21212235-21252030 GCA_037389245.1 Oryzias sinensis
CAGTATATATATATATATATATATATATATATATATATATAAATTCTCATGTTTATGTGCTTAAAAAGGAAGACTTACTATGAAGATCAGATTTTTAAGTAAATTACAATTACTTTGAATTAAATTGGTAAGTTAGATGAAGATGTACGATTACAGCATGATAAAAAGTCTTTTGGCCTTCAACATGTGTTCCTAGTTGTCGTGTCAGCGCATGGTGTCAGTGCACCGCAGCGCTGACAACAAAAACTGTTGCATTTACATTCTGTTCTAGGCTCTTTTTTGAGTGAGTGACCTTGGGCCAGTTACGGTTGGGAGTCTGACACTCAACGCTCATGCCTTTCTGATGATGATGAGGAAGAAACACATCTGGCGCTCAGCAATTTTTTTATTGGCTTAATCTTTGAGACAAGCATATGCTAAAGATCAACCAGGCATCCCAGAGCGCGCAGGATCCCCCCAACGCCCTCTCAGGCTTTCTAATGGGTGGCGGGGACCGGTGGGTGAATGACAGACCGCACGCCGCGCAGGTCTCTGCTCTGTGGGCAGGGCTCCAAAACCGTGTGCATCTCGACAACATTGCTGCTTGGATCCCCGGTGGGACTGCAGACAGAAAGCGCAGTGGCGGGACGGCTGGGTAAGTGTCTCTGTCTCGCTTCCAATCCAGCCCGGGCCTCATTAAACACTCCTGCGGGCTGGAGTGACCCTCCATCGGGAAAAGGCTCTCCAATCATAGATTGTAAAAACAATCCATCACCCATAGAAAATGTCTTACCTCCGGCTCTTGCGAAATGAGGCCAAACCCCTCACCATTGCCTCCCCATTGCCTCACCATTGCATACGGGCCCCCCCATTTTGAAATCAGTTGACAGTGATTGGTCTGAGTTGCTCTGAGTCATTGTATCTATGGCAACTACTGTCGCCAAACAAAAGTTTTTACGCCTCTACCTCTTTAATGCTGTGTTTCCATTGACTATGAAATTGGATTTATTTAAATAAATTCACTGAGTGGAAAAATTTGAATTTCGAAAATATATTTGTGCTTGGAGGAGGTGGTTTTTGAGGCTTATTGAAATGGACACATTTTCCATTGCAAAACTGCTGTGGAAACACGTTTTTCTAATCATGTGACCAACAACACCGCACAGGTAGACAGTTTGCATTCATTTTCTCAAGCTGCTGGGGCCGCAGAGTTGCCAGAACCTGTCCTGACTACTGTAAGGTGAAGAGAAAGAGGGATACAGCCTGGACAGATTTCCAGGCTACGGTCGTTCCGCCGGATCGTGGCATTACAGTTTGTTGTACATGAGGGCGGAGCACGTTTGTTTGCTATGCCGGCCCCCGGGTGACTGGCTGGCCGCAGACAGAGCGCTACTGCGGGATGGATAGGCAGCCAGCTCAGGGCCTCCTAAATCTTATGATATTTTTCTTATTTTCATCAAGACAGTTACAGATCCTCTAGTTTGATTCTTGTTTTTATTTTCCCCCTCCTGTCACAGATGTAGAGGCAGAAAGCGAGAGAGTGAATGATCTCATGAACCCAGACATGGAGAGGTGATTACCGATGCTTTTATAGAACTTTTTCAAATAAATAAATTCGATGTCTAAACATCCTCCGTGTTTTCCATGCATTGTAATGAGATAAACAAAAACAGAAATTTAAATGGATAAAGTATTAATCATCTGTGTTTTTGAATGACAACTGACTCGCATGAGTTGGTTTGTGTTTATTTGCATAATTAGGATGTACTAGGAAACAGTGTAATTGTAAAATTGTGTTTTGTCGACATTTCTAGAATTTTGAGAAAGTTTTTCAGCATTTGTCTAATGGACTCTATTCAGATTTCCCTTTATACGGTCAATAACACGTGTGAGGTTCAGGGGCCAGGGCGGGTTAGTTTTTTTCGCATTCTAGATTGGTTGTGGGGTTTCCGGTTTCTTTGGGCCTTTATTTTGGTTACTTCCGGTTTCTCCTGTTTGTGTTGCCTCCACCTTTACTTCTGTTTATGAATTGCACCTGTTCACGTACCTGTTGTTCATCATTGCTGTGTATTCATGTAAGTTCCTTCTACCCAGTGCCTGTCACGGGATTGTTTTGCATTCTCTGTGCTTCGAGTCTCTGCTTCGAGATTAAAGAAAGAAAAACTTTGATTCAACTTACCTCTGTTTTCCCTCTTTTGCATCCATGCGTCGAGCCTAACATAACGATCCCGTCCATCATGGATGCAACGGGAGGAGAGGGTTCGCTTTCTGATTCCAACGCCCAGGAGTGGGTCACCCGCCAGCAAGAGGAATGGCTAAACTTCCTTCGGAGGGGTATGCTGGAGATGTCTGCCCGTCAGGAGCAACAACTGTCTGCGATCGGGGATCGGCTTGATCCCACAACACCATGACCTCCTCTGCTTCGGGTATGTCCCCATTCGAGTGTTCTCTGTGCTACCAACCAGAAGGCTGTTTCCCGAGCAGGAGAGAGAGGCAGTGGTTCCGTCCGTCCAGCACCTGTTCCGCCGCTGTAGACGCATCTGGAGGGAGGCACGGGCAGGTCAGTCGACCAACATCAAGCTGGGGACGGAATCTAGGAAGCTCTCCCCCAGGTTCATTGGCCCCTTCGTGGTGGAGAGGGTGATCAACCCCGTTGCTGTCAGGCTACGCCTGACTCGGACGACGCGTGTCCACCCGGTCTTCCACGTTTCCCAACTGAAGCCTCATGTCACGAGTCCCCTTCACCCATCTGTGACGGTGTAGTCTGTCAGATGACACGGGGGGGCCACACCGTATTTTATTGTTGGTGTATTTATTTATTTTATGTATAATATGGATTCCTGTGATGCCACCTGGAGGATTATTAAGAGCCACGCCCAATCGGAGGGGCTCACTATTCAAAAGGGAGCATCACAGGAAGTAATGGAGGAGTGAGACGGAGGTGTCGCGTGCTGTGTGGCCCTGCGTAGAGCAATTGTGTCCTGAATAAAGACAGAACCTCCTCACCTTGGCTCCTCTGCATCCTTTCTCGGTGGGACCCCGTCACACCATCTCCCTCGCCACCTCCGCCGCCTCGCATCATTGACGGACAACCTGCGTGGACCATGCGGTGCATCATGGACGTCAGACGGCGGGGACGGGGTTTCCAGTATCTGGTTGATTGGTGGGGTCATGGCCCTGAGGAGCGGTCCTGGGAACCTTCCTCCCGGATTCTGGATAAGGTCATGATCAGGGAGTACCATCAGCGGAACCCTCACCTGCCCGACGGTACTCCCAGAGGCGCCCCTTGAGGGGAGGGTACTGCGAGGTTCAGGGGCCAGGGCGGGTTAGTTTTTTTCATATTCTAGATTGGTTGTGGGGTTTCCGGTTTCTTTGGGCCTTTATTTTGGTTACTTCCGGTTTCACCCGTTTGTGTTGCCTCCACCTTCACTTCTGTTTATGAATTGCACCTGTTCACGCACCTGTTGTTCATCATTGCTGTGTATTTAAGTTCCTTCTACCCAGTGCCTTTCACAGGATCGTTTTGCATTCTTTGTGCTTCGAGTCTCTGTTTCAAGATTAAAGAAAGAAAAACTTTGATTCAACTTACCTCTGTGTTCCTGCTTTTGCATCCACGCCTCGAGCCTGACAACGCGGGCTCATGAGAATTATACAAGCCCTTGGGAGAGAACCATTCCAACGTTTGAATCTGTGAACCCGTAATTTTATATTCGTTAAAATTTATTTTTATTTAATATTTCTTTAAAATATTTAATTTTCTTTTAAAAGAATTGCAAAATGAGAAGGAAAGGGTCTCAACAGACGGCCTGGATTAATTCTGCTGCCATTGGCTACCCAAAATCTGTCACTCAAACACTATAGACGTTCGACGTCAGATCCACATGCTTTTACTAAGGCATTTGATTGGTCAGTTGATAGCTTAAATAACTTGCGATAAATCAGAGTATCAGAGTTAGAATGGATATTCTGACAAAAAAATGACTGAGTAATAACTGTCTAGTTCTCAATATAAGCCTTTGGGATTTTGGGTTAGGGTTAGGGTTAGGGTTAGGGTTGAGGAGTCCACTGTTTTTACAGTCTATTTTGATGGAATACAGACTGTACACAGTGAAGTTAAACTAGCTTGTGGGGTGAGGTATGGATCAGAGGATGTTTAATTGGACGTTCTGCATGTCAATCAAGTAATGTACTATACGTCGAGGATTAATTATTCGCTGATGTCAATCATTTTCAAATACATTTTTATTTTTTTGTTTATTTATATTTCATGGCCAGCGATCTACCCACACATCCTTTGCGATCGACAGGTCATTCGCAATCAACTTAATGGGCACCCTTGATCTAGAATGCAGAAACAACCATTCATTAATCTAAAGGCAAAGATATAATGGTGAGAAGAAAGACAGGCTACTTAGCTGTTGGTTCAGAGTAATTCCTGATTGATAATGAAGTGTTGAGTGATGTAAAAACCCAACCTACCCGTTAGTCAGGTAGATCTTCCTCATTGAAATTGCGTCAAAGCTTCACTGTAACCCTTGTGCTATCCTAGGCACTTAAACTTGGGTCATCTAGACCCACTAGATAGTGCACTGAACCTTTTTTCTTCAATGATTTGTGGTCTTTACTGGAGTACATGGATTACATGAAATCTTTCCACCTTTATCCACCTATGTTATGGTAGGGAGAACACGTCAATGTAAGGGTGGGGTCATCTAAAATAGCACAAGGGTTAAACAGAGAAAATGTTTCTTGGGAAAGGCTGAAAATCAGAAGAAGGTTGGGAAGCCTCAGCCTCCGGTGAGCCAAACCCACGACCTCAGAAACCATCCTGCTGACCCCAAACGGCGTTCCTGCTGGCCATTATGGCTCTTTGTGGTTGGGAGAAAGGCAATTTTAGTCCTTTTATGTTTTATGCTGTGATTAAAACAGATTGCTGAGGACTTCCAGCTCATGAATCATGGTGGTCCAGCACAACTTGGCAGACTGCTGAGTCAGCAACTTTTCAGGGGGAAGTAAAACTGAAGGTGTCTGACAACCAAACCATGACATGCCTTGTTGATGTGCTCAGCTTCACTTTTTCTTTCTCTGTGCTGTGATCGTTGTGGAAGCAAAGATAGTAAAACGTTTTTTTCTTCTGCAGTTAAACCCTTTTTCTTGCCTGCCTCCTATTTTTCCATTACATGGTTAAAGAGGTCAAAATGTTTTGAAAGTTCCTACATTTCTTCTCCTGATTCTTGCTCAGATTTCTGCTACGTCAACAAACAGCCCCAGGTAAAAGTCCAAAATAAAGCAGAAGAATTTCCTGAGAGACTTTTTTTACAGGCAGTTCAGTAAAATTCGCAGAAAGCCGACATAGCTACCTGAAGAACTCCTGGATTTGCTCTCAGCTTCAACATTTTCTCAGCATCTGTGGAACCCAGAGGGAAATGACTGCCGTCACACCCCAACTGCTAGAAGACAACCCCCACCAGCCTTGGATTCACAAGGAAAACGCACCCATTTGTGATAATTGACCTCAGTGATTTTATTCCAGGACAAATCGTCCGTGACTGTAATTCGTCAAGAAAAACATCCGTGTTAAATTACCCAGAAAGCTTTCATTACGGGAGCACATGTGACACTCCCCACCCAGTAGACTGTTTTCAGCAAGACCAGTGTCTGACCGGAACTCTGCAGTAGAGTAGATCTTTAGGGCAGTCAAATTCAAACCTTTGCAGCTGAAGTTTTAAGCGCTTTGATGGCTTGTGAGTAAGTCTTTTAAAGCATTCTGTTCCTGGAACTCAGTCTGATTTCTGAGGCTTCAAACCAAAGGTTTTGCTCTTTTCCTGGGTTAGTTATACTGTGACCATTTTGACTACACAAAGTCCCTATTTTATACATAAAAAACTCCTCGCCCCACTCACCCTCTGCGGGTGGTTTCTCCCTCAAGCCCGGGTCCTCTACTAGAGGACTTGTGGGTCCTGCGCAGTTTCTTAGCTGTTCTTAGCACTGCGCTTTTTTGGACTGAGAGGTCTGAGGTCTTTAAGTACAAGCAGTCTTAATCCATATATAATGTGTTCGGGATTATAAAGCGCACTGTAGGTTATTTAAAAAAAAGGGCGGGGGGGTAAATGTGCCTGAGCGGAAGATGAGGCTCAGTTGGTGTATAAGACTAAAGTCAGTAGCAGTTACATCATGAGGTCTGTTCAACGCACACGGATGCTTTACCTTTCCTTACAGTCAAAACACATCAGAAATTTACACATAAACTTTCCAATTAAAACAAAAATCTTAATATTTTTGACGTTATTTTAAGATAACTCATTGAAGTCAGAACTGAAAAAAAAAATAAGTTTGTTTATACAAATTGTTATTGTTCCATAGTTATTACTATTATTTAGGAAGTATTTATTTTTTAAATAATGTTAGATGGGAGATTATGTTCTTCCAACAGATCCCTAAATATATCAAGAGTATCTCAGAGGCAAGAATAATATTTCAAAGCCAATATAATAGTATTTTTGTGTAAAATGTCAGAAACCTGACACGATGACTCTAAAAATGAAACAATCAGTAAAAAATGCTTAACTTCTAAAAAGAAAAGAAAAAATGTTGGTTCAGGAATTTAAAGTGTATGATTTAGGGACAAACCAGCATAAACTGATTTTTGGGATGTTTAGTTTGAGCTGACACAGAAAAGTCTCTTAAAAATGACCTGCAGGAGCTTCATTCCCACTTTGTCTTTTTGTGGGGTTTCATTGTTAAGATCCCGACAGAGCTTCCAAAAACACGTCATCTTCTGAGAACGGTTAGAAGCGGTCAGCCACGATGGCCGCCTTGCTGGCAGTGAGCCCCGCCTCCACTGAGGTCAAAGCAGGCCTTGAATGAACTGCTGCAGAGGCGGGAAGGTTTCTGTTCAACAACCTTTTCATACCAACATAAACACCTAATAACCATTAAACCTGCACCCCCACCACCACCCACTGGAGATTTAGTAATTTACCTACTGAAGAGGTTTGGCTCTAAAATGTCTCCAAAGCCTGAGCTGGCCTTCAGAACCAAAGCAACTCTGTCTTGGTTTCCTCCCGACGGCACACACCATGTTCTGCTCCCGTTTGATGGCCTTTCCTGCCGTCTCCTGGCTGCCAAAGCCACAAAACTCTTAAAGGCAGATCCTGACCGAACACAGTTGGCAGTCTGCGCTGGCTTTGCACTACAGCTCTGAGTCATTAGTGGGTCTTTCTGTGGAAAACAGAAGTTTCAGAGTGTAAAGATTTAATTTGAGCCACACATGCTGATGCCGTAAAATGTAAACTTTGGAGAGAATTCACTAAGCTAAAGATTTGTGGGCCTTAATACTGAAAAAAGTTGTCTTAATATTACCAAAAAGACAGTTTTATGCCCCATTAGTAGGTATCTAGGGGTATTGTATTTTATTATTTTTAGTTTACTTTATTTATCACACTATGGGGAAATTCTTCCATGCATTTTGCCCCATCCCCTGGGGGGAGTGTTGAGCTGCAGATCAGCTGCGCTCGGGGGGCAACAGCTGGCTGGGGAGAGCAGGGATTGAACCGCCAACCCTTTGTTTGTTGGACGACCTGCTCTGCCGCCTGAGCTAAACTGCCCATTGAGGGGCGTAACATAAAAATAACCGTCATGCACCAAACCTGCAAATAATCAGACAGACACACACAAAGTTCCACAAAAACAACAAAATCCCACTCTTGTATCACAGAAAATACACAAAAGACCGAACAGACAGATCACAACAAAACCAAATACGGCCAGAGCCGTAAGACAGCATCAGAAAACCTTACACCTGGAAAGTCAGTTCTTCTGCTTCGTTGGCCCAAGTCAAGTGGAGACTTTATGACTTTTTGTTGTGACATCATAACAGCTTATTTAATGCAAACCGAGTCTTTGAGACAGTTTGATTGACAGTGATTTAAAAGAAGAAATACTCAGACATGCAAAAGTGAAATGATTTTTATTGCATTTGTTCTCTTTCATAAGAAAAGGCTGCATGTACATGCCAAAAACTCAAAAACATCAGCAGCAGCAGAGAAGTGGAGATCCCTCTGCCACCTGCTCTGGTTTTTCTTTTATTTGGTTTCATCATTCTCTTACTATCATCTCTTTTTTGACAAACATGGACTTTTTTTTTTACTGCTAATATGAGGGATGTCTGCTGCTCTTTTCCCCACCACTTCTGGGTCTGGTGCAATGTTTATACAAACAGCTGCTCTCACCTGGCAACAGAAATGCAGCAGGACATCCCTGATGTAAACTGTTTTTTTATTCAACAGAGCTATGGTATCAAGATTATTTCCCTTCCAGGGCATCGATAACATTCTAGAAAGTTTAATTCTGTTTTTGTTTAATAAATGAGGCTCAGAGCGCATGCTCACTCAGTTGAAGCGATGTATATGACTGTGACATACTTTTGACACTTTTAAATGGGGAAATCTATTAAGACAAGCAAGAGTCACGCTTATAGCACTGTACAGTTTGCTTGGTTTTTTTGTGCCTGTGTGATGTAAATTTTTAAGCCACTCTCTCTTAAAAAAAGAATTGCCGCATGGGGATGAATAAAGTTGTTTTACTTGACTTGACTTGAGTTGAATTGAAGCAAGAGTCATATTCCTATAAGACAAATCGTATTCAAAGCAGAAATGTCAAACATTGAACATTGAGTTTTCTGATTTTTTTTTAAATTATGAACAAAGTATTAATTAGTGCACAATTTTGTATTTATGCATACATTTCTTATGTAAGGGTTAATGGCCGACGAAGTGTGCAGTATCACTTTTTAACACACACCGTGGAAGCCTGAACCATCCGACGCGAAGTGGGTTAAAAAGTGACAATGAACACTTCGGTGCCCTTTAACCCGCCTACACCATGGTAATTTACAAAAGCAATAAATGTTATCCAGTTTATGTCCCTTAATTCTTGTTTTTTCAAGTCAAATTCAGTGACATGAAGCGATATATATATATATATGCTGATCTTTCCGATGGGTTGGATAAAGCATCAATTCAGAGAGAAAGTTCACCAGTTACCTTTTGTTTTTGTCCAAATGATGAAGCAAAAGGTTGTTTTGAAGAAGCCGGCGCAGTGATATAACTTTTTAATGCACACCCAGCAGCCAATCAGAATTGAGTATTCACCCGGACCATGGTATACTGACAGTTATCTCACACCATAGCGGGACAGTTGGCACAGAGTAAGCCTGCCTCCATTTCCCATCATCCCCTTGTTTACACTATCTCCCCCTATCTTACATCCCCTCAACAACCCCAACTTTACATTAAAATTACAACAAAAATGGGGATAAATAATGGAGCTATCCATCCGTACAGTTTAGATCCACATTCCAGCTCAGGCGAGGAAAACAAAGATGTTTATGGATCCATTAGTCTGCAAGTGGATGCATCAGAATGGAGCGGAGCAGGGAGCTTGTGGCCCACTGACTGTACCAGCTGCATCACAGCTACAAGCTTTTTCCAACAGCATTTTTTGATCTGCTCCTGATTCACAATGATTTGAATTTAAAGAACACTCCGAAATTCAATTTTAATTCTAGTTTATTTTATACATGTCCTAAATACTGCAAGAATATGTTAACAACACCATTTTCATTGGAATGGCTCTTTAACCCTTGTGCTACCTTAGATGACCCCACCCTCACATTGACGTGTTCTCCCTACCATGACAAAGGTGGATAAAGGTGGAAAGATTTCATGTAATCCATGGACACCAGTGAAGATCACAAATCATAGAAGAAAAAAGGTTCAGTGCACTGTCTAGTGGGTCTAGATGACCCCACTCCCAATGTTAAAGTGCCTAGGATAGTACAAGGGTTAAGCACCTCAGGTTGGGAATTGGACTTCCTACTAACCGATCAGAAGATGAATGCAATTCCCGAAGGCCATGGCAGAATTGTTTCCTCCAGAGGACAGATCGGAGTGGCAGAGTGTGATGTGGAAATGTTGGCTTTCTCGGTCACATTAGTGTTACTATAACAAGCATATTTCCATGTAAACCATCAGAGGACATTCTCAGATCTGTTTGAAGTGCTCCATGTGCTGCAGGTGTTCAGCTCCCAGTCTTCTACGGAGCCCATCTTTGATCTGTGCACATGCCATGTGATTATTTTCCTTCTTAAAATTGTTTCCATCCTCAGAAAATGCTTTGTTTGTCATCTGCTGGAGCGGAGGCTCTGCATTCTAGCAGCTGAAAGTTAAACAGAGTAGAGAGGAGAGACCGCAGAGCTTCAGCCAACCTCTGCGCTGCTCCTCCGGAGTGAAACAGCTTTATTTCATCCGCATTTTTCCTCCCCAGGCGGAAATGAATTCCCACTGCGTCTCTCCAACAAACTCTGAAAGTCCCTTCAACTCTCAGTTCTCAAAATCACTTTTAAAATCTGTTTGTTTAGCAAAGATGGCCTCACATTGTTGTACATTTGACAAGGATCCAAAGCCAAACTCCCGGCTGGAGTTTTAGCATCAGAGAAAGTGGTGACAAACTGCTGAGCAGTAATTTATGAAAAACAGGCTGTGTTTACAGAAAAAGAAAAGAGGTTTAATAGCTGAAGCGTTTTAGCAACCAGAGTGCAGAAGATGAAAGAAAAGGACACATTCCCTCTGTGTACATCCTGGAAACTTTAATGGTGAAGAACATAAAGATGAAAAACAAATAATACTGCAAAATAAATTAGATTAGAAAAATGGCACAAGCACATTTATTTCATACAACAGAGCAAAGCAACATACTGCAATCTTTATATCAATATATACAGAACCAAAAATAGACTCTTATTCTTTGTCCACTTCTTTTTGTGTCAGAATGTATCGTTATCATATTTATTATTATCTTGTCTTGATAAAGTAAAAAAAAAACCTCTTTGCAAACCTGACCACTCATTGTATTTACACTTTTATTTTTTTATGACAACTATTTTTCGATCTGACATGTTTTGATGCTCAGATTTCAGAAGGAAAGGCTCCATTCTCCAGTTTGATGCAGAAAAACTCTCCATGTTTTGACAAAAAGGCCACAGATACTCTTGACTTTTGGCAAACTAATCAACAATACTGATATCACAAACACACAATTACACTGATGGTTTTTGTTCTATTTTTTTTTCTTTCAGATGCAAAACTATAAAACGTTTTTCTCTTTTCTTTTAGGTTAAATGAAAGTGTAAAGCATTGTGGAAAGCAGAGTTCCTAAAACCATCACAACTCTAAATGACAAATACAAGGCTTTCAGAGAGAAACTAAAATGCACAAAATACAATTCCGTTTTGTCTTTCTGAAAGGGATTCAGACATAAAATACTTGTCTCCCCTAATTGCATCACATTTCACACTACAGATCTTCAAAGACTCCATTTTATTTTCCTTTCTGTCACTTTTCCTCTGAGCTCTACTGACGCACACGTGTCTTTGGTGTCCTAAAGGCAAACTAAACCTGCATGTTTGCTCTAGTGGCTGCTCCTCATCACAAAAGAACCTTTCAGAACCACATTCACTGATCCTTAGAATGACAAACATGCAGGATTTTCTCTTAGTTCTTTAAAAAAATGTTATTCTCTAACATTTAGATCAAAAGATCAAAAAATGTATTGTTTTTTCTTTTCTTTTCAGCAGTCTGTGACGTCTACTGCCTTAATCATCTGTAGTGTGTGTAAAGGATTTAATTAAAACTCTTAATTTGGTGAATCAATGTTCTCAGTCTGTCACTGCATTTAAACTAAACCAATAATCTTAAACAAAGATATAAAAAGATATAAAGCATTTTCTGGGATGTTTCTTGTGGGTTTGAAGTGACAAACTCCCTGGGTGGGCGGAGCCTGACCACTGGACCTGACCCATCAGTGACTGGGCTTGTTGAGAGAAGTTACTTTCTTCAAAAAAAGAGATGAAGGAGTGAAGAAAAGGGATGAAGAAATTTTTTAGTCAAGTTTGTCTATATAAGCAGAATGTTTGAGGTTATACCCCAGATTAAATGTTTTTTATTAGTTTATCATGGCCTTATTTCCTTCAAAATAAAAATTGTCAACAAAGACTCATCCGGTCAGACTCATTGTGTTTCCTGTCAATATGCTTCATGCAACTGGTGCAGATAAACTCCATAATAAAAGCCTAATAACAACTGCAATGCAAACTTAAAAGGAGAAAAGTCCTTTTAAAGTCAGACTTTCTGCATTTAAGTAACATGAACCTAATGATGACAGTAAAATATTTCCATTTGCTGTGTGGTTTGTCTATCATTGCCACCTGAAGGCAGATCCAACAGCAAGTAAAACAGATCTGAGGAAAAAGTAAGAATAGAATAAAATCATTAAGAGCTCTTGTTTTTGGTCCACAGGGGGTGGAGTTTTAAATCACATCCGTCTGAATTTGAGCAAAATACAGATGCTGATCAATTTTCTTTGATGGATAATTGAACAATAGTTTTATTGTAAACAAAAAAAGTTTCTTACAGCACAAAACAAATTGACTTCTCAGCTCTTGAACAGACTTTTGTTTTAGACAATATGGGATTTTTTTCTGACCATCTATAAAGGTAAACATACCAATACATCCTAAAGGATCTAGCCAAATACTTTCACTGACAGAAACATTTTTAGATGAATAAAGTTTGACAACTTATAAACATAAATAATCCCAAAAAGTTTTTTTTTTTCCTTTTGCTAAATTGGGACTAAATTGGGAAGTGAAAGCAGCATTAAAGCCCCTAAGAAATACTTTTTAACATCTATAGCAATAATGGCTACATTTAAAAGACAAACATGTAGCTTTTTAGGTGCTCTCATTCAGTCACTTCAAAAAGTTTTTTGTAAACGTTTCTAAAAGTTTTGTCGGTGTTTGGTGGAAATAATTAGCCTGACGCAGCTGTTTGATGGACAGTCCACCAATCATGTCATGGGGTTTGCCTTCCTTCTTTTTTTTGACACTTTTAACCCATGAGTACAGCACGAGTCAACTCAACGAGCAAACTGACCATCATCAGGAAGACTTGCTGGTGCCTGTGGGTTCTTATGAGGCTCCGGCCGTCCTGGAGGGGTTTTCGGACTCTTTTATCTACTGACTACTCTCTGAAGGTGTGAGGCTATAGTGCAAACAATGAAAACGTTTGTAACGTTTTTGTAAAGAGAAATATTATCATTAATAACATTAATATTAATAACATACTTACTAGTAATAATAATTATAAAATTAACATGGTTACCTTGGTAACATAAAAAGAAGTGTTTGGTTCCAGCAGCTGGGCCAACTTGTTTCTTTCAAGTATCTCTCAACGCACACGAACATACAAACGAGCAAACGCACACCACAAATGTACACTTCCAAAGAAAAAATACAAAATGTTTCTTTCTTCTTTTAACATTTGAAAAAGTAAACAGAGTAAAATACAATAGTTATGATACGTGAAGCACGTTGCATAGTTTAGAGGTTTTTTTGTCCTTAGTTTTTCAGGCACCTCATTTTTCCAGAATCTGACGGATTGAGTGGTGCTTGAACGTCTCGCCACATAAATAAGCCTCACTTTTTCTGTTTTTGTAGCAAAAATATATTAGATATTCATTTTTTTCTTTTTTTTCTGAAAGTGCCATCAAGATTCTCTGGGAATTCTGCTAAAATAGTTTGGAAACAAGTTTTTATCCCAGAGAGTGACCCAGAGAGAGGTAAAGACTGAGTCCCACAGTCACCAGCTCATTGTCCTGTCCTCCCAAAAGGGGCGTAGAGGTGCTCTCACCAATTCTATTCAGTCCACTTTGTTGGGTCCATTGTGTTTCGGTGTCTACGAGCAGCCGCACTCCTCCACAATCATGTTTGGGATGTCTTTCTTTACGATCCTTTGCTTCTCGTCGTAGTACAGCATGGACATTGCTCGTAGCTTGGTGGGTGTGCAGCACGATTTCAGGCCCTGGAAGGGGCTGTTCTCCTTCATCCGGTAGTGGCTGATGACGGTGGAGTGAAAGGACAGGGAGGACCCTGGGAGGCTTGCAGCATGAGACGGGCAATCGCCCTCGCAATAGTTGGCGTGGTAACCCGATGGGGCAATTATCCAGTCAGCCCACGCGATGTCTTTGAAGTTGACGTAGAACTGCTTCTTGCAGCAGACACGCACCTTCCCATCGCACTCCAGACCTCGTTTTCTGCGGCGCCGCGAGTCGTTGCCGTCTCCCTGGCGGACCACTGCCATGAGGAAAGGCCGGTGGGACTGTTCCCGCTGGTTGTTGCGCTGCAGTGTTTCCGTGCTGCCAGAGACAAGGACAACTGTGACGCCAGCATCTGCACAGAGTGGGCAGGACATCCTGAGGCTCAGTGTGCTCCCCTCTGAGCTCTCCAGCAGCGCCTGCACTGCCGCTGACACGGCAAAGGTGTGCCACCCACTGCGACGGGTATCGACCTTCTTCTCGGACAACAGGATGTCATCCTGTGGTTGAGACAATCGTCCGTTGGGGAGTCGGCGCTGCTGGAAGAGGCGAATGGTGACTTTGGCTCGGCTGCGGTTGGTCTTGACCATTCGAAGGAAGAGCCAGACATTAGCCTGTTCCACCAGAGACATGTCACCACCTTCCTTGGAGAGGACAAAGTTGATCGTGCCCTGGGATTCACCTGAGAAGCACAGAGAGGACAAGTCAGGGAAAGGACAGTTTAGACTTAGGACATCTCCTAAAGTGGTCGGTCTTCTCGGCCATATCTCAAGTTATGTTACTTGCTAGGAGTTTGATCTCCATTTGATTAAAAAAAAATGAAAGCCATTTGACTTTACTACATCATAAACAGCCAACAAAAGCAGACCTTACAGTACATCAAGAGGCGTGTCTCTTCCAACAACACAGCCAGTGAATGCATCATGTGCACATGTGTGCCAAAATTCTGTGTGTCAGCCACATCTGAACAACAGAGTAACTCGCACAGCTCAGCTTCTTCATCATGTTACCCTCACACACTTCCTGCTGACTCAGTGGCGGTCGCGGCGTTTGGAATCAGGCAGCAATAAAGACAGCTAATGGTTCCCACCAGGAAACAGCCGTGATACTGTTTCTGCAGCGCAGAAGAAAGTGAACAGACTCCAAACTGTTGGTTCCAACGCAGTGCAAGCAGAAGCTGCAGGTCAGACAGTAAAACTCAGTCTCTGTTTTTGAGAGGACAAAACTTAGTTTCTCAGCAAGAAAATATCTGTTATTTGTTGGATCAATATTCTTGAATGTGGGAGTTTGAAAGCCAGTTTCCAACCGTTTATTATTTTATGGAAACAAGGTGTTCAGGCTGATTAAGCTCTTCAGTCAGTGTCTTTTATTGAGCTTCATTCAAACTCTTTGTTTAACATTATTTCAGCGTTTCAAACTTAAATAATAAGTAAAGAAACAAAAAGGGACTTTGGATAAAAGCAGAGTTCACAGTTTACCTGGAGTAGAAATAACTTTGACTTCACCTAAATGCCATTTGAGCTTTATTTGTGCTCTTGATGATCTCTGGATGAAACAGGCAGCTGAGGACATGAAGCATTCCACAGAAAAAAGCCTGCTTCATCATGTTTTATGAAGGAAGTCTAGAGTTTATTTTCCAGAACAAAAGTGAACTTTTATCAAACAAAAAACATGAATAAAGGATCTCATCAGTGATGGGTTTGAGGTCCTTGGACTCCCTTACTGGCCCCAGGTCCAGCAGAATATGGAAGTATTTTTTTTCCAGTCTATCAGGTTTAAAGAACTTGTTTCAGAAACTTGATTCTTTCACCAATGGTTGCGCTGCCCTTTTAAAGAAGACTTTAGGCGTTTTTATCGGTGTCTGTGTTGGGCTTTCTTCTCACATACTTGAGTACAGCCTGAGCTTTCCTGGTGTTTGTTGTGTTTGTGTACAGTTTGTGCGCTCCATGTTCTCGCACAAATGCCTGCCCGGGCCTGTGAGGATTTCAGAGGAACCTTCAGGCTGCGTGGCGAGCTCCTCCGTTGCATAACCTTCCCGTGTCCCTCCTCTTAGTCGTGTCTCGCGCTTGTGGGCGTGCACGCAGAACCAAAGTCACGATCTGAGTGTTGGTGAATGTCAGCGACGGCGGTGCTCCGCTGCCAATGAGTGCGAGGAGGCGGCTGCCACTCTAAGGTCCATTAGTGTTGTTTAAGCGACAGTTCAGGGGCGATTTTCTCACCTACATCATCGTCTTCATCTCCTCAGGGAGCGTGAAAAATAAAAGCCCTGTTCATTCATCCTTCCTCAGAGAAGCTAACCGGATCCAAACTGCTGCAGGAGCACAGAGAGATTTACATCTGCAGATTATCTTCACAACATTATGTCTTCCTTGGTTTTGAGGAAAAACTCTATTTAAGGGAAGAGTTGGGCTGTTTTGTTAATGTGACTGTTGACTTGACGTTAAGTTGATCAGACAGCAGCTTTTGTTTTCTATGAGAAGCGGATTTAATTATATTTTGAAATTAAACATCCAACGGCACGCAGTGTTCCTCAGTGTTTTACTTTTGAGTAATATTTGTGGTTACATGGTAAACAAGTGAAGATGCTCTGCTGGACCTCCAGGAGGCTTCTGTTGTTTGCTCTGAATGAAACAACTGGGCTACATCTAATGAATGTTTTGTTAACAACTTGTTTTGTCCAGCGATCCAGAGAGGCATCGATGGAGGAATGACACCGCAGAAATCCTCTTCCCAAAATCAAAGTCGACCTCTGATCCCACAGAAATGTTTGCAGAAAAAAAAACACGTTTTTATTCTGCAGGTGAAAGTGGAAAATTTAGGGGACTATTTTTTATTGACCCCTTCTACTTTTTATAGTCAATGAACATCAGAGCATTATGACAGTGATGTTACAGAAATCCAATTATAAGTTTAAAAGCTACTTTTTCTCTTACGTTTGAGTTTTTTGGTTTTGAAGTTTTTATTTAAAATTATTTGAACATTTTCCCCAACTGCTGATTTCCGGACTTCTGATTGGCTGACTTACTTGGTCTGTGTTAACTGAAAGCACAAAAGGCTCCAGAAACCTAGCAATTGGCTGCTTCTTTATTCACTAAAGGACTTTAAAAAATCTTTTGTTCCTGGAGCAGCTGTGGATGCTGCATTAAACCTGGTTTAGGATCTGTAGCTTTTTTACTCTCAAAATGTAACAAATATAACAAAAAATTCCAAGTTTGCAATGATAGTCGGAAAAATAGTGGATGTAGAGAAGAGTTCCATTATGGGGAAACAGGAAAATGCACCACAACATCTAAATTCTGTTTTTACATTTTTCTGGGTTGCATTTTAAATCGTACATTTTCAAAAGAAATGATGACAGTTCAATGATTCCATCTGAGATGGGTTTTTACTTTGTTGGTGTTGTTGTTTTTGCCATACACAAATCCTATTTTGAGCTAAAACAAAACCATGACCCAAAAATCAAAGTTTGGACCACATCTAGGGGAAATTGAAAGGTTGCATCCCTAGTCTGCACATAATAAAACTTATTAAAATCTGGAAATAGTCAACATCAAAAGCAAAGAGTCTATGAAAAACTATCCTAACACCAGACAAGGACTTTGGTAAGATGGTTCAACAGTAAGACAGCGCAGAACCCAACCTGGATTCTGCAGGAGCTCCTGTTGGTTCCAGAATTGCAAACCTCTGTCAGGCAAAACCCTCCCAACACTTCAGCCAAACCCAACAGAATGAAGCCACCTTCCAAACTTCTGACCTAAAATATTGAGTTCTTTCTTATTATTCTGACATTCTACAAAGTAGAAAGAAAACATGGGAACAGAACAAAAACAGGAAGGTTTCCTAGGTTTTCCTGGCAGTTGATAATGGGGGGAAAGGTTCAGGTCCGTTTGAGCGCAGACTCTGTGTTGGGCTCACCTGTTGGTGTCCAAACAGGTTCCCGTCACATGGACGGAAAAGTTTAATGGTTTGGCAGGAGAGCATCATACAGCATCTTTTCCCATTTCTCATGAACTTCTGCTCAATCTTAAACTAAAACAGTCTGTGGCCCGCTTCTCAGGATGGAGCGTCCCGCCTGGAATTTTGAAGATGGTCCAGACGCAGATTCAGAGCTGGAAGCATTTTTCCATGAAAACAACAGCGAGGACAAAACAGTTCTGACAAAGAGCAGGAAGATCGACAGCAGACGCGGCTCACTGGAAGCGAGAGCAGGAGCCGCCTGGAGGAAAATCAATCCAAACACTGATGATGATGGGGTTTGTTTAACTTCATGTCAGGGAGAGCGGGGGGGTTCATGGAGTCCGGCAGCTTGTTTAAACTCAGAGGAACCAGATTTGTGTTTGCGAGTTTGTCTGCAAGTCTTTTCTTTGCAGCTCATCGCTCTTCTTTCCCAACTCTCCTTCATTTACAAAACGGAGGCTCGTCCCAGCAGCTCATAAACCTCGAGGGGGGGGGTCTGACACACACGCAGGGCTAAAAACCCGTTTTCTTCAGACCATTTCTCCAATAAAGAGTGATGGAATGAAGGATAAGAATGCAAAAAAAAATCTTTTTTGATGCTTTTTCGATGCCTTTTGTCAGACCATAAATTAAAAAGCGGCTTGCAGTTAAAAATACATTTCTCGACAATTGAACTAAAAGCAATAGCAGACATGTCCTAACAATTCACTGGATTTATCTCCAGTTTATTTTATTCAAGTGAACACTCTATCCAGGTATTCTAAACATGCTTCGCTCATTATTGTTTCCAAATGAAATGTGATGTTTGTTTACTTGACTAAAATATACAAAGATACTTTAGCACTGCATTTTTATGACCCTTCATACATATATAAACACCCCAAAAATGACCATTAAATATCCAGTTTAGACTATTAAAAAACAAAATAAATTAGATCATTTCTTAACAATAAAAACTGGTTTAAAAGATCAGCAGTTCCGATCCTCAGCTGTGATTTAGACCTTCATGGTCAAAGAGAGCAATAATCAAACGTTTACTGTTTTTTACTGCATTGTGTTTTGGGCGGAAAGTAAACTGTCTGTCAGCAGAACGGATCATTTAACGCGATTAGTCCAAAATTGTCTAGTTGACTAAAAGTGTTGCAGTGACAAAGCAAGAAAATTCCTGAGTATTCAGAACCACAAGTTTATGATTCAATCCATCATTCAACTAAATTTTTACCTTATGTTTTTTTTTTTTACTATTTTAGTTAGGCAGTAATGTGAAGGGTTTTGACTTGGACCCACACTGGGATAAGCTCATTGCACCCCCTGGGAAGCAAACCCTGGTGTCTTGCGTGCCGGGCCAACCCCCAATCAACTGAGCCATCCAGCCTAACAGCAAGAAGGCTCTGGTTCAAATCCCAGGTGGCCTCTTTCTGTGTGGAGTTAGCATGCTCTCCTTGTGCATGCATGGGTTTTCTCCAGCTGCTTCTCACAGTCCAAAAACATGCTTCATGGGTACATTAGTGTCTCCAAATTGTCTCTAGGTGTGCGGTCCTGCATTAGGTGCACGGTAGCTGGGATAGGCTCCAGCAACCCTGTGACCCCGAAAGGGTCTCAGTGGGTTCTGAAGATGGATGAATGGATGGATGGTTGAATAAATGCTTGAATTATTGACGACATAATAAATTCTTACACTAAAAACTAACCAAAGCTGGTTTATGCCTGAAAACACACACTACGCTGTAAAGGAAGTTTGTTCAACATTTGCCATAACGTTATGTTACATGTGATAAATGAAGATGAGTCTAAAACTGAGTTTTTAGAGTTTGGGATGAACTGATGCTGTTCTTCTTGACTCTGATGCACACACCTAGAAGGTTGACTGCCAGCCTCAATCCTTCCCAAATCCCCATCAACCACTTTAACTGGGGTAAGAGCAGAGAACAGAAGCAGAGGGTTCGGTATAATAAAAGCAGAGCTGGATCAGAACAGATCTCATCAGATCCTCTTTAGTCCTGCATGCACACACAGGAAATGCTTCATTATTCAGTGTTTTCGGATCTTGATGTCTTCTGACAGCAGCCTGGTTCTTCTCAGACTTCAGCATCTAAACACCTGACAGGTTCCTGAAGAAATGAACTTCTCTGAACTTCAAACGTCTGACTCATGAGATCCACTAAAGGTTTTATAGAGCTTAATAAATTTCAGAGCACAGAGCATACACCTGTCAAAGCCTAAAGCAGTAGCAGGGTTCACTGAAGTGGCGCGAAGAGGAGGCAGACCTGGCCTATGATCCTGTAAATCTAGGTTTGGTTGTTTGAACGAGTGGGCGTTCCCTCCATCAGCCTCCGTCAGCCACTAGGCCTCCTGTTTACTCACAAATGCACACGCTGACAGTGACAGAGACAGAGCTTTGGTCCTCGTTTATGGGACAGTCTGCCAGAGGACCTGAGAGCCACAGAGGGCATAGTTGCTTTTAAGAAAAGGCTTAACCTGGCTTTTAATTCATTTTACTCCTTTATTTATTTATTTTATTTTGTATTAGTTTATCCATTTTATTTTGTTCTATGAATTTACACTAGATTATTAATCATTCATAGTTTAATGTTTATTTCGGGTGCTTCCTCAGTTGGCTTTTAATTTTCCTGCTCGTTTTGATATTTTTTATTTTGTTTTGTCTTAATTTAAACCACTTTGTGTTATGTTTTTATTGGAAAAGTGCCATGCAAATAAAGTTTGATTTGATTTATTTTGATTTGACCTGTGGGCACACAAACAGTCGCTGGAGTCCGTTCTTCTGCAGACCAGCAGCCTGAAAGTGCTGACATGAATCTGCAGTTTATGCTCCTGCAGCTTTTTGTAAGACCCAGAGTAAAGCAGCAGCTGAAACAAAACTGTTAAAGCTGCCAATTATTATTTCAATCAAAATCAAAAGAAAATTCTTGAAATATGTGAGAATAGCAAGGATTTTTTACTGCTTTCATGGGGTTTAGGAAAAGCAGATGTTTGTCCAGTTTGGAGCCTTTAGATGAGAGTTAAAAAGATTTTTCAGATACTTTAAAGTCATCCAAGATTAATGAATGGAAAAACTGTCTGAAAAGTTTTTTATCTTCATTCCCAGGAGCATAAATCACTGTGTGACTGCGATCTCGCCCCCTGCAGGCCTCCGCCAGCATGTTTCTTGAAGACTGACAGAAGATGCAGCCGGACTGGAGTCCAAACCAACAAGCATCAGGACTTCCACAGCAAAGTTTATGAACACATAGGACCAACGAGGAAAGGACTGGTCTGAGGAAGACCAGCTGTAAAGCACAGAGGTGGAGGAGGGATGATGAGGGACTGAACGGCTGGTTCCCAAAGATAATATTTTCTGTTTCCTGAACCCCCTTCACATCTGCACACCCCGCTGTCTGCAGGAAATGAGAGGAAGTTGGTGTTAAATGTTCCTTCTGCTGTTCACAGGCGCAGATTAAAGCTTCTGCTGGGATTCACAGTTTGCACAGCTGCCCCCCCCCCTTCATTCCAGCATTTGTGTCTTCGGGAGCCTGAATCAAGGATACCATGGAAGACAGGGATTGTAGCAACGCACCAGATGTGAAGGATGGGCAAGCAGAGACTTCCTGTCAGAGCGCTGCCTCCAGTCAGCCTTGCGCTGGCTTGGATCCGACGCCGCGACTCCTCCCTTCTGTCACCTTTACTATCAGAGTTTGGCCTCAGGCCATTTTATCCCTCTTCTTGGTCCTGGAAAAGTCACGCCTCCGTGTTAGCTGGTGCTGGTCTGATTTGATCACCTTCCCTGTCTCTGTCAAAGAGAAATCCCAAAAATGGCCCTAAAGACAGAGCTGAATCCCTCTGAAACTAATTAACATTGGTCTGCTCTGACTGACACTTTAGTTTAGTTTGCCCTGCAGCAACAGAACAATACTGCAGGTCTGAGCCTCAGCTTAGGAAACTGCGCAGACCGACCTGTTCTCAATATGAGTCGCCAAGAACAGGCTGTTCATCTGCAGAAGTCAAAATAAAGATCTGAGCTAAAGTCGTAAGTTCTTTTAATTTTGAGCAGTTTGGACCGTAAAGAACTGCTTGGTTCTTATAAAAGCGATCAAAGTGGTGATGTAAACAGCATTTACTGTCTGGCTGAGGCGCCAAAAGAAAGAAGTGCAAAAGCTTCTAGTGAGCTTTTAAAAAAGGAGGAGACGTTAAAGGAAATGGGATGGGAAAGGAAGAAAGTCTCGTCTGAACACAAAGTTTTCGTGAAAACTTCTGTTTCTGGGTGGATCAAAGATGAAGGAATGAAGATGAGTCACAGGGAAGAAAACTGCAGACACGTCCGGTTCTGATGTTTAAATGGGAACCAGTCAACACTGGAGAGGATATTCAGCACAGGCTTCACAGATGCAACAGATTACCCCCAGCCAGCTATAAGCTTCATGAAATAGACAGTTTTTAAGAAACCTGGCAGAAATATGAGGATATAAAACCCTCAATTTTCACTTTGAAACATGTTTCTGCTCAGAGGAACCAAACCTCGGCATCCATTCTGACGTTTGTGAGGACGCTGTGAGGAAGATGTTGGTGCAGAAAAAAATCTGATCTTATCTTTCCACGCTAATATTTACAAAGTGAAACGCACTGCAGGCAGGAGGAAACAGACCGAGCTTCCATGTTTCTTCATGTTGTCCCCCATCATGCTCGGCTCACGTATCCTCTTTGATCAGCAACAGATTGTAAGCGACTTCCTGTCACATGACTGCGACATGGGCTGGATGAAAATTTCCAACAAGCTTTGAGAATGAGGTAAAAAAGTTGGAGTCCAAATATCCATAGTTGGATGTGATAACAGCATTTTTCCACTTTACATAACAGAAACATTTGCTCTAAAAAACGACCCAAGAGAGTTTAGGGACTGAGACAGCCAGCGTCTTAAGACAAATCTGTTTTTGGTTTTAAATTCTGACTTCCTGCTGTGACTGAAAATAAATTTAATGCAAGGGGACCTGTTGTTCTTGAAGCTGATGTTAGTATCTTTGTTTCCATGTTTCAATAAAACTCTGTCAGCTCAAACTCATGGAGCTGTGAATAAAGTGATTAAGAACAGTTTTATTTTCTAGAAACAGACTTTTCGGACTAACATGAGAACCAGAGCTTCGTTAACCTACGTGAACATGGAAACAACGTTAGGATGATTTTGGAACTGTTCATTCTGGACTTATGGAGTCTCTCAAATATAAAGAGTAAAAAGCGTAAAGAGTGGCTCAGAGGAAATGTGAGCAGCCATGAAGGGCAGACTGTCAGAACATTTCACATTAAACGTAGTGAAGATCCTCCCTCTGCTGTTCTCTTCACACGGCATATCCCCTATTAAAAAGTATTTAGTGGCTATGACTTTATACCTAATAGTATAAGTATACCAAATATACTATAGAGTCAGACTGTTGGTGTAGTGTAGGAAGTATAGAAACTAAAAAACGTCTTCAGACTAAAATAGAACATTTTAAGTTTAAAACATATGTTGAATAAGAAGTAAACTTGAAGTATACTATCGCACTTTTAGGCTACTGTATTTTTTGGAAAATGAGTAGCTATCTTTTTATTTTATTTATTTATGTATTTGTTTTTTGCATAGTTTGGCCAGGGGTGCGACTTATACTTGGGAGTGACTTACCATATATGTGATTTAAAATAAAAAAAAGATATTGCCTCATTTTTTATTTTTGTATTTTCCTACGAGCAACCGGTTGCCCTTTAGCGGTTGTTTCCCATTAATAACCGTTAAAGGGCACTGTAAATGTATCAGCGTTTGCTAGGGCTGGGTTGATAAAATCGATTCATTTGATTGATCAATCTGAATCGATCCAAGCTTAATAAATCATCAATTGATCCATAAAAGTAGAAGTCGATCTTTTCTTTTCATGTGACCAAATGTAGAACAGCAGTAAAGCCAAAGTTGGCTAGCTTGCTGCTGACGTATAATGGAATTTCACAGCGGACAGCTAATGCTAATGCTCGGTCGACCTAAACATGCATTACAGGCATACATTTTCTCTCTCTCACTCTTTTAAGGAAACCTTTTTAATAGTAACCATTTGTGGTCTAAAGCACCGTTTTTTTCTCAAATCTTCTGGAATAAATTGTAATGCTATAGCGTGAGCTCCGCCTAGTGGCCAAATGAAACACCCTACAGGAGAGACAGAAGATTAATTTTTGTAATGTGAGTCAGTTTAGAGCCTTTACAATATTAATGATCTGCGCTTTTTTGTTGGACCTTCTCCATTTGAAAAATCATGTAATGCTGTATGGTGTTAACAATGATATTCAAAGTATGTCAGCTGTATCAGATTAATATGAATATTTTCAAAACATATATAGATTATTATTGTATTTTTATACAAATATGTCTAAATATGTAAGCCATGTACATTTAAAATTGAATTGAATTGAATCGAGTGGATCAAAAGAATCAAAAAATCGAGAATCGAATCGATCCAGGCTCTGGTGAATCGAATCAAATCAATTCTGGAAATTGTTGATAATCCCTAACTCCTAGTATTACTGACAGCAATCCAGAAGAACAAACAGAGATTCTGATGTCCTCCTCATCTTCAAAATTATTTTCTTCTTTGCATTGAGCAATTTTAATTCTCGTGTTTATTTTTTTCCTTCCTTGGACTGTGCAGGACAATAAGTCATCACACTGGGCCACAGAGACACAGAAGCACTGAAAGCACCGTCAGTCAAGGATTTAGGCAAGGCGTTACGTTACGTAACCCTCTTGAGTAGAATATCCATCCTCGTGGGATTCTGTAGCTCATACTATGGCTGTAGCTGTAGATCAGTCTAAATAGCTACTCAACCCTGTTAAATATATGACCAGACACACAAGTTTTCCTTGGATTAGACGTAGGAGCTGTGCCAAAAACATATGGTCGGGTTTGTTTTGGGTTTCAAACATAACAGTCAGCTGCGTCTCCCAGCTTTATGTTCATGACACTGTCACAAGGCAGAAGGCAGAGCTGACCGAACTTCTGTTCAACCACTGACTCTCTAGTCCTCATCAGGACTTGTGTTACTATTATTGAGGATTTAAGGGAAGGACTTTCAAAATGAAACAGGGCAATGGTTCTCCTGGAACAGACAAACGGTCAGGGCTTAGAGGTGCTGCGATTCCCAGGTTTTGTTTCTTAGTTTTTCACCTTGTTAATCAAAACCTGAATGACACTCGTCTCTTCCAACCATAAGGATGTTCTACTCTTATTTGGGACAAGCCACTTTCAGATTCTAGTCAAACATATGAACAGAGTTGTTTTTCATATTTCTGTTTCAGTGTTTGGCAGAACGCTTGTCTGTTTTGTCTTGAATGTGAACATAGACATATAAAACAAGGGAGGGTTTGGTTCTACTAAAACAAAACAAAGGACAACGCATAACTCACTATGTTGTGCTGGAGGGATCTTAATGCCCCTAAAGCTGAGCAGAGCCATGTGTGATGAAACAAAGCTTTCATTATACCTGTGTCTACGCTAATCATCTGCAGGCAAATTCTCAGCGTTTGTGTTAATCTGAAGATGCTTTGTGTGTTTCTGGCCAACTTTCCCACTTAATAGAAGAAAAATGAAACTGGAGGAGTTTGTGGTTGCAGCTGGAGCTGCAGGAGCGTGTCGGTTTGTGCTGTTAACTGTGCTGTCAACTGTGTCGGCTGTTAGCAATAAATAAAAGTGGCCTGTAAAATGATTCCAGCAGAGAAACTCGGCTTCAAACACGAGAACTGCAACAAACACGAGCGACCCGTTCCAACATCACCCCCACCCCCAACTCGGCTGCTGTTCTTTGCTCTTCAACAACCGTGTGGTTTTCATTTGCAGACGCCGTTTGCAAACCGTATTCATCTCTGCAACAATGAACCTACCGACCAAAAACTCTGCTCTGAGCGCCGGTTCTGGATTTCATAGTTCATCCTCTCTAAGGTGAAGAAGTCTTGATGACTGCAGACTTCCTGCTGGAAACCAGAATCTAAACATTTATCAAAAAAATGCTACATCAACAGGAGAGCAACAAAATCTGCTATCAAACCTATGTCTGAGTAAACCATGAGGAAAGCATTAACATTTTATTTTATCTTTACTTTCTCATTGAAGCTGAATTAAATAGAGGAGATGATGCGGATCCAATGCATTTGAATAAGCAACCACCAGGGGGAGGGGTTAAAAACTTCAGCTCTGGGCTGTTTTACATTAAAAGACCAAACAACAGAAATAAACACATTCACAATTTAGCTCCACTTAAGTCCATGCCTCCACTCCCATTTATTCTTTTCTGTGTGAGGATTTACGACACAATATCTTTATGCAGTCTCTTTTTTCTATCCAGACTGCATTGTGCTGAAGACCGATGTGAACGCGCTATTTGATTCACATTAGACTGTAGGATCTGAACCACTGGTCCCCAACCTATTTCAGGCCACAGACCAGTTTAATGTCAGGCTATCTTTTCACAGACCGACCAGCACGAGGCCGAAATGGGGGTCCGATTTTTTTAACCTCCATTTTCTCTTAACTTTTAAGGGTAACAGTTATCTGCGTACACTAAATCCTCTGGCATTTTCTAAATAGGATCATAAATCCACAGTTTGAACAACTTTAGCAGCTATTAGCAGCAGCATCCTCATAACATTAAACAGCCAACTGCGAAGTTTTCTGCATTATTATTATGGTCTGTGGGAACAACTGCCACAATCAAACCATATTTAGAATAAAGACTGTAAAATTGGCCGTAGCTCAGGCCGTTGAGCCAATCCATTATTATTAAATTCCAATTTCATTTATTTTCAAGTCAAAGATTCCCTTTGTTTCCTCTCTGGATTTTTTTCTCCCAAAAGAAACTTTCCAAAAACATTTGTTTTTTTGTTGACTTTGCTAGCTTAGTGGTTTCAATTTAGCGGCTGTCGCAGCCACTTTAAGAACATAGCAGATGAATTTTCGTCATGTGACTGAGCGACTTGACATGCTTCAAGAATGAGTCAGAATCCAGCAGTTTTTCAAAACAAAACTTCCTACAGATTTAAATTAGAAGTAAAATGCAAAACTGTAGTTTGTGTATTTTTTTATCTGCAACCTGGTACCAATTGTCCAATGGACCAGTACCAGTCCACAGTCTCGGGGTTGGGGACCATTGACCATTAATAGTGCCCATCTTCCAACAAATAGTTAAACAGATGTCATGCAGATTTGTCTATTTTTTTAAAGGACGGGGTTTATTGCTATCATACCATCAAAATGGAGATAACTGTAAAACAAAAAAATGACTTTAACCAGCCCAAACAAACCAACAGGTCATGTGACCACATCATTCATCAGCATTCTGCTCCTTTTCAGCCAACTCCATGGAACGGTTCCTGAAAGGAAGCTATCTCAGTAAGTCCAGACACAGGAACTGTTTCTGCTCCGACAGCTGCATGTTTCTGTTTTCAGTTTGTCAATTGAAGCTGAGTGTTTTCAGACGGTGAAGCACGTGCACTCGCAGCTGAAGCTCTGTGACCTTCTGATGAAGCTCCTGATTTACCCGCTGTTGTTGGGTTCCTCTGGGGAATGTTTGGCGGTCTGAAGCCGTCCGTCCGCTGAGCCATGCACGTACACACTTCAAGGGGGAAGCTCAAGCACTGCCTGCTCAAAGACGTCACATCAGCCACCCACCTTGATCTGTGCAGGAAACTCTTATCAAGACGGTGGGGGCAACAACTTCCTGTAGAGGGAACAACATTAAACAATTGCATGCCCCTCTGGTGTCACACACAGCAGTGACACCCGTGTCCCACTGGGACCTCAGCTGGACTTAAATATAACTAAGAGCTGAATCAGACGCCGTACTGCACCCTCTATTTCTGCTCCTTCCCAACCTTCTCTCGGTGACCCCCGCCACTGAAGTGGTTTGCTTCTGACCTTTCAGAACTCCTCAGTTCTTCCCAGAGAACCAGGCCAGCAGCGGACTACAGCAAGCGACACAGACGTCTCGCTCAGACTTGCATCTAGAGACACAGCTGGGACTGTTAACTTCAGGATGAAGCCTGACCCCACCCCCCTTTCACCTGTGCAGACACAACACCACCACTACCCTGCAGGTTTCACCATGACTCACTGCTGTTTCAAAGATCAGGTTCAAAGACTTTGAGGGAAGAATGGACTGATGATTTGTGCTGCTAAAGGACATTTCAGAGGCAATTTTTCTGGAGAATATAGCAGATTTCAGTGTTTTTCTTCCAGCCCTGGGACAGTCCTGTAGACTCGGCTGCAGTAATCAGGATTGCTGATTAAAGTCCCTTCCTTCCATGGATGGAAAAAGTTCATCTGCATGTGATCAGAGACCAGGGGTTTTTTTCATGGAAACTACAGTTTTTGTGGATTTCACACCTCCCAGACCAAGATAACTTATAGAAGAAACCAGCAATGGATTAGACCAGAAGGACTGTTTAAAGTGGCAGAACACGAGCACAACTTAAGGTTTGATCCCAATTTAACACAATAGATATGAGATAATACGTTACCGTTGTACCTCAGCAGGGTCAGGTTTTTGATGCTCTTGATTTTTCGATATATAAAAGGAAACTTAGTCACTGTGAACTAGTGTTTAATTAACCCTTGTTCCATCTTAGATAACACCACCCTTACATTGACGTGTTCTCTCTACCATGACAAAGGTAGATATAGGTGGAAAGATTTCATGTAATCCATGGACACCGGTGAGGTTCACAAATCATTGAACAAAAAAGGTTCACCCCACTGTCTGGTGGGTCTGATGACCCAACTCCCAATGTTAAAGTGCCTAGGATAGCACAAGGGTTAATGAGCCCTGTTTAAAATCACACCGTTCTGTTTCGGGGAGCTGACCATTGCAGCCACAAAGCAGATCCACAGGACCCTATACTGCAGCACTGTAATGATGAGGATTGACCAAACACTGCCAGGAAGCTGGCATTGACCAATCAGGGTCTGGGATTTGGTTGTGACGTATGGGGGGGTCTTTTAATTCAGAGAACTGCCAACCATTTGAAAGATTAATTAAGGTGAAGAAATGAATATTTGCATTTATATTGGAATAGAGCTGTGAAAGAAAAAGCCTGGAGGAAGATTCGCATCTCTTCCAACTGTAAGCATATTGTTGGGTAGCAACAGTCCAGTGTGAACCTGACTTTACAGTTACAGTTCTGCTTCAAATACCAACCTTCAAGTCAAAGGTCCATTTGACCAACTGCTAGGCCACGACCACTTTATCCTCGTGCATTTGTCCTTAAAATGATCAGGTTTCCCATAAAGCACTGATGGTAGGAAGACCGAACAGAACATTGGAAGGTTCAGTTAGTGGTAACAGTTTTCTTTGATGACTATTGTGTCTGAACTGTAAGAATCTAGTGTAATTTTTCAACATAAATCATGCAGACTATATAGGTTCATCTCTCTACCTGAAGAGGAAACAGTTGCAGATCTCTTTTTCAATGGTGTATTTATACAAATGTGGAGCAGGGCCACTCACTCTGTGACTGTTTTCTACAAAGTGATTCGTCTGTCCACATGGAAAGCATCTCTGGCTGTCACTCAAACATCAAAGCACAGCCAAATATTCAAACCTACAACTGCGGAGACACAAACACCCGACCAACGGGCCACCGCAGAAAGGGGTGAAGGATGAATGTGAGGTTTGCCAAAGAAAATATGCCAAGAAGAAAAGGATTTTCAAGGAAACCAGAGAGGGAACATGCTAATTGTGGTTTATTTTCATATCAGACAGATGTTTTGTCTTCTTATCATCTGCTTTGGTTCATTCTCCCCTTGTTTGTTGGGGTCAGCGAGGAGAGCCCAAGCCGCTCACTGCGCTGCCACAGCGGGACCAACAATGAGCGTTTCTTCTGTCTGTCGGAGCGACCGAGGGTACGCCGAGGTTACAGGCAGCAGCAGAGAAGAGCGGCCGTACATGAAAGCCGATTGTGGAATGTCGCTAATGATGTGTTCAATTAAGTTCAATTAGCCTAATTGTCCTCTGTGTGTGGTGAGAGGCCGGGAAGAAGGCCGGAGACAAACTGGGATGGAGGAGAGGACTTTAAAAAGACAGCGCTGATGGAAAGAAACCAGTGGACAGATAGACATTGTGCTGGAGCTGCTAAACAGAGGTTGACACTTCGCCTGCGCCAAGAATCCAGTCGCCTCTTTGCTCCTTTGCTCGCCGTCGCCCAAAATAATTACTGTGCTCACTGAATGCATCAGCTCTTCCAGACAAAGTGCGGTACTGGCTGGGTGCAAAGTTTTCTCACAGCAGCTTGGGTTACATCTGACAAAAACAACAAGCTCGTATGGAAAGGGCTGCAGCTAGAAAACCCTAAAATAGGCATTCGGCCGGATATAGGACAAGGTATGACGGGGGTGGGCTTTTGATGGACTGTTAACAACAACCAGCAAGATAGCGGCTCAAAGAATAAAGAACACAGCAGCAAAATCGACAGGAAGAGAGTAATAGTCAGGGGTCAGTGAGTGTCTCTATTGATGTAAAACCGTTAGGTAAAACTGCTTGTCATCTTCTTATATCGCAACAAAAAGGCGACCGAAATGACTTCATTTTGTTAGGACCGGATGTAAACCATTTTCTATGGGTGACGTCCCACTTACTCTGTCCAGTTCTCTGATACAGTCAATGGAATCTCCTCAAACTTTCAAAATAAGACATTCTTTCAAAATTCTTCTTTACTGGCACCTTGCATCAAGAAAGACCAAATTCAAACCTCCCAGAGGGTTTGAGGTGGAAATTCTTCCACTAAGACTGGAGTTAATTTGACGACATAGAATCTGTTTTGCAACCAGAATGTTAGCCAAGGGTGGAAACCCTCTTGACTAGATGAACAAACATTGTCTTAGACTGATAATTAAAAACAAAGAAACAGAAGAAGTTATGAATGGGAAAAAAAAAGGCTAAATGTGAATCAACTAGTGTTTTTTTCCGATGCTGTTGTCCCTCTGTGATTTTTACTGCTGATTTCCAGAACAACAAGAATGTCAACACTAAAACCCAAAATAAACCTGTTTTTAAAAACATTTCCTCGATCCTATAATAGCTGTTTCCTGCTTCCTGATTGCTGATTTTCTTTTCTTGTTTTAGATTCCCCAGTTATGTGAGTTGTTGTTGGCTTGAGCGCCCCCTAGAGGAAAGTTCACCTACACACATTTGAGTTATAAAGTATGTGAAATTACAGTTAAAAACACGTGTTTCTGGGGTGTTAGCCTTTTAAACATGCTGCCAAAGCACAAATAAAGGAAGGAACAAAGGTGCTGCAATAAAACACAGATTTTATATATGATTGTAAAAAAATAACCTCTGCAGAGGTTTTACTTGGATATCAAATTTTTCATACACATTTTTTATCTACTCAATTCATTGAGGTTTTTTTTATTCTCTTTCTGCATTTTGTCTTTTTTATCTAATGTTCAACAAAAATTTCCAGCCCCCTAATATTCAGGATGACAAAAATTTTTTTTATGTTTGAACTTTTCTGCTTTCAAATCAACTAAAACTTCAGAAAAAGTCCCTTCAATGTGCATCTTCCAGCCTCCTGACTGACTGTGCATTATCAAAGGCAGATTTCATGCCTTTTTAAACCACCTCTTTACTGCCTGGATGAGGTTTACAGTTAAGAGAACAGCCTTCATGAAAGTTTAGAGCAGAAACAAAACTGAGCGGAGAGCTCCTTCAAGACGTTAAAAGAGGCTCAGAGCTCGGCCAGCATCTCCTTTTAAGCTGGTCAGAACTGCTGCAGCAGGTGATCAAAAAGCCAGCGATGCTTTCTGCCCCCCAGTGGCAGAGAGTTCCGCTGTTCATCACATTTTATAACAGTTATGTGATAAGATCGCATAAGTAAGAATCATAAACTGGTCCGTTTTTTAGCTCCTTCACCCCTCCGTGTTATGAGACGGACAAACTCCAGTCTGGAAGCTTCTGAAGAACCAGCGTCTGAACGGCTTTAATGTCAGTTTGAGAGCAGGAAAGTAGAGAAGGAGTCTGCTTGAAGTTCTGTTTTTTCTTTCAGTCAAGCTGCTCCGTTCAGCCTGTTTGCACAGATCCACTTCATAAAAATCTTTTCCGTCTGCTGATTCAGACTCTCGCCTACAGAAGTGGAGCAACAGAAAATCCAGAGAAAGCAAACGTCACGATCCTGTCCACAGCGCCAAACTGACAGATCAGCTGAAGGAATTTGCCGCTTGGCACCGAGAGGTGATCTGATGTTCAAATGTTAAAAATGAAAATTGCTCAATCTCTTCTGGGTAAAGTTTTCTGCTTTTCATCTCCTACTGTAAGACAAAATAACCCTAACACATCTGCTCTGTTGTTCATGTATCTTAAAACTTGCAGTAACCTTTTGTAAGAGAAGTGAGGTGGAACTGGAGCGGAGACACTAGCCTGCTTTTCTGGAGCACCTCACACCCAGGAGACCTCATAAATGCTAAGCTGTGAACCGTCACAGACATGCTGCAGATGGGGGGAACCGGGCCCTGCCACAGGTCTGCAGGTCAAAGGTGAGCAGAAGGTGGAAGAGCACAGTCAAAAGCCGGGGTGGATCCCTGCTCCCTGACCAGATCTCTGCTGCTCCCCTCTGTCCAAACAACACCTAAGAGGCAAAGCACACAGAAGCTCCAGCCCCCTGACTTTAAGCAGATAATGAGCTATTCTCAGAAAACAGCAGGATACGGGTTATTTAAGGGGGTGGGGGGTGTCAGCTGAAAGAGTGCACAGGTGGAGTTAAGCAGGTGGACACACATGTTGGTCTTTTTTTCATTATGGGGTTTTTTATCGACACAATGCATTCCTCGTTGATCCTTTAACCCACACTAAAACGTGAGGATCCGCTCAGGATCCAGGGTGGTCCTCACAGTTTATAAGTGTGTTTCTCCCTTTTCCAATAATCTATTTCTACTCTTTCTTTTTGACAGTTGCAAGAGTTTCTAAAGGTAGGTTTTTTCTTGCTTCTTCTCCCATTTTTAGTCCTGACCTCATACTTTACCACCTTCCGAGGGTTTCAGGATGATCCCTGTTGTAGTTTTCTTGCCTCAATTACTTTTACTGTTGGATTTTTGTTATTTTTCTTAACTAAACGAGTTCTAAAAAGCTTTCGGTCATAGACAAGCTCTGGAAATCCGGATTCCTTCAAATCATTGCAAAGCCTTCTAGGGGAATAATAATTTAAATGATTCAACTCCGATCCATCCACAAACGCACTGAAAATGCAGTTTTACAGGCTAACTCTCAGGTCAGTGTTTGCTGTGTGTAATGTTGATAGATTAAAGTTGACTTCCCACTCACAAATTATTGCTGCTGCTTTCCATCCATCAAAACAGATGTATGTGTCTTCACAGTGGTTGTTATCGGCGCGCTGCGCTGACTTCCATTCATTTGACACTCTGGAGTCAAACTCTGACCTCAGCTTGACCTTCAGACCCCAACCCAGGTGGGATGCTCCCCCATGTCAGAAGGGGTCCCAGCAAAACCAACAGACCCCATAAGAGTTGTATTTACAAAAGGCTCTGATGAGGGTTCAAAGATGCCTACACACACACACACACGCGCACACACGTGCACGCACACACACACGGCTCGGGTTTGACTCACCTGCCTCAGCGAAAGTGATGATCTCCGTTGTTTCTTCTGAGTCGCCGCCGTCTCCCATGTGAGCAGCGGCTGCTCCTCCCATGCCTCCGCCGCCTCCTCCACGGCCACCCCTCCCCCGCATCTCCTCCTCCCCCCCGATCTGAACGCTGCCGTCCTCGGCCACTCGCCCCACGTGGAGTTTGCGCAGAGCGTTAAGGAGGGCGGCACGTGGCACCGGCCGGGTGATGTTGGGACGCTCCTGCAGGTGCAGCATGTTGAGGATGTGCCTCTTCACAGCCTCCACCACGTCTTGTTGAGCCGCAGCCTCCTCCTCCCTCTCATGTCCTGCTTTGTCATCACCATCTCCCGCCATCACCCCTTCGTTTCGCCGCATCCTGGCCAGGGCGCAGGAGGGGCAGTGGGAGCTGGAGGAGGTGTCCAGCTGAAGCTTTTGGTGAGGATGAACACTCAGGGAAAGAGGCTGGAGCATGGGAGCTGGGTCTGAGGTCGATCCGGAGCCCCGGACCTGGACCAGCAGCAGAAGGGCCCAGCTGAGTAGTGGGAACACTGACATGATGGCAGGAGACACTTGACGGGCTGAAAGGCTGGTTCTGAGATGCTGTCTGATGCAGATGCACAGATGGGACAACAGAGATGAAGACACCTCTGATTTCAGGCAAGAATCAAAAAATGAAGAAGTCTTCTCCTCCTCTGTCAGTCTCTCCGTTCTCCTCCTCTCTGAAGTTTGGAGGCAGCAAAGTTGAGCTCAGCTCACAGTCCACCTGCGAAACGGAGGGAAAAAAGCTGCAAAGAAGCGAGTGAGAGGACGAGACCAAAAAAAACAACGGCGAGCGAGAAAATGAGTAATCCTTATCTTTTTTGTCAGGGACAGATGGCTGTGAAATGTGGAGGCGTCACACGAGCCAAAGAAAAAAACAACAAAAAGAAGAGAAAAAAAGTCAGATGTGATGAATGGATGAAGGGAAAGTGTTGCCGTGCTCCCTGGGCGAAGTCACTGCAGAGTGTGTTTTCGGCGTGTGTCAGTTGGACTAAGTTATCCCAGACGAAGGGAGTTCCTCTCTGCCTCTTTCTGGCTCTGCTCCCCCCCTCTCTGCCTCTGTGAGAGTTGAATGCCGTCTCTGGTTCACCAGTTGAATGGTTTTAGCGGAGTGGGCTGGGCCGCCTCTCTCCTCCTTGCTCTTGTCCTTCTTTGCCTGCCTCTGCCACTCTCTCGCCTCCTACCATCATTATATCTGTGTCCCTCCTCCTTCAGTCTCGTCCAATCTCACACAGTGACTCATAGCACTTTTTACCTTTCTCTCTGTGTGGTTGTTCACAGAGAAGCTGGGATTCCTTTGCCCCCCCCCGTCAGTGAATCAGTCATGCACTGAGGGGAAAAAACTGCCACAAACGTGACTCCTCTTTCCGTCTGACCGTCAGCAGGCCTGTCTGATGTGCTGCATGTCTTCAGTCTGGTTGAGCCTCGTCTCTTGACAAGCCCCACCTAGACAGTCTGGGATCAGGATGTGAGCGGCACTCAAGGGTCGGCATCTTTCAACACCTCAATCCACCATAGTGGAGGAGAAGTCCAAGACTTCCAAGAGTCGGGAAAGGGAAGTCCAGCTGATCTAGAAGAGGATGACTGAGAATAAAACAGTCCAGCACTGTGAGAAGAAGCCACAGAAATCCGAAATCCTCCTGTTTCTGGTTCCTTTGATGATTTCTGTCCTTATAATGAGACCTTTTACTCAGACCTTTAATTAAAACCCACACACAGGGGGAAACTATGAAGGGGGGCAAGGGCCCTGCTAATACTTGTCCCCCAATTTCTAGTCAATTTTAGTATCATTATTGACAAAGTAAGAAATGATCACACAAGCTTCTTTAAAATATCGGTGTAACAATTCAGTTTAATGATTTGATTCATCATAAGTTGTTGTTGTTGATCAGATTCATAGTCAATCCTGTTTCGTTTTGTACAATCCCATTCACTGACCTAGAATGGATCTAGGACATATTTAATCAAAACTTCAACCTGACTCAGAGAGAAATACCTGGTACTAAACAGTCCAGGGATTTACGGATTCCTTGGATTTTTTTCAAGTGTAAATTAAATATATGTCCAAACAAACAAGTAAACAAGAATGAACGCCAAATCCATTCACATTTTAGTTTCCTAAAGTTCATGAAGTAAATGTTTTTCCACGTCCAAATAATCCAAAGGGAACATTAGTAGAACATTGTAGCACACTGTCTGGTCACATGTCTTTGCTAAATTTAAAGTTTTTCCACACATTGGACTGGAATGATGGACTGATCAGTTTTTGCTGCTGTCATCACGTGTGTTTTCTGCTGTGATGACGATTGGTGATTTTAACATTATAGTAAAATAAACCTACCATGTCTCAATCCAAATGGTATTTTCCAATATCAATCATCGATTTATATAATTTTGAAGTGACTTTTAATGATATAAGTCGGTTTGATTAACAACTTGCGTCTGACGGATCGACGTGTTTAGATGATTTTAAACGAAGCCCCTCAAATGAATTTTCTCACCCCTTTATTGTGTGTCTCACCCCATCTGGGCTTCCACTCTGCTGTCCTCATTTGCCTCCCTTCCAAAGTCTTTGCCCCACTGAATGCTCTCTTCTGCTCATAATGACCTGAGAACGGGATAAAAGCCAATGCCATTCAATTATTTATACAGAACAACCTAAGTTACTCAAAATGCTTCACAAGTTACAAAATAAAGTCAAATAAATTTATAAATTAAACAACAAAAAAACGAAACATAAAGACTCACATTCCCCGACAGAAACGCAAAATATATTTTATTTGAACTAATTACATTTAAAATATATATATATAAATGAACAGTTGAAGCACAGGGTCAGAAGTTTTAAAACTGTGGTTTTAAAAGTGATCTGTATTCTGTGCAGCTCGGAAACTTTAAAGCCACTTATTCCTCAGCTTTGGTAGCAGACCAGAGAAGGTTCTGTTCCTCCCGTTTCAAAACACTTCGGTATCAGAGATAATTTCTAAAAGCCTTACACGTTTTTAAAAGAACTTTAGGGAAAAGGACAAACTTCAGGTAACATATGATGAATTACATAAAGGAACTGTGGAGGGGTTTTCCTAACATCTTTCAGGAAACTCATGACATTGGTGACCATCATCTCCATCTTCCCTGCCTTTATCGTAATCCTCTGTCAACTTTTCCTAAATATCTGGTTGAGTGACTTCATCTGTCCCAGTGTTTGGTTTAGTCAGAATTCCTCCAAAACGTCCCGTCATATGATCATGCCCATTTGGGGGATTCCGTGGATGGTAGGATTCTGGGATGTTTGAACAGAATTCATCAGAATTAATGAAGAGGTTCTATTAAAATTAACAGCATTCAGTTGAATTTGAAATAGTTATATTTTGAAGGAAACATATCTGCAAGCTACAAGTGATGACATGGTAGGAAAAATTCAGCTAGATGTGGTCTCTGACACGCATACAAACTGTTCTAACAGCTATTTAAAAAAAAAGCAATTGACTCAAACAAATTCAAAGAAACATTTCTGGGGTTATTTTAAGGAGCTCCATCAATTTGTTAGACTTTGAGCAGTTTTTATTGGAGAACCACGGAGAGGAGTCTGTGCTTCCGGAAAAGAAACTGATGGCTTTGCGGAGTTTTCCCAGGTTTACTTTACTAACTCCAAACAGAATAGAGGGATGTAGTAGGCTCACTGAAGGTTTTGGTGGGCTGCACAGGAGGGAAAAAACGTTCCTCTTCTGCAGAAATGGAAATCAATTCTCTTGAACTTGTTTAGAAATAGAAAGAGATTCAGACGCTCTGTCGAGTACGACATAGTTAGTGGTTTCTGTTTTCACTCAGAAATCATTCGTCTCAGGCAGCAGTCATGAAGAGATTCGAGTCAGATGTGACTGTAGAGGAAGCTGAGGAGACTCAGTTACACAACGAGGCTTCCTGCTCTCTTCAGATGTCTGGGATTCTCCTCTGACGTCCCCTCTGCAGGGAAAGTGTGTGTTTGTAGAAACACTCGTGAGCTCACCGTACGTCCCGTTGCCTTATAAAGGCTTTGCAGTGAGATTATGAGCATTAACATGTCTGCACTGGTGTCTTCTTTAAATAAGTCTCCGCCTCTGACTCATCAAGCTCTCGTGGCAGTGGTGGGGCTTTGATGATTCCTGTTCTTAGGCTGCCTGTTGGTCGGAAAAACCGCATCCTGGACATTCAGAACAGCTGGAGGAGGGGACCAACATCTTCAAAACGCCATATTTATTTAAAGTTCAAGTGGATATCTGAGCGTTTCCAAACATGTCAAGCAGAGTCTTTGGTAACCAGGTCTGAAGTCTCGCAGAAGTTTTGAGGAATGTTTCCGTCCAAAGAGGCAGATCAGCCTCAGAATCAGTTTGTGCTTTCATCCCGCTCTTGTGTGCTTCTTTCATTCATGCAGATCTTTAAGATGTTTTGTTTGTACTTCTGCTCATCCAAACATTTCAGAACATTTCACAGCAGGAGGATGAAGTGAGGGTCTTCATCATGTCAGCATGTGTTTTCAGTGTGTGTTTGTTTTTGGGACTGGCGGGGTCAGGCCCTCTTTAGCTCTCCCCACTTTACTCTATAAACTTGCCGTACTTTGTAGATTTGTTTGTATTTTAACCAGGACACCTGGCCGTAAATGTGAAATAAACAGAAGAAGCTGGTAGTTTGAGAGACACCAAAATGCTCCCTCTAGTGGCCAATAGATATAGACCCACTGTGACCTTAAACTACCTTTTTCCGTCTTTCAACAATGTTAACCTGCAGGTCTCACGACTTGTTAAAATCATATTTGTAATGGATTCTTCCTACAGAACAACCTCCGTGTTTAGTGGAGCACAGTGGGAAAGAAAGAGAATGAAGGAGAGAAGAAGGACTGTTAGGAAAGACAAGGGAAGAAAACAGAGCTGCCCAGAGGAAGGGAGGAGAGGGAGGCAGAGGAAGCGAAGGGTGTAGGATGAAAGAAGAAAAACAAATATCTGAGAGTTCAGTTAGCCTGACAGCTACGGTTTAAAAGGCAGCAGTCCAGAAGCGTCCAGACGTTCTTCTCAAGACTCTTCACATGAGCGTCTCCTGAGGCCACAGAGGCTTCACAGATTAGCCGGGAATTTACTGGCTTCTGAAAGTATTTGGTAGGTGTTTGTGGTGACAAATCAAAGAAGCTTAACTTGGAGTTGGAAGCAGATCTCGTGCCACCAGGTACTGATTTGGCTTTAGATGTTCTCAGGAATCCATCTGTTTTTCCATTGGGAAATTATATCACGCCAACTGTCACCTCTACGGACCAAACCCCCCCTGGTTCATTTCCACCTTCGGCAGAACGCCACATGTGAGGGAGACATCGCAGCAGTCGTAGTGTTTTAGCTTTAAAGGATTTAAAGATCAAAACTGAGGTGGAATTTTATTCAATTTATTCAAATTGTTGTTAATCAGAAGCAGACAAAAAAAGGCGGTTTGAGCTTATTTGTTACTTAGAAAACACACTGGGTGGGTTATAATTTCCCAGCTCCACTCCATTACTTATAGACTTATAGACAAATAGATCCATCGACATCTTTGTTTTCCTCATCTGAGCATGAATCTGCCTCAGAACTGATTGCTCCAATATTTATCGTCATTTTTGTTGCACCACTAACGTTATCTCTGGATTTTGGGGGCATGTAAGCTGGCGGGACAGCGTGTAAACAGATAGGTGAAGGGAAGGGGGCAGTATTGCTTGGTCCCCATCCCGCCCACAACTCAGAGGTGAATTTCTAATGAACTCCTGCCGCTCTGCAGAAAATATGTCCTAGTAAAAACACAGTGTTTTTTAATTTAGGCTAAAGATTGAAGAAACCACTGGGAACACTTTGAAAATAGCTCAAATAAAATCAAAGTGGAACTTTAAAGGAATCCTTAAATGTCAAGTCTTTGAAAACGCTGCACACAAAGAAAAGTCAGGATCTCCAAATGTGCCGACCGATAAACCACTCTGTGAAACCTCCAATGAGTGTAACATAAACAGAAGCATTTACCAGAATCATGATAGTGTTTCATCCAGGAAATGATGAGGATACGTGGTTGGAGGTTTTCCGGCTGTGTTTTTATGGCTCAGATTATTCCTTTCAATGAAATTAATTTTATCTAGAAAATGCCAATCCAGCTCAGACCTGACCATTCAGGTTTGAAAGATCCCAATTTATTGCAAGGAGCCTCAGATTTGTCAAAGGGATCTGGTTGGAGGGCTATATATATATATATATATATATATATATATATATATATATATA